>CAWUFW010007904.1:600000-951033 GCA_963921515.1 Calotriton arnoldi
CGTAGTAGGTCGCAATTTGACCTACCTTATTAGTATGCATGAGCTAGGTCACAAATTGCAACCCATTATGATTGGCTACAATCACAGGGATGGTGACCTGCATGGGTGTTTAAAAATGTTGTATGTAAGGCGCCTCTTACCCATTTCACATCACCCCAAATCTATCCATCTGAACTTCCCTACATATTCCTCACGCCATTCCTGTAAATCTCTTCCTTCTCTAAAGTTCCACTAAAGCCTTATACATATTTCTCTGATCTTACACAGTTCTGCACACTTTCTACATTTTATCCCTCTTCAAAAAGCAATCCCCAAACACTCTTGTGTTCTTCTTACGTCATGTCTCTCCGTGGTCTCCCCTTTATATGTTTTATTTTGTAGCTCTGTCACTTTCTCCTTCCCCACATCCCTCCATTTCAATTAAATGAACAACTTGAGAAAACATATCTCCAAGCGTTCACTTTGTGAAGGGCTCGAGATATGAGGCCCTTTCCTACTGCACAAAGTCATGGCAGAGATGCAGCTATTTAATTACAAATAAAAGAAAGTGCACTTTAAAGTTAGTTCTGCCCTTTAAAATGAAAAACGCTGCGTGATTGTTGCAATTGTAAATTTATTTGGAGATGGAGTTTCTGCTCACAGACAGCCTTTGTCTGCACGCCGTAGCCCCATCCTTGCTGCAATCACGGCCGCATATCAGAGCTGTCCCAGGCTGCCTACTTGAAGGAAGGTGTGTTGTGAGGAGCAAACCCATCCCCCAGTCTGGGAAGGTAGCAGACTTCAGGTGTTTTCGGCCGCACGGGTCTCTTGCGATGCTAATGACCCTTTTGTTATGCACAGAGACGCGCATTTGCAACTCTGCCGGTCTGAAGTCCTGCCTTGAGTTTCCGTTCAAGGCAGATAGTATTCCACTTGATGTCTGGAAGGAAGGCCTTTCTGTTATCCTCTTCAGGATGCAACAAAACATTAAATACTTTCATGCCTTTCACTAAAGGCGCGAAAAGCGTGTTCTTTGTCATGAACTTGTTTGGTTTAAAATCGACAGACATTCTCACGTTTGCATTACATGCATTGTCCTGAAATTAGGGGCATTTCACTGCCACTGTTGTAAACACAGTACTTTTTTCAACAGGTCTCAGATTTTAGAATAACCCCAAAACATCTCTCAGATGTATTCAGCGCCTGAGTGATCCATTGAGACACATTAATAATAATTACATTTCTGTACGGATTGTCAGGGCTTTTTTCCTAATGGAAGGAGGTGCATCCAGAGGCCCAATAATGTGAACACTTGGTACACCCAAAATTGAAAACGCAGTTTAAAACAAAAAACAATGCATTCCTATTAGTACACTTGTGCTTTTGTGCTTTTATTTTCTTTTTAATTCAACATTTGTTTTACACTCGCTCCTTTAATGGGGAGGATGTGGCATATGGCCAGAGCTGCTAATGCTGGAACTGGAGATCGTGGTTCGAGTCTCAGCATCAGTCCAGTAATTCTGGGCAAATCACTTAATCTCCCCATGCTTGGAATAAAATATGTCCTTGTGTAATGTAAGTAGTGCTCATGTAAAGCGCTCCAATACCTTACGGTCGATTTTGCGCTATATAAAAGTAGCCAAAAAGAATTTAAGAGCCTCAATGAACAGCATTCATAAAATGGTTTTCTGGGGCATCCATGCACAAAATACACACTATTATGTTGGTAAATAACAATTTGATTATCACTTACTGAACTCGTAGTTAAGTTTCTTAAACCACTGCGCCTTCTGTATCAATGTATGTTAAATGGTAAAAATACTAGAAATAAAGCCTTAGAATCTGATGCAGAACTTCACTTTAGATGCATAGTTCACACATATTTTGTAATTTTGTGTGCATAATTTGCTTTTTAATTTCGGGAAGGCTGACATTATTCCATAGGCTGTGAGTATGCCCTTCACAATGTATTCGCTTAGTTCTGCAAAGTACACGCATTCAATACTGATGTGGTATAAGTTACAAGAGGCGTTACACACTCTCATTAATGGGCACATTGATCAACAAATCATGCGATACAACGCAACAAGCCACCTTGCTGCGCTGCACTGCTTGATAGGGAAAGGGCAGGAATGCGCTGTACTTAACATTATAGAAGTCATTCCTGTCATTTCCCAGCGCTGGGGCACGATAGACTGCCTAGCACCAGCGCAGGCACCCATGCACCATCGTGCAAGGGTGCCTGCGTTGTAAGCAGGATTGTGTTTGTGCAGGAAAGGGCACCTTCCTGCACAAAAACAATCCTGAGGTGTTAGAAAGAAAAAAAAACAATGAGAAATATATTTCCCCTCATTACGCCTCACCTGGGGTAAAGTAGAATTTTGACACATTCCAAGGTTTATCAGTGTTAGTAACTCTGGGAAAGTGCCAAAAGCCATGGGTGGAACCTCCGGAAATAGGTTTCGTTCAATGAACAGATTTGACTCTTTGAGGCCTCACCTTCCTTCTACACCTACACATCCTATCAGGGCTCAAGAAACTGTCTGCGTATATATGCCCAGAAAAGACATGGACCTTACCCACATCCCTCCTCGTTAAGTGTGCAACTCAGGTATCTACATATAGCTATTAGGGTCAGACTTCCATTCCTGGAAAGTTATGAGATTTCCCTCTGCGAAGAGCACATCTTTTTTGCAACATCTATTGGCATGTAAAGTCATTGTTTCTTTTGAATATTCCCAAATTTTGTACCAGTATGTGTGAAGGGCTGTACAAAACCATAGAATATGTACACTGCCACAGTCTATTGGTTGGCATCTCTAGCCAGAGAGAGGAATGTGCAAGTGTTGAGGCAACCAATGCCAGCCTTGGATTACTTTGAAGAAGTTTAGTTTCAAGTGGGCCTGTCTCAAGTCAAGGTCATGTAATGACAACATCTCTGGCTAACTGTCCACCAAGAAAGTTGTTTGGGGTACATCCTGCCAGCCGAGTATCAGACCAGTTTCATTTTGTTTAGAAGGTGCATTCTGGGATGATTGTTTTGTACATACCCGGCACAACTCTGCTTTAATGTCCCCAAATTTTCAAGAAGTAATTGATTGGTGAATTCCTCTTTAGTGCAATCACGGGGCAATGAATGGTTCCCCAGGCACTGTGTCAGTTGTAAGTATTTCCACTTTCATTACTAGACAGATGAAATTCCTGTCACAGAGATTCAAATATTTTGATTTAACCATCTCGCAGTTGGTGCTTTGGCCGTAAAAAACCTTTTGTTTTCTAGGTGTGCCAAAAGAATTTTTAGCCACCAAAAATCAGACCTTAAATGTGCCAAATAAGAGCATTTGAACATTTCAGCTTGTCGATCTTCAGTGTTTATGTATGGAGTGCCAGGTGGGAAACTTTGCATTTAACATAGGTCATCAGTGTCTAGAGGGGCTTGTTTTTGTGTACAGGATGCCTGTTGCTGAGACTTAGAATTGTAATAGTCCCTTTTCGATTAGAAGCCAACCGGGATCCTGAGCACTGGGTATGAGGGTTTCAACTGCAGAATGTAATAGGCCTCACAGTAAGACTGCATGTGCAGCAATCACAGTCCATCTGTTGTTGTAGCTGCATATAGTTTAAACATTAGCAACAGAAGTTGGGAGTTGTTCCACACAATGTATTATTAGGTTGTGAGACTGTTGTAACAGGTGGCAGGGATTTTGAGGGGAAGCATCCTAAAGAGGTAGTTATATCTTGCTACTACAACTCTTCCAACAGTTTGCAATCTTCTGATATGGAAAGTTGTAAAGGCTTTCATTTGACATCATTTGCTGAGGTTTTGGCATTAAGGGGAGTCTGATTGTCATGTGCCATGTTTGCTAATCCCATATGGAATGCTTCACTTTACAATCAGTTAATTTTACAATCCAAGAAAGAAGAAAAGTCAGTCATCAGGTCTTCAAGGATGTAACTGAATCATCAGGCTCCAAAAAGTTATAGGCATATAACTGTAGTTTGAGCTCCCCTGCCTGTTTCACTATGCTGTTCAGATTTCCTAAAGGCTACCTCCAGAAGTTATAGAGTCAGAATGAACATGAGGGGTGAAGCAAGACAGCTATGGTGCATGCCTCTGTGAACATGGATGACATTTGACAGAAATCATCACCTTTGAATCTAGCTTGTGAGATTTGTACAGCTACTTAAATTGTGCTATAAAGTTTGGTTGAATACCAGTTCTGGAGAGAATGCTATTCATATATTCACATTCAACACTGTCAAATGCTTTATCAGCATCCAAGGAATGCCTCTTTTTCTCATTTGAGACATTACAAGCTTACAATAGGAGGTGTTGGAGCATTCTGAGGTAGTTCCTAGATAATCTTCCAGGGAGAAAGCCTAGTTGAGAGCAGTGGGGACTGGGGATCACTTTCTTTAATTGACTGGCAAGTACTTTTGCTTAAATCTTCACATCGGAGTTGATAGTGAGATTAGTCTGCAGCTGGAGCAAAGTAGTTGGTCTTTCCCTGTTTTGGATATCAACGTGATAGTTAAAATCCATTTGGACTTAATCACTATCTTTGGCTTCCTTGAAAACTGTGTACAACAGAGAGGCTAGCCTATTGGGATTGATTTTACATGAAATCAATAGGGAAACCACCCTCTCTCACTGCCTTGACAGTGGACACTAAATTAATTCCCTCCTTGAGCTCTGCTTCTATGACCTTGCTTGAGTCTGAATACCTCAGTGTGACGTGAATGCCCAGACATATGTCCCGTGCTCACTGTGCCACTGGAACCAATCTTCACCTGTCTGAAGAACCCCAATCAGGGAGAAACCAATCTTGGGTTGCTTGTGTTCAGGTTCAAGGAGTGCCTGGCAGTTTAGGCAGGATGCTCCTATTGGAGCAGGGTCAAGACTGATTTGCATACAGCTTGTCCAAATGGAGGTAGGATGGTGTGCAAAATAACGATGGACTGGGATGCAGCCCTGAATAGTTACCTGTGGCTGAGGTCTATTTAAACATTCCACCATCACTCTTTTCTATACTTCCCTCTGAACCCAGGGTAAACATGTTTCAGTCATCAAACAAGATAGCTGGGGTCTATAGCTTTCATCACAACCAGCATCCCACTACTGATGTCTTTGTATGTAGGCTAAACCTAATGTGTGGTAGTTAAGGTGCATTCACTATCAAGAAAATTAATATTTCTTCTACCAGGCCAGTTTATTTTCTCTGAGTTCAGGATAATACCCAACTGTAAAAAGAGGTTGAAGAAATTGCATGTGCAGAATCAGTCAGGTAGAAATCACATATTACTAATATCTCCATTTATACATGTAAGGCTTGGCTATTCATTCATTTAATGGTTGTGAAGCCCTGTTTACTGGCTATAACCAAATATGTTTTAGAAAACATAGCACACACATGAAAGGTGGCGCACACTGTCATGAAGTGGTAAAGAATTTATAAATGTTTAACTTAACGGTGAACAATTAGTAAAAAGATATTTGTGGTAACAAGGTTTTTTGGGCTTTAAAAGGACACTTAATCTATTTAAAATAGGAACCGGGCATGATGGAAGATGTTGTTGTGTCAGGGCGAAATGTATAAACTGTGATGAAGTAAATACTGGAACAATTAGTCAGTCTCTATGTGTGGACCTCAAGTAACCATCCCAGTTTTGGCAAAAAATAAGCAGCTCTTCTGGGAAGGTGAGCGACTACCCAGAGCGAGCGGCATGCTGGCTTCCAATGTCCACTGACAGTACATCCCCATTTTTATGCACCTTTTGGAGGTCTGGAAAAAGAGGTGACATCACCACGTCAAACATGTGTGTGTCTGCTCCACAGAAAACAGTTGTCTGTGGCCCAATTCTACACAGGACACACAAGCGATAGACAAAAATAGAATGACAAAATATGAACAAACATATATTGAGGATCTTGCCTTGACTGGGCAGTATTTAATATACCCACAAATGCATTTGATATGTCAGCGAATATATTGATAAAGTCCAATCTCAACTACTACATAACGGCTGGTTGTCAATATAAGACTGCTACGTAGATGGAGCTAGCAATACAGGATGACTATAAGTCAGACTTTATCAAATGCACTTAGCACAACGGTGCACCTCTGAAGGGAGATGAGAATGACAATATTCGAAAAGCATCACTATAAAAACACACTATCTTTGTGGGGACTTGAACAACACTATAATGACACTGTATCTTTGTGTGGACTTGAAAATCACTACAATAACATGCCATCTCTTTGGGCACTTGAGCATTCCTGTAAATACACACAACCTCTGTTTGGACTTGATCATTAGCTGCACACTTTCTGCATGGGGATTTAAACTTAGTCTGTACACACTATTTCAGTGGAGACTTGAATACAATCATATTCCCACACTGCTCTGTGGGGACTTGAACATCACTACGATAACACAATATCTCTGTGGGGACATGAGCAACACTATAATAATGCACTATATTTGTGGGGACATGAACATCACTATAATAACACACTATCTTTGTGGGGACTTGAACATCTCTACAATAACATACCATCTCTGTGGGGGCTTGACCATTCCTATAATTACACACAACATCTGTGTGGACTTGACCATCATTAGCTTCACACTCTTTATAATGGGATTTAGGCTTTGAATCTACACACTATTTCAATGGGACTTAAACACAATCATATTCATACACTATCTCTGTGGAGACTTAAACATCACTATAATAACACACTATCTCTGTGGGGACTTAAACATCTCTATAATAACACACTATCTTTGTGGGGACTTGAACATCACTATAATAACACATTATCTCTGTCGGGACTTGAGCATTCTTGTACCTACGCACAAGCTCTGTTTGTTGACTTGAGCATCTTTAGCTGCACATTCTCTGTATGGGGATTTAAGCTTTGTCATTACACACTATTTCAGTAGGGACCTGAAGACAATCATCTTCATGCACTAACTCTGGGGACTCGAATATCCCAATAATCTCATACTATCTCTGTGGGGACTTGATCAACACTATAATAACACACTATCTTTGTGGGGACTTGAACATTACTATAATAACACACTATCTCTGTGGGGACTTGAACATCTCTATACTAACACACTATCTTTGTGGGGTCTTAAACATCTCTATAATAACACACTATCTTTGTGGGGACTTGAACATCACTATAATAACACATTATCTCTGTCGGGACTTGAGCATTCTTGTACCTATGCACAAGCTCTGTTTGTTGACTTGAGCATCTTTAGCTGCACATTCTCTGTATGGGGATTTAAGCTTTGTCTTTACACACTATTTCAGTGGGGACTTGAACACAATCATATTCATACATTAACTCTGGGTACTTGAACATCCCAATAATTTCATACTGACTCTGTGGAGACTTGGACATGAATACATTCACACACTATCTCTGTGAGGACTACTATAATCATATGCTATTTCTATGGTGACATGAATAAAATGTTCATCACATTGTACTTTGTGGGAACTTTCCTCACAGCTGAAGACACCATCTCTATACAGACCCTGGTGCTACTGTGATCACAACCACCTCTATTGACATTATCACACACCATCCCAATGCAGTGATGAGATACAACCTCTGTGGGCATCATCTGAAACTACCCCTATGCAGACATTAACATTGCATGCATTCCTAGGGAGGTGTTGTCCAACAGCTATTTTGGCAAAAATGTAAGCAGCTAACAAAGATCCGGGGTCCACTTGACCATATTCCTTGATTCCATATGTTAATTTCTTTATGGGTTAGTTCCCTTATCTCCTAAGATTTGAAGCACTAATAAATAGGTTAAATACAGTTTTAAGTGCCTTTCTGTAATCAAGATATACTTTCGGACACATTAACATAATCTGTCTTTTGTGTATGCCCCTAGTATATATACAGCAATTCATATATGAATAGATTATAATGTTGTCTGTGTATATTGTTGATAAAACAAACATTTAGCCATGTGCCTTTGACTGTATTAAATTACAAATAGTATTATGGACTAGGTCCTCACAAGGATGGTAGCACATGTTCAAGTCCCCACAAGGATGGTTCTGTGCGCGTGATTAAATAACAATATATTTGCAAATTTGAAGCAGGATCCTGTATCATGAATTTTTTCTTAACATTTTTCTGTTACTGGTATATTTTAAAAACATTGGGAAAGGTTAGTCCCC
Organism: Calotriton arnoldi; assembly: GCA_963921515.1. Classification (NCBI taxonomy): domain Eukaryota; kingdom Metazoa; phylum Chordata; class Amphibia; order Caudata; family Salamandridae; genus Calotriton; species Calotriton arnoldi. Next base: position 608,198 of record CAWUFW010007904.1, read on the forward strand.
ACAAGGCAGGTATCCACATATAGTCCCCACAAGGATGGTAACACGTATGTGTGTGTGTGTGTGTGTGTGTGTGTGTCGTTGTGTGATTTACTGTGTTGATATGGCTAGTAAGTGTACGCTGGGATAGTCTGCATGGCTGCTCAAGATGTGATTCTTGCAACCTAAGGCTTTTGTCTCGTACGTCCATACAATGCACCTGATTGATCCCCAATGCAGGTCAGGAAGCCCTTGAAAACCGGCTAATCCTGCTCTAGATTGTTCCTTTCCTCCTCCTATCTGCAGAGTTAGTGCCAGAAAACCCTTGGGCATTATCAGGCTCTATAAAAATCGTAGATAAATATCAATTTAGTATTTTCATGGCAAGCACCAGGAGCTGATGCCGAGACTCAAACTGGGTCCCCCGTTCCTAAGTCAACAGCTGACTGTTACGCCACATCCTCTCCCATCAACTACGTGTCTTTGTGTTTATTGATGCTGTGGCAGGATTTATGATGGTGTTTCTGACATCCATGTATAGGAATCTCAGTGCCGTTTCCATAGCTGTCAAGTTTTTAGCTTTCTTATGGGTAACATTTTACCAGTTTCAGTGTGCTTAGGCGTGACATTTTAATGCCAGAGGAGTGACACTTTAGGTAACATTTTATTATGAGTGGAATTTAGCATTTATGGCCATACAACATGATTCATTTCAGAAATAACTTCCTTTTCTGCTGTCAAATGCAATTCACCGGAAGTACTTTTGAGGGGTATGAAATTAAAATGCTCAGAAGAGCTTCCTTCGATTCCATGCACGCTTTGCCCGTACAACCTGTTGCAGCTGAATACAGGTGCCGATGTATACATGGACATCTTAGATCTAAGAGCTCGATGCAGGACACAAAGATGTTGTCTCAGCCTAACTGTATTAATGCGTTTATGGATCGCTAGCTCCCACTAGTGTGGTAGCATAACACTGTTCTTCCTCCTGCTGTTTCTCACACAATTGTTGGGCACGTGGGAACAACAAAGCAGCTACATTGTTCGAAAGTGATCTAGGCTGTATTCAAGCTACCTTCTGGCCTGATGCTTCGAAAAAAGTAACTGAAAATCACGAAGCTCTCAAGCTTCCCAGGCCCATACATGAGTAGCTCACACAGGTCAGTATTATTTTTTTTGCATTCTGGTATTTGTATCACATTATCAACTCAGGACTTCTTGTACAGTTATGCAAACAAAGAACCCAGACAGGATTACATCGACCTGAAAAACTTAGCAAAACATTGCACTCTTTCTCTTGCCACACTACCCTGAGCTGTCAATTTGCCGGATGCATCCAGTCCTGGTTTTGACTTTGTATTCTGGGAGCGAAAACTGAAGAAATACATTATTTATAAGCATCATAATGAAAAATAAAAATTGGAGTTGATGATCTAATAATTTCTGATGTAGAGCTAGCTCCTTGAGATCTCAGACTGCTCTAGATTGTTAAACAAAAGGTTTTTTCCGAGGCATAGCAATAGAGGCAGTGTTACTTTGCCTTCAGTTCCCAAAGACCGAATCTTCTGCACTAATTTGATAAAAATGAAACTCTAGTCAGTTGTTTATACAATGCTATTAATAACCAGTGGTAATATTGCACAGTTTAATAGTATATGATTTACCAACCATAAAAGGATGAGAGGCTAAGTTGCCTTTGCTTTGCAAGTTCAAAACATGCAGCAGATCACACCAGATGTCAGTGGCTAACTCGCTGATCCACATAGTTTTTCTCTTTAAAGCTGATCTCTTTAAACCTGATCTGCTAAATAAACAGCCTTTGTTTCTCAACTGAGAGAAAGGACAATGGCACAAGGTGAATAGCAGGTTAAGAAAACAAAGATGGACACACATACAGAAATAAATAAGTAGAGCTAAACAAACAAGTGCATTGCATAGAGAGATAAGCAGAGGCAGATAGGCATGTAGATAAGTTGACAGAGGCCCGCAGAACGGCACAAAGAGTGCCAGGATACCCTCCCGGGTGATACTGCTCTATACAAATCTGCATAACCTCACATACGTACACACACAGATTAACACGGCAATTTACATGTAGATGGACATATACATGAATACATAGACATACTGATGCATGTAGACAGATGTGCATATACACAAAGAAAGACATACTACTTCATACATAGAGAAACAGCTTCATACGAGACGGACACATTTTTTTTTGTTTGTCTTTTTTATTATATTTTCTTTTAGTTCAAGAAAACATTACCCAGTACATTAATTGCATGTATCCTTCACATGCACTAGATGACATGCAGTATTCTAAATCGAGCAGAACATCCAACATTCCTGGCAAAATAAATATTAATTGTACAAACATTAGGAAAAACAATCTGTATTATGCATATAAAGTATCAAACTGTAGTGCAACCTGCAACAAAACCAGAACCATTTGCGACTCCTTAGTCAGTGAGAAAACATTAATAAAAAATTAAGCTTAATTAAATAAAAAACATGTTGCAGCTCTGCAATGTAACATGTTTTTTAATTAATTAATTTTTGGGGCGCTTTTATATAGCACCAACATCACCCGAAGGTACAGGAGCTCTTTATATTACCACCAGTTACTTCATACAAGCACACAGGTAACTAATCGTCTCTGCATTTAAACCTGCATTTCACCGTTTTTTTTAGGTTCAGCTTTATATAGTGCCAACATCACCCAAAGGTACAGGAGCACTTTATATTACCATCAGTTACTGCACGATATATATTCCCTTTCTCAAAAAACACGTCAGAACACTTGTACGGAGTTCCTTTTATATTGCACAACTGCTCACCAAGCTAAAACTTCCAAAGAAAACGTATTATTCATCTCATAGGCGAAACCTATTGCATTGGCCAATGCTTGTTTTGCTTTCCTGTTCGCAATCCCCAGTATTTCACTGCTGATCAGAAACAAGAAAAAGTATTTCTGAATTACTACCCTAAAAAGGGCGAATGGGCTGTAGTATTTTAATTTACTTCCTGCAGTAATTTGGGCCATTGGTCTAATGTTTATGAAGGTAGTTCCCCTAACTTTATGGTTTAAATCTTTTTATTGATATTATTGTTGCTATTAACACATCAGTATTGCATGACAAAAAAATCTTTTGTGTGGTTGACTCCCAATTTCGTTGATGTAGTTACGTTATATAGTAGGCAACACAGGAAATATAATGTGATGTTTACCTAAGACACAAGAGAAAATAATACTAACATTCCCCAACTCCCCCCTTCACCCCTCCCCACTCCCGCTACTCCTAGTGCGAACTATATGTGTATCAATTGTACGAAGGTGTCGCCAATATATGTGTCTATTAGCGGTAGAGGGATCTATTCGCGTCCGTAAGTGGGAGGATGCAGAGGTATTTCAGGCAGGTAACCTCCCTGAATTCTGTGGATAAAAGAGAAAGGAACAGTCTCCAAACTTCTCCGAAGGTGGACTCAGAGTGTGCAAGAGTAGCAGTTATTTGTTGCATCCCTAAGATAAACCAGAGCCTGTGCAGCCATCCAAAAAACGTGGGTGTTGTTTGCGTCCCCCAGTAAGCCAATATGTTCTGGAGCGCCGCACCCAGGGCTAGTCCCATCTGTCTCCCTTTGCGGGACTTAAGTGGGTAGATCAAGGGTCCCCTAACTTTAAATAGCTGTCAGAAAGCAAATTTGGCAGACGGGGTACTCTGTCACGCTTGTCAACACTAACATCGTCTACTGCAGCAGTTCGTTCATCAGTAACTCCAGATGCAAGTGAAGGAGACAGTTCTTTCACCTCGGAATGGAAAGACACTGTGTGGTACAAAAGAATACCCAAAACCAGAAATTTTATGCCACCCTTAATTTCAGAAAGCAAACAAATGGATACGAAAACAGAAATTTAGGCTTTGACTCTACATCAGCTATGACCCAAACTCCAGCAAGGAAACTGGATGTGTGCTTGGGTTTACACTTAGAATTTGCAAGAAGCAGTGAACGTTTCTTTATTTGTAAGTGAGAAATGTTCATCAATACATGGTCCTACCATTTGATGTCAAGCCAGGAATGCAAGTTTTAGCCAAATTAATGACTGTAGTAGGAGCTCACTTCAGAAATGTCTTCATTTACTTCTACCTCGACGATTGGTTGATAAATGTTTCATCATATCAAAAAGCCAAGATTTTTCATACAACAACTTCTCTTCTAAATCTTCTAAGTCTGCACATACATTTTCCAAGGTCAGCACTGGCTTCAGTGCATAGCTTCCATTTTCTAGGGGTAGCTGCAAATATAGGAAAGGGAAATGTTTGCTCTTCAAAGAGAAGACTATTCTCATGCCAACAAAAATGTCACTCTTCATGACTTTGTATCTCACAGCACATCAAATATTGTTCCTGCTGGGATGCATGGTGTGCTTTTTTATAGTTTCAAATATAAGGCTACCTAACTATCAGTCCCCTGCAAAAATTCCTGAAAGAGCAGTGGTACCAACAAACCGAAAAAGAGATGACAAGCAACATATATCACTACCAGTCCTTCAGTTGCCTCTCAATAATCATCAGCCACACTTTAATAATCTCCTCTGACTTATGCTCCTTGCCGCTCCATATTTTGTAAACGATGTAAACAAGGCTCATCTACATTTCTTCTCTCTCATTGTTTCCTGTCCTTTCCTTCACATATTCACTTCCACAACCTTCAAGACAACTTTCTATGCTGTCCAACCATCACCTGTCTATACCAAACGTAACTTACCTTACCTAAATCCTATCTACTGCCCTCTAAAGACTCCTGATACACATGCCTCCCCATCCAACCTTACTGGGTCAAATTGCTACTCTGCATTCTTGAATAAGTACATGATCCTACTATTGCAACTTACTCATAGCCTCTGTTGCCACACTGGCCACAGCAACTACAAGAGCAGGCACCTGAGCAATCATCATACTAATCTTCAGAACAAACAACCACACTGTGGTCCACTACGACTGCAGACTGCATGAACCTCCTCCACAACATCATCTCTCCCAACTCTTACAAGCAAATCGTCATTATTATTTCAGCTTCCATAATTTCCAGAGCAGTTCCCAAAGCAACAACTCAACTAAAGCAGCAGGTTGACCAGTGGTTATCTAAGGGCCTTATCTAACTATGACCCCAACAACAACCTCTTACTCTTCTTCATCAACAAGCTCTGCAAAGTGAATCATCAGAATTATTACAAGAGCTATCTATCTACCACTGATGAAGTAAGGCACTAAATCCTAGCACATCGCCTGTACAATATTCTTATAATCCTATTTCTGCTACCTTACCGGCTGGAGGAATCACAGGACTATTATCAATGCTCTCAGAACTACAGACAAGGCCCACATTACACCGTCACCCTTTACTGCCCCCTGTACATGAGAAATTAACACCATTAGGTAAAGAACCAGGTACTATGCCTCACCAGCCTGCAAAACAGTCACCTTCCTTGTTTATTAATTAACTGCAGGCTGCTAATCCAAAAACAAAATACAAACGTGTGACCGCCTAGCTGATCTGAACATGATCTTCTTTTAAATACACAACTCCTGGACTAAACATTAATTGAGCAAACAGGGAGGCACCAGCTCAAGAACTCTATAATTTGACAAACAAGGTCTGTTCCACTTGTTGATAACTAGGGATCTAACAATCATGTGTACATTTTCTAGATGTTGAAAATACTGAAGTAGATGGATTGAGCAGAATGTTCAAAGAAAAGCACTAGTAGGTTCTGACTGATGGGTGCAGTCCCATTACAACAAAGGTTGTACCACATGAGTCATTAACATGCAGGTAATATTTCCTTCCTTTACATCTGAAGCGACAACATTGCATGGGACACTACAATGAAGGTTGGTATAGGTAGTATATATATATATATATAACCTTCTGGTGATAGCCAGTAGGTAGTTATAGTTGGGACCAAAGTTTCCATAGGAAAAGCGTTTTTTTGTCTTTGCCAATAACTTTGGCGCCGTTTGGCGAATTTTCACCAATTTTTCAAAAACTTCCCCTTTTGGTTCAGCTGCTGTGTTGAAAGTTTCGGGGTGATCCGTTGAGTGGAAGCTGAGAAAAAGGGGCGGGGGGGCCAAAACGCATTTACCCCATATTATGTCTATGGGGATTTTTCATTTTTTGAACATGACTACAGCCCGAACCGCTGAACAGAATTATACCAAATTTGGCCGAAAGCTAGATGTTGGTCCAGAAAGCGTGCTCTTTGTGATTTGGTGTAAATCCGTTAAGTAGTTTCAGAGATATTTAAGTTAAAAAAAAATACAGATATCTAGGAGCCCAAAATCCTACTGAAACCTTACTGAAATTTGACTGGATGCCAACACTTCAAACCAGGAAGTGTTGGCAGCCATCTTATGACTTGGTTGAACCTAGTCAAAGAAAAAAATGTTAAAAAGAAAAGGGTCTGGGTAGAAACACCCTGACCCCAAGGCCTCATTGGGGGTCCCCACAGTAACCCCCCAGGACCAAAACGCATTTTTGAAAAAACAATTTGGCAGGAGTCACGCTGGATCAGTGAATTCGTTAATTATCGGTCCCCGGGTGGGCCAGGTCCCAGGGGCGCATTATGCAAAAATAGGAGGGGGCGCACGGGCTCCCCCTCCCGGGGCTTATTATGCACCGGAGACCACCATCTCACAGGGGCTTATTTATTTTTAAATGCGGGGGCCTCTTGGACCCCCCAGCCCTGGTGACCGCCACCTCCCTGGGCTTTATGATAAAACAATGCAGGGGCCGCATAGACCCACGGCCCCAAAGGCTGCCACCTCCCCTGGGCTTTAATTTAAAAAATGCTGGGGCGCCCCCTCCGCAGCCTATATTTGACTAGTTCTATAAGCACTTCACTTCATACATAAACAATTATTTCAACCGCCACCTCCCCAGGGCATTTTTTTACATTGAGGGGACCACCACCTCCCTGGGGCAAAATCATAAAAGGAGGGGAGCCATGTGGCCACCTCCTGGAGCCATACATGGCCCTGGGAACCGCCACCACCCAGGACCGGCTCCTGCTACCTCCCGAAGTGCCCACCCTCGGGAGGTAGCTGTTTGCTATGGCTTGACCGGAGCTTTACTGCTCCCTCCAATCCATAGCAAACTCTGCTCCGCTTCTAGTAAGCGAGAGAAGAAACAAATGCTCTTGCTTACTAGAAGTGGAGCTGAATTGCATTTGGACAGAGGGAGCTGCATGTTCAGAAGTGCAGTCTGTCCAAAAGCAATGCCGGCTCCCACAGGATGTGATGAGCCGGCAGGGGCCGCGGGGGCCTTGAGGCTCCCCCGCAGTCCATAACATGAGGAACTGGGTCCCCTGGATGGGACCAGGGCACCCAGTATTGTGGCCAGGCCCTGAGGTCCCCGGGACCAAAATCGTCCCACTCCCATTTTTTAAAAGAAATAAAGGGCAGGCCCCAGGGGATGGGGTCCCCGGGGCCAAAATCGTCCCAGGGAAGAGGGACCACACGGCTAAACCAAAGGTTACAGGGACGTTATAGTTGGGAAATAGAGTTTGAAAAACCTTAGAAAGTCATTAAAAAAAACAAAGGTTACAGGGTCGTTATAGTTAGGCTCAGATTTCACTCGTACAAAACCAGTGAAATTCGGCAGTTATGGTTACCTGATGTAATTATAACTTATGCCCGCAATTCACTGCTTATGACCTCACATATTAAATCACTCATAACATCAGTGAATTTCTAAGGTGTTTTTTTATTCCATTGGTTGAGGAATGAAGTCCCCTTGGTTGCTGAGGGTCTTTGGGGGACAACAAGCCCTCCTATTACCGCCAGTAAGTCCCACACAGCGGAATTGCTGAGAGGTCTTCAGAGGCCACTTCCCCTTTCTCCTCTACTCTGCAAAACGCGCCTCGTGGCGCACTGCTGGTTTGGGGGATGAAGTTCCCTTGGATGCTGCAGGTCCTTGGGGGCCAACAAGCCCTCCTGTTACCTCCAGTTAGTCCCACAGAGCATTATTGCTGAGAGGACTTCAGACGCCACACCTCCTTTCTCCACCACTCTGCAAACGCACCTCCTTGGGCACTGCTGGTTGGGGGATTTAGTCCCCTAGGCTCTAGAGTGTTCTTGGGGGGCAACAAGCCCGCATGTTACCCACAGTAAGTCCCACACAGTGGAATTGCTGAGAGGTCTTCGGAGGCTACGCCCCTTTCTCCACCACTCTGCAAATGCACCAGCCGGTGCACTGCTGGTTTGGGGATGAAGTCCTCTTGGATGCTGAGGGTTCTTGGGAGACCAGAAACCCTCCTGTTACCTCCAGTAAGTCCGATATAGCAGGATCCCTGAGAGCTAGTTGGAGGCCCTTCCCCCTTTCTCCACCACTCTGCAAACACTACTACTAGTTAAAAAAACCATAGAATTTCACTTAAAAAACCAAAGGTTGGGGGGGCGTGGCTAGCGGCCAAAGCAAATGGCCGCTGCTTAGAGAGGCTCCGCGACCGCAGCAACTTCCCCATCGATCCGTTTAATGATCCGCCGGCACAAAACGCTCTAAACTCAATGACTGAGGAGTCGGAAACGGAGAAGAATCGAATGAGCGGCCCCCGAGCTCCGAAGGTGGAATAATCGGCAGCCTGCGCCGTGTGCAGGAGACGCAGCCTACGAGGTGTGGTGGAGCCGGGGCGTCACGCAGCCGGGTGACCGCGGAGTGCTGTGGGCGGTGCTGGACAGATCCTGGCTGAAACGGACAGCGCTTGTGCAAATTAAAAAGCTGAGAACGGCCCCTATCTCGGAGCATCCGGGAACAGAAATGCGGACTGGTACCGCTGGGGGTAATGCGCAGCGCAGCGGGAGCTGCGACCAAGTGAGTAATTAGGCCGCGGTGGAGCCGGGACGAGCCGTGCTGGCAGTGAAGTGAACTGAACAGCCCCAGCGGGGAATAAAGCTGTGCAACAATTGATCCCACGGGAGGGGGGGCGCATAACAGCTGTTTGTGCCGGTGCCTGCCACAGAGGCACATTTCCTGAGCTAGCGGAGATCGCCCCCCCCCCTCTGCTCAGCGGTGGTGATCTCTTGGCGCCTACGAGCACACCTGATCATCATTACCCGGCGAACTGGGCGTGTGCTTGCTGGGACCAGTTCCTCCAACTGTGGCGGTCCCTGCGGCGGTGCCTGTGGTGGGCTTTGCCTCTGGTTCCCGCGCTGCCTGGCGTGACTCTGCACTGCGGCCGCCGCATTCGATGCGACGCACCGCTGGCCTCTACGAACGTGAGTCTGTGATCCCACATTGCAGTACACCTCGCCCGTTCTGGACACTGCCAACGGGAGCAGGAGGCACGGGGACAGAGGCATTGGGGAAGGACGCGGTGTGCAGATCCGCTGGGGTCGATTGAAGGCGCATACACTGGCGCACCGAGGTACAGCTTGGAGGACCCAAGAACGTGGATTTACCAGCAAACCCGGTGAGCCCCTCCCAAAAACGTTCTCAGACTTTTGCTGCGGGGTGTGGACGGCAGGAAGACCGAAAGTCCGCGCGTGGCCGTGGGTGTCGCAGGCAGGCAGGCAGGGGCGACTACTGACGCCCACCCGTGTAGACTAGCGTGATATAAGAAGGACCGATTATAATGGGGGGCCGGGGTCAACGAACTGGGCAACAAACAAAACTGGACAAATATGCGTACAGTAAAGATCCGACGGACCAGTCGGGGTCACGCACAGAGCGAGGGGAAAACCTTCCGACCGAGAAGCCTGCAGAGGTCACGTTACAAGATATCATGACCACTCTGACTAAGCTCCAAACGACCGTGGGGTCGATCTCGACGGACATTTTGCTAATTCGTGCTGACTTCCAGAAAATAGCCACGAGGATGACGGAGGTGGAAACTACAACAGCGACTCTCTCCACGGATACAGCCGCACTGCAGCGCCAGGTCAAACAGCTAGAAGCAGATAACAAATTAATGGCGGCTAAGCTTGACGACCAGGAAGGCCGCTCAAGACGCAACAATGTCCGAATTATTGGTGTGCCCGAGAGGGCAGGGGGCCCTGCGCTGGACTTGTTTGTTGAGGACCTTATAAAGAACCAGCTGCAACCACGCGGATTGTCCAAGTTCTTTTCAGTCGAAAGGGCCCACCGGGTGCCGGGCGGCAGACCGTGACCCGGGCCCCCCCCCCGGCCCATACTCGCCCGCATCTTTTAACTTCCGTGACCGAGATGCAATCCTCCAAACAGCTCGAATTGCACCTCCAATTCGTATCGAGAACTACACTGTTACCTTCTTTCCAGACTATACGGCAGCAGTGACTAAACAACGCCGTAGCTTCCTGGAGGTTAAGAAAGAAATGAGAACCCGAGAGCTAAAATACTCTATGCTGTTCCCGGCGAGGTTGAGGGTGGAGGCCGAGGGGAAACTTTGGTTCTTTGAAACGCCGGAGGAGGCCCATGACTGGCTGGAGGGGTGGTGCCCGGCAGCCGGGCCTAAAAGGTCAGCCAAGAAGCAGCAGCATCGTTTAATGGAGAGTGTGTCTCCAGACTCCGGGGACTTAGGTTCAGCGGAGGACACCAGGGAGGCGACAGATGAACAATGACGATAAGGTCCGTTTCCATGAGTCTATAACTGCTGGTGAAAGAGTCTTCCCGGGATTACCGGCGTGCCCGGACGCCGGCCAACTCGACTGCAGCAGATCAATGCTTAAAACCGGACCAGTTGCCACCTAGCACTATCTGGAGATCTCACTGAACTGGAACAAAGACTTATGGTGTGAACAGTTAGCCGATACAACACGATTTGACTAAGGGGATTGTTAGATTTGGGGGTCTCTAGTTGGCAGAGGTAGGTACCTTTGACCAAATAGGGACCCTTGCGTCTAGTCAGGGTAAGGGGCTACACTCCTAAAATAACCCCTGCTCACCCCCTTGGTAGCTTGGCATGAGCAGGCAGGCTTATCTCAGAGGCAGTGTGTAAAGCATTTGTGAACACATACAGTAATACAGTGACAACACTACAGATGGACACCACACAGGTTGTATTATAAAAATAGTATTTTTATATAGACTTAACACAAGACCAAATGACAAAAATCCACAATACTGTACTCAAAAATAGACTTTAAAATGTTATAAAATAGCTCAGTTCTCTCAAGTTGTAAATGCAACACTTTACTCTCAATGTACCTTGAATGCGTAACGCAAAGAAAACAAAAGGGTCGCAGGGAAGGTGATGCGTCGGTTCCTTACACTCAGGGGAGTGGATGCGTCGGTTCCTTACTGCTGCGCAGGGGAGTTGATGCTCGCTTCCTTACTGTGTGGGGAGTTGATGCGTCGGTTTCTTACTGCTCTCCGGTACGATGCGACAAGATGGCACCTCGATGCGATACTCTTCTCCGGTGCGATGCGACAAAATGGCGTCTTGGTTGCGATGCGACAACGTTGGTGTGATGCGTGCACGCCCGACAGCCGTGCGGCGACTCGATGATCTTTGGAGCCACGACAGGCCCTGCGACGCGCTTCTCCGGTGATGCGTCTATGACCTCTGTGGCAGCGTCCCGCTTCTCCGGCGATGCGCCGCGCTTCGGCGATGAGATGATGACATCGGCAGCGGCGTCTCGCTTCCTCGGCGATGCGATGACAGCGGCTGCGGCGGCGACACGCTTCTCGTCGTTGCGTCGCTCTTCCAGCTCCCAGCGACACGCAGTCTCTCAGAAAGCCCAGCACAACAGCAGGCACTTCAATTCCCAGCAAGGGAATTCAGGGGGAGCTGGTTGGTGAAGTCTTGTATCCCTGAGACTTCAGGCAGGAGGCAAGCTCTAGTTCAAGCCCTTGGAGATTCTTCTTCAAGTTGATAGAAAGCACACTCAGTCCTTTTCTCCTCTCTTTGGTAATGAAGCAACCACTGCAGGCCAACCCCCAAACACACAGCACAGGGGTAGTCTCCTCCTTCAGCTTCCTGGTTCTTCTCCTCAGCAAAGGTTCGTCTTGATTCCCAGAAGTGATCTAAAGTTCTGGGGTCTGGGTCCCCCTTTATATACACAGTTTCTCTTTGTTCTCTGAAGGCAGAGAGGCCTTTGCCTAGTCCAAACCAGTTCTGGTCAGTCCTGGAGCACTTTGTTGACATGACTCCTTCTTTCCTTTCACAGTGTAGGCCAGGGACATCAGACACACCACAGGAGGCGGAGCCAGCATTGTGGAGGGAAGGCACAGCCCTATTCAGTCCCAGGTGCAACTCCTCCCTCCCATCTGCATGCAGATCTCTCTATTCAGCCCTGTGCTGACTCACCCTATCTCCTGGAAGCCCCCAGCCCCTGTCATTCAAACTCCAGACAAGGAATACACAACCTAGCAGAGGCAGGCTTGGATAGTTAGGCAAGAAAATACATACTTTATAAAAGTGGTATTTTCAAACACTCAGGGGAGTGGATGCGTCGGTTCCTTACTGCTGCGCAGGGGAGTTGATGCTCGCTTCCTTACTGTGTGGGGAGTTGATGCGTCGGTTTCTTACTGCTCTCCGGTACGATGCAACAAGATGGCACCTCGATGCGATACTCTTCTCCGGTGCGATGCGACAAAATGGCGTCTTGGTTGCGATGCGACAACGCTGGTGTGATGCGTGCACGCCCGACGGCCGTGCCGCGACTCGATGATCTTTGGAGCCGCGACAGGCCCTGCGACGCGCTTCTCCGGGGATGCGACGATGACCTCTGTGGCAGCGTCCCGCTTCTCCGGCAATGCGCCGCGCTTCGGCGATGAGATGATGACAGCGGCAGCGGCGTCTCGCTTCCTCGGCAATGCGATGACAGCGGCTGCGGCGGCGACACGCTTCTTGTCGTTGCGTCGCGCTTCCAGCTCCCAGCGACACGCAGTCTCTCAGAAAGCCCAGCAGAACAGCAGGCACTTCAATTCCCAGCAAGGGAATTCAGGGGAGCTGGTTGGTGAAGTCTTGTATCCCTGAGACTTCAGGCAGGAGGCAAGCTCTAGTTCAAGCCCTTGGAGATTCTTCTTCAAGTTGATAGAAAGCACACTCAGTCCTTTTCTCCTCTCTTTGGTAATGAAGCAACCACTGCAGGCCAACCCCCAAACACACAGCACAGGGGTAGTCTCCTCCTTCAGCTTCCTGGTTCTTCTCCTCAGCAAAGGTTCGTCTTGATTCCCAGAAGTGATCTAAAGTTCTGGGGTCTGGGTCCCCCTTTTATACACAGTTTCTCTTTGTTCTCTGAAGGCAGAGAGGCCTTTGCCCTAGTCCAAACCAGTTCTGGTCAGTCCTGGAGCACTTTGTTGACAAGACTCCTTCTTTCCTTTCACAGTGTAGGCCCGGGACATCAGACACACCACAGGAGGCGGAGCCAGCATTGTGGAGGGAAGGCACAGCCCTATTCAGTCCCAGGTGCAACTCCTCCCTCCCATCTGCATGCAGATCTCTCTATTCGCCCTGTGCTGACTCACCCTGTCTCCTGGAAGCCCCCAGCCCCTTTCATTCAAACTCCAGACAAGGAATACACAACCTAGCAGAGGCAGGCTTGGATAGTTAGCAAGAAAATACCTACTTTCTAAAAGTGGTATTTTCAAACACAGAATGTTAAAACCAACTCCACTAAAAGATGTATTTTATCATTCTGAGTTCAGGCATACTAAACTCGAATTTCTACCTAGTTCCCTGAGTCAGTTAGGATTATAAGATGTTATAATCTAACTGCCCATTCTGGCCTATGGGGAACAGGTAGCCTTGCAATAGTGAAAAACAGAAATGGCTGTAATTCACGATTAGGACATGCCACACACATCAGGGCATGTCCTACCTTTCACCTACAATGCACCCTGCCCTTGGGCCTACCTTAGGGGTGACTAATATGTATAAAAGGGAAGGTTCAGGGACTGGCAAGTGGGTGCACTTGCCCAGTCAACATGGCAGTACCAGACTGCCCACAGGCTCTGCAATGGCAGGCCTGAGACACACTTTACAAGCTGTTCCGGTGGGTGGCACAACCAGTGCTGCAAGCCCACCAGCAGCATTTGATTTACAAGCCCTGGGCACACGCAGTGCACTGTACTAGGGTCTGACAGTAAGCCAAACAAGCCAATCATGGAGTCACTAATCCATACATCAATTTACAATAGGGAGAGCATATGCACTTTAGCACTGATCAGCAGTGGTAAAGTGCCCAGAGTCATAAAACAGCCAACAACAGGTCAGAAAAAAGGCTAGGAGGAAGGCAAAAAAGTTCAGGGATGACCCTGCAAAAAGGGCCAAGTCCAACAGGGATGATGCGAGACGATCGTGTGATAACTCTCCCCCCCTCATGCAAGTACAAGTTATGGGTCAAAAGCACTCTGCAATGTTTGGGTGGCGTGTAGTTTTAGGTCTGCCGAGCAGGGAGGCAGGGAGGGGGGTGGTGGGATGGGACCAGTTTAATGTTATAACTTTTTCAATGTTTCAGGTACATTACGTGGCTACCAGATATATGCAAAATGTAGGCATGATGTCTATATTGCAATGCTCTGTGAATTCTCCCGTTGATAAGGTAATAGATGACACAGGCAACTACCCGGGCTGACTCACTGGCCGCAAGATCACTGACCCCTGATACGAAGAGCACCCCTCTCTCTGTTATATCATGTAACGTAAACGGCCTTGGGGATAAGATAAAGAGGGGGCTGGTCCTACAATATCTTAAACGCAGGGCGCCGGCAGTGGCTCTGATTCAAGAATCGCACCTGGTTGGCTCAGCCTGCAAGGCCCTAGATAGGTGGGGCTTTAAAATGGTGGTGCACTCAGAATTCACTTCCGGCTCGCACGGTGTAGGCGTCCTGATTAATAAACGCTTCCCGATTATCACTACTGGTTCATGGACTGACGATCAGGGACGCTTTGCAGCAGTAGCATGCCAATGGGAGGGGCGACCATATAATCTGGTGTCGGTGTATATCCCACCGGCTTTGCAGCAAATGGCCCTTCCTGCCCTGGGTAAATTCCTGCTTACACTCCCACAAGGCGAACTGATACTGGGAGGTGACTTTAATGCCACAGTAGATGCCGCCATAGATCGATAGCCCCCCAGGGATCAGAATGGCACGAACCTCCGGCTGTCAGAATTTTTAGATGCCTTTGGCCTCGTGGATGCTTGGCGATCATGGTTTCCACAGGAGCGACAATACACCTTCCGCTCGAGAGTGCATGACAGTCTCTCGAGAATAGATTACATTTTTACACTGGCGACGGGTCTAGAAAGAATAATGGAGATATCTCACTTGCCAAGGGGCATTTTTGACCACTCCCCAGTGTTAATTAAATACGCATCCCATGTCCCGGCGCGTCGACGTATATTCCCTGTCTACCCAGGATTCCTAACGAACCCTAAGATATGGAAGGGTCTACTAACAACCACGCAACAGTATTTCACGGAAAATGAACACTCAGTCACATCCCCGACGACTCTGTGGGAGGCATATAAGACAGTACTGAGGGGTCAAGCAATCTCATTAATTACATCCCATAAAAGGGACCAATTGCATCACATAGAGGCCCTGGAGAGGGAGGTGGGACAAGCCGAAGAGGAACACGCCTCAGACATCAATGACACTACGACACACAGGTTAAACTTGGCCAAACAAGAATACAGGGATTATATGTGGGAGGAGGCGAGGAACAGGCTCACTAAGACACAGCACTCAATTTATGAAGTTGGGGATAAGGCGGGACGGCTCCTAGCCTGGCTGGATAGACGCAAAAAAGCTAGTCGCTGGGTGACGCAATTGAGTCTAGACACCGGAGATACCACTACGGACCCGCAACAGAGGGAAACGGCCACTACAACGCGGCCGTTTCCACGCATAACCATAACCACGCATGCATTACAACGCATGCGTGGTTACAACGAATAGCCTTTACCACGCATACCTTTACTACGAGATACGTAGTAAAGGCATGTGTGCTAAAGTTAAAAGAAAAAAAAAGGGGGGGCTTGGGGGGGTCTCCCCCCCAAAAAGCGTGGGATTAAAAAAGGGGGCTTGGGGGGGCACCCCCCAAAATAAAATAAAAACGCACCTGTTTCCGTACTTTAAAGAAAAAGATGTGGAGGCAATCAGCGTCGTTAGAGGAAACGGAAGGACACTTCCGCTTCCTCTTAACGACGTGCAACGTGACCTCGGAAGATCAAGGAGAGGAGCGGTAAGGGGGAATGAGGGGGTGGTGTCGCGCAGGGGTAAATTTAAAGGGTAAATTTATAGGGTGATATCCTTTAACATGAAAATGCCATTAACATGCATATTTTAACAACGAAAATCGTTGTAAAAGTATGCGTGTAAAAGGCATTTTCGTGGTAAAGGATATGCGTGGTGATGGCATTCGCGTTGTAACGCATGCGTGGTAAAGGCATGCGTTACAACGGAATGCGTTATAACGTCATACAACCCGCAACAGATAGTTGATGCGCTAGCGCTCCATTACAAGAACATGTATACACCTGACGCTGCGGCCACGGTAGAAGACAACCTGGCATTTCTCAAGGATATCCAGATGCCTACACTCGCCCCTAGTGAAATGCAAGAGCTAGAAGCAGATTTGACGTCAGAGGAACTGACACTAGCGATAGGCGCATTGCACACTGGTAAAGCTATGGGCCCAAACGGCATGCCTATCGAACTGTATAAAAAAGCAGCGACCCACATAGTGCCACGTCTGCTAGAGATGTATGTAGGCAGTTTGGGAAAGGGAGAGCTCCCCCGAGACCAACGCCTGGCAACAATTGTGGCAATATATAAACCAGGAAAACCGCTGCAGGAATGCATGTCTTACTGGCCGATCTCACTGCTAAATGCAGAAGTTAAAATACTGGCCAAGACACTGGCCACCAGACTGCTACCCTATCTCACAAGGTTGGTGCACCCAGATCAATCTGGTTTTATGCCTGGTCGCAACACGGCTCTTAACCTGCGACGACTCCACGGTGTCATGGCACGTACGCCGCTTATCGAGGAGGACGCAGTTATTCTTTCCCTGGACGCGCGCATGGCATTCGATCTAGTCAAATGGCCTTTCCTATTTGCAGTCCTCAGACACCTGGGCTTCGGCCCCAAGTTCTGCGCGTGGGTCCAACTACTATACACGAAACCCTTAGCACATGTGGTAACAAATGGACACATCTCAGCCGATTTCCCATTGGGCAGAGGGACAAGGCAAGGCTGTCCCTTATCACCGCTTTTGTTCGTCTTGGTGCTTGAACCAATGGCGGCATGGATACGATGGGACCCGGTCATTCGACGGCTGAAATGGACGCAGGGCTGGGAGGACCGCATCTCTTTATACGCGGATGACGTGCTGTTATACATGGCATCCCCCACACGTTCCATTAATCGCCTCCTGGATATTTGTGCGGCATATGGCAGGGTCTCAGGTTATACCATTAACTGGGGAAAGTCACTTCTATACGTGCTTAGTGGCCCCCCGCCGCGACTACCGAGGAGCTGTGAGATACAGATCGCAGACGGCGGGTTTAAGTACCTGGGAATTTACGTCACGCCACAGTTCGAACAATTTAGGGAAAAAAATCTATCTGAACTCTTTGGACGGTTCCGCCGTGATGTGAAACACTGGCGCTCCCTACCGCTGACACTGCTGGGAAGAGCCGCCCTTTTCAAAATGATGGCACTTCCTAGATTCCTTTACGCCCTGCAGAATACCCCATTCCCGGTTCCCCCCACCTATTTTAAAGCAATAGACACTGAAGTAAATAATCTTCTCTGGGACGGGAAACCTGCCCGCATAGCGATGCATAAATGGGTAAAGGGTTGGTACGACGGTGGAATTGCCCTCCCGAATATAAAGGTCTACTACTGGGCTTCGCAGCTCACCGTGGTAAACCAATGGATTCATGCTCCGCAAGAGGAACCGGTGTTACGTATGGACAGATATGTCCTCGGTACGGAGGGCATCAAGGGAGCACTCTATAATAAGCATCGGGGGTCTGACCTTATTGGACCAGCGGCACACACAGTCAATGTATGGCACACCACACTTCGTGCACTTGGCTGGGAGGGGGTTATAACGCAGGCCACACCACTTTGGGAAACCCGGCGATTAGGTAAACTACGAAACAGCAAAGGCTTTAAACAATGGGACCTCATAGGTATCTCCCACGTAGGGGATCTGTGGAAAAAGGGCACGGTCATTGCGTTCACTCAGCTTCAAGAAGCATATGGGATGGCTTTGACGGAAACCTTCCGTTATATGCAGATTAAACATGCACTCGTGAAAACTATTCCTCCAGGTACTGAGCTCTCTGAGGCTTCACCACTAGAAGATAGACTATTGACAGACCACATGATAAAAAAGGCGATCTCCCAAACCTACCGCAAGATCATAAATAACCAACCAGACCCCACAAAAACCTTAAGGGACAAGTGGCAGTCTGACATTGGGGAAATGGACGAAACAGACTGGCAGGATGCACTTGCTTCCCCGCGAGAGGTGGCAATACCCTCAAAATTGAAGCTAGTGCAACTAAAAATCCTCCACTGAATCTACTATACACACACTACTCTGCACCGAATGGGGCGCGCTGACACACCACTCTGTTTAAGGCACTGTGGGGGGAAGGGCACCTTTTATCATATACTGTGGGACTGCCCTGAGATCAAAATATACTGGGAGGTTGTCATGGGTACCATCTTGCGAGTGGTCGGAGCTTCCATCGAACCGGACCCCAAGAGATGTTTACTAAATATCTGGGAGCCGACAGACCTCACCCAAATGGCCCAGGGTTGGGCGACATTAGGTATGACGATAGCAAAGCGAAACATAGCTCAATACTGGGGGGTGAGACTCATCCCCTCCTACCTTCAGTGGTGCTGTGACATGGACGGTGCAATGATAGCGGAGAAAGTGGTATATGTACATAGGGGATGTCCTAAGAAGTGGACAAGGGTGTGGGGAAAATGGAACGCTTTCAGGGGGAACATTTGCGATCCGCCTCGAGATGAATCCATGTCAGGGGACAGTGACTAACTGTGCAGATAGAGACAATGCAGCGCTTTCTATGTTCGCATGAAGGCGAAGAATTGACGACGAGGAGGAATTGCGGGAAAGAGCATGAAAATTTGATTAATCATTATGTAAATAACCAATGTACCATCATGTATCAATACCTGTCAAAATGTAATGTTAAGTACCAATCAATGAAAAATGCAAATAAAAAAGTTTTTAAAAAAACCACACAAAAAAACAAAGGTTACTGGGACATTATAGTTAGGAAATAACATTTGAAAAACCTTAGAAATTCACTAAAAAAAACAAAGGTTACAGGGACATTATAGCTAGGAAATAGAATTTAAAAAACCTTAGTTATTCACTGAAAAACCAAAGGTTACAAGGATGTTCTAGTTGGACTCAGAATTCACTTGTACAAAGCCAGTGAAATTCAGCAGTTATAGCTAACTGAGTTAACTATACGTATGCCCCCGCAATGCACTGCTTATGACCTCACATATTACATCACTCATGCCATGGTCAGTGACATCACTGATGACATCTCAAATGACATCACTGATGACATCATCTACAGAACCACTCACACCCCCATACAACCTCTTGTACGCCCACACACACACCCAGACAACCACTCACATACCATACACAGACCCATACCAGTACTCACACACCCATTCACTCCTCCGTAGAGCCACTCATACACCCACTAACTCACTCGTACAGCCACTCATGCAACCATTCACTCACCCATACAGCCACTCATGCAACCAGTCACTCACCCATACAGCCAGTCACATAGCCACACACTCACCCATACAGCTACTCACATACCCACTTATTCACCTACACAGCCAATCATTCACCCATACAAGCACTCACACTCATTTACATACCCACACAACCACTTACATACTCATTCACACCTCCATACAAGCAGTCACACATCTACTCACTCACTCATACAGCTATTCACACAGACACTTACTCTCTAGTATAGCCACTCACACACAACTAACTTAATCAAACACCCACTCAAACAGCTACTCACTCACCCATACAACCAATTACACACCCAGTGACTCACTGATACAGCCATTCAGACATCCACTCACTCACCCATATAGTCACTACATACCCACCCTCAGAGCCACTCACACCGCCACTCACTCACACAGCTACTGACACACCCACACAGCTACTCACACACCCACTTATACATCCATACAGCCACTCACACACCCATACACACAAGGATACATACAGCCACACAGCCACTCACATAATATATGTTAGAAGTAGTATCACTCAGTAGTAGTGCACCTAGTATACACATTTATCTTTTGTAGTAGGTTAGTATATATGTTTAATTCTTATAAATACTTAAACGCTTACACTCACTTGATGTCATCAGAGATGTCATTTGGAATGACACACACATATATATAATTATCATGGCTGCATTTAAATTGGTTGGTCAGATTTTTCACCAATCATTACACCTGTGACCAAGGCCGGGCTAAAATGCGTTAGGAAGGACTTTCTGAATGACAGCATGCTGCCACTTCCACTTATGTTAAATAAACAGAGGGAAACCGGAGATTAGGCTTCAAGAATCTTTTTCATATGGAATACATGACAGGTGCTCCGTTTCCTGTTTGAAACCGCCCTGCAGGGTCTATGGCCCCCTAACAGTGGAGGAATGCGTGGAGTCTAAAGGACAAATATCGGGGGGCATGATCCGCTCACCTCTCTTTCGCAAAGGATTTTCCTGGGATCATGAACAGTTTGAGGTGAGAAAGGGTGATTTTGAGGAGTCTGGCACTTCTCCATTTCTGGCTTCAGATTCCCATGTTTTCAAAAGTTATTTTATTCACGTGGCACGTGAAAACAGACTATTTTTATTTTTTTAAATGCACCGTGTCACTTTGCCAGCTTTGCGTTCATTTGATTAATTAGCCTCTGCAGGGACATGATGGAATTTCACTGTGATTTGAATTTTGCATGTGGACATTACATATTTGCACTTGCGCTGCATGCTGGTTATTGCAGTCTACTCGGACTACAAAATTGCATTATGGCTGCATTTAAACTGGTTGGTCAGATTTTCCCCAATCATTACAGCCATGACCAAGGCCCGAGGGTGGGCTGAAACGCTTTAGGAAGGACTCTGTGAAAGACAGCATGCTGCCACTTCCACTTGTGTTAAGTAAGCAAAGGGAAACAGGAGATTTGGCTTAAAGAATCTTTTTCATTTGGGATATATATATGCATCCAAGAATATGCCACACTCGATAAAATCCTGGTAATTCTTTTATTTCAAAACACCTCTACAGAGATGTTCTGAAATAAAAGAATTACCAGGATGTTATTGAGTACGGCGTATTCTTGGATGCAAAATTGATTTGGGCTAAGCGATTCAGCTTCATGCCAAGCACGCACTGTTGAGCTCGCCGAACGAGAATCGAATTGTTGGGATATATATATATATATATATTCACTGAAAAAACCACAGGTTTCAGGGACGTTATAGTTAGTTGGACATTTCACTCGTACAAAACCAGTGAAATTCGGCCGTTATAGTTAGTTCAGCTAACTATAACTTGCGCCCCCGCAAATCACTGCTGATGATGTCACATATTACATCACTCATGACATGGTCAGTGACATCACTGATGACATCACTGATGACATCATCCAGTGACTGTGTGTTTCTGTAAAGTTTAAATATGTTTTATATATATATATAGGCCAAGGTGTATTGAAGAATGAGTGGGTGTATGAGTGTCTGTATGGATGATTTAGTTGGTGCGTGACTGACTGTATAAGTGAGTGATTAAACGTGTCTTAGTGAATGCATGGGTTAGTGACTAAACTGTGTAAATGTCTGTATCAGTTTGTCAGTTGGTGTGTAAGCGGTTGCCTGGGTTGGTGAGTTGCTATATGAGTGTCTATATGGGTTATTGATTGGTTGTCTGAGTATCTGTATGGGTGCCTCAGTGTCTGTGTGGGTGGGTGGGGGGTGTGTGACTCTGTGCATAGATATGTGAGTGGGTGATTCACTGGGTGTATGGGTTCAAGAGTGCATCTGTGATGGACTGTGTGGGTGAGTGTGTGTATGGGTATGTTGGTGAGTGAATGGATGTCTCAGTGGTACATGTGTGAGTAACTACATATATGAAAGGCAGTATATGTGAGTGTTGGAGTATACAAATGACTATATGTGAGAGTGAGTGATTGTGAGAGTGGCTGTATGGATGAGTGTGTGCTTGTATCAGTGATTGTATAAGAATGTAAGTATGTGTTAGTATCTGAGTAAGTGAGGTGGTGTGTGTATAACTGTATAGGTGAGTAAATGGGAGTGTGATTAATTCTTTGCATGACTGACTAGGTGTGTGAGTAACTCTATGGATGAGTGGCAGTGTGTGAGTGTCTATATAGGTGTATGAGTGCATATGATAGTCCTGTACTGATGAGTGACCGAAAGTATGAGTGACTGTATGGGTGAGTGAGTGGATGGGTGTGTAGACCTAAGAATCAGTGAGTGGGTGTGTAGTTATTGGTGTTGGAGTGTCTATGGTTTTAAGAATGGCAGTCTGTAATTTAGAGTGGGTGTATCAAAGGTTATATTAGGGTGTGAGAAGATGCATCAAATTATCACGTGGATGATGTCACCAGTGATGTCATCAGTGATGTCATTTGAGATGTCATCAGTGATGTCATCAGTGATGTCACTGACCATGTCATGAGTGATGTAATATGTGACGTCATCAGCAGTGCAATGCGGGGCGCGAGTTATAGTTAGCTGAACTAACTATAACGGCCGAATTTCACTGGTTTTGTACGAGTGAAATGTCCAACTAACTATAACGTCCCTGAAACCTGTGGTTTTTTCAGTGAATTTCTAAGGTTTTTTAAATGCTAATTTCTAACTATAACGTCCCTGAAACCTGTGGTTTTTCAGTGAATTTCTAAGGTTTTTAAATGCTAATTTCTAACTATAACGTCCCTGAAACCTGTGGTTTTTTCAGTGAATTTCAAAGGTTTTTTAAATGCTAATTTCTAACTATGCCTACAGAGGTAGGACATGTGCAGAAAGAGGAATAAAGGCGCAGAAACAAGCAAGAGAAATGCAGAAAGACGAAGAAAGGTGCAGAAAGAAGCAAGAAATGTGCACAAAGAACCAACAGAGGAGCAGAAAGAGGCCTTGTTGCAAAGTCATCCTGTGCCCCCAACTTTTTGCTGACGGGTCCTGGTGGTAACTGACTCTGACTAACCAGGCCTAGAGCCAGTGCTATGCTAAAAGACACTTAGAATACAGTGAAAACACCTACATACACTAGGGAACACTATGCGTTGGGGTACCCCTGTGATTGGCATGACCTCCTCTGTAAGGCCCTAGTACATAATAGGGCAGGGGATTAAAACTACCTCTAAGTCAGAGGTGCAGAAAGATGCTTCTTTAAGTAGTAGTCACATTTGCAGAGTGGTGGAGAAAGGGTGCTTGGCCTCCGACCAGCGCTCAGGAATTCTGCTGCTTAGGACTTAGAGGAGGTACCAAGAGCGCTTCTTGGCCCCCAAAGTCCCTCCGGAGTAAATTGGACTTCATCCCCCATCCCGTAGTCTGCCAGGAGGCGCGTTTGCAGAGTGTTGGAGAAAGGGGGGCATGTCCTCCTTAGACGTCTTATCAATCCCACTGTGTGGGACTTACTGCAGGTAACAAGAGGGGTGGTTGGCCCCCAACGACAATCTTGGGGGCCAACTACCCCTCCTATTACCTCCAGTAAGTCCCAAACAGCAGGATTGCTAAGTTCTCATAACAGGCCCCCCCCCCTTTGCCCAGCACTCTGCAAACGCGCTCCCTGGCGCGCTCTTGGATGGGGATTGAAGTCCCCTTCGCTGCTGGGGGTCCTTTAGGGGCCAACTAGCCTACGTCTTACCTCCAGTCAGCCCCACACAGTGGGTTTGCTGAGAGGTGGATAAAGGCCTCACCCCCTTTCCCCACCACTCTACAAACGCGCCTCCTGGCGCGTTCTAAGTTGGGGTATTAAGTCCCCTTCATTCCTGAGGGTCCCTGGGGGCCAACTAGCCCACCAGGTACCTCCAGTATGCGCCACAGAGCTGCGTTGCAGAGAGGTGGTCCGAGGCCACGCCCCCTTTCTACACCACTCTGCAAACGCAGCTCCTGGCGTCGTTTTTTAAAAATTTCTCGGCAGGATTCGCGACCCCAGCACGAATTCTGCCGTTTAAATAAAAATAAAAAAATGCTTTTTTTGGCCCTGGGGGTCCTTGTGGGACCCCCTGAGCAGGCCTAGGGGGTCAGGGTGTTTCTACCCTGCCCCCTTTTCTTCATTTTCATCTTTTTTTCTGATTTCTTGTGATTCGGTTACCGAGTCACAAGATGGCCGCCAACACATTCTGGTTTGGAGTGTTGGCAGCCAATCAGAGTGTAGCTCGTGCTCGGGAGGGTTCGCGAACCCTCTACGGTGCTCAGATATCGAAACTTTTATTTTTAAAATTTCTCAGCAACTACTGGACGGATTTACACCATTTAAAAAAAGGTCGCTTTCTGAACCAAGAGCTACCTTTTTTCCAAATTTGGTGTAATTCCGTTCAGCAGTTCGGGCTGTAGCCTGTAATAAAATTTCCTATGGAAATTAAGATGGGGAAACGCGTTTTGGGACCCCCCTTTTTTCTCAACCCCTGCTTGACGAATCACCCCGAAACTTTCAAGACAGGAGCTGACCTCAATGAACCCTTTTTTTGGAAAATTTCGCAACGATTCGTCAAACGGCGCCAAAGATATTGGCAAAAGAAAAAACGCTTTTTGAATAGAAACGAGGTCCTAACTATAACTACCTACTGACAACCGCCAGTAGGTAATATATATATATACACTGAAAAAACCATAGGTTTCAGGCACGTTATAGTTAGAAATTAGCATTTAAAAAACCTTAGAAATTCACTGAAAAAACCATAGGTTTCAGGGGCGTTATAGTTAGTTGGACATTTCACTCGTACAAAACCATAGAAATACCCCCGTTATAGTTAGTTCTGCTAACTATAACTCGCACGACCGCAATGCACTGCTGATGACGTCACATATTACATCACTCATGACATGGTCAGTGACATCACTCATGGCATCTCAAATGACATCACTGATGACATCACTGATGACATCATCCTTGTGATAGAGTGGCAGACCTCCTCTCACCCTAATATAACCTTTGATACACACACTCAAAAATACAAACTAACATTTTCAAAACAATGGACATACCAATACCAGTTACAACACACCTATTCAGTAATTCCAAGATCTACACACACATCCACTCATTCACCAACAGTCCCTATACAGTCACTCATACATGTACTCACTCATCATATGTACTCGTACACCTATACATCCTGTTACACACCGCCACTCATCCATAGAGTTACTCACACACATAGTCACACATGCAAACAAAGTATCAAACATCCATTTACTTGCATATACAGTTATACACACACTACCACAATTACTTCTACAGAAACTTACACATACTTACTCTCTTAAACAATCACTTATAGAAACACCTACTTATTTGTACAGGAACTCTTCCAATCTCTCACTCTCACATATACTCACTTATATACACCAATACTCACATATACTAGTTTAAAACATATGTAGTTACTCATAAAGATACTATTGAGACAGTCATTCACTCACTAACACACCCATACACATACTCATCCACCTATATAGTCCTGCACACATGCTGTCTTCAACACATAAACAGTGAGTCACTCATTCATGCATCTATGCACTAAGTAATACCCCCCACCGAACCATACAGACACTCATACTGATACTCAAAAAACCAACTAATAACCCATATAGACATTCAAGTAGCTACTCACCAACCCATGCAGCCACTTATACACAAAGTGAGAGACTGATACAGATATTTTCATATTTAAACATTACTCACTAACCCATGTATTCACTAAGATACACTTAGTCAGTTATACAATCAATTTTAAAAAAAAATCATCCATTTAGACACTTATATACCCATTTATTCTTCCATCGACCTTGAGATATACATATATAAAACATATTAATTTTCAGAAAAACACACATTCACTGGATGATGTCATCAGTGATGTCATTTGAGATGTCATGAGTGATGTCACTGACCATGTCATGAGTGATGTAATATGTGACGTCATCAGCAGTGCATTGCGGAGCGCGTGAGTTATAGTTAGCAGAACTAACTATAACGGGGTATTTCTATGGTTTTGTACGAGTGAAATGTCCAACTAACTATAACGCCCCTGAAACCTATGGTTTTTTCAGTGAATTTCTAAGGTTTTTTAAATGCTAATTTCTAACTATAACGTGCCTGAAACCTATGGTTTTTTCAGTGAATTTCTAAGGTTTTTTAAATGCTAATTTCTAACTATAACGTGCCTGAAACCTATGGTTTTGTCAGTGAATATATATATATTTATTATACTATGTATACATGTGAAAATGTCTCGGTCCCCTGTTTGCCTCGGTGGCACGGAAAAAATGGGTGGAACTGACGTTAGCACGCCGACGAGGTCCTCTTATGGCTCCGATGACGTCATACGGTGTCGCGAGCGGAGCCGTGCTCGTTGACGTGGGAGAGCTAGGAAAGAATTTCCGTGGAATGCTGGTGCAGGGGATATTCACCTAAGTGTTCAGGCTAGTCCTTTGGGAGCAACTGTTTATGTTGCCACTCCAGAAACCAAAACCAGTGATCCGAGGGCAGAGGCCCTGCAGATGGCACACGAGGTGGGGTGCCTAGTCGTGTGCACCGGCGGGGCAGCGAAGTGACAAGCACCACAACCCACAAAAAAGGTAACGAGGGCACTGAATAACACAGGATCTTCTCTTTGTATCTGGCAGGAACAACGAAGTTAAAATGCCCTAGTACCAAAAAGTAGAATTAGTGCTACAACGGTCTTCAAAAGGACCTGCGATGCCGCTTCTGCCTCCCGTACCCTGGAGGCGGCACATGGGTCACGCGGTACGGTCATACTGCGGTGGGGCGCACACTCGTTGACCTCTCATGGCACTGCTCCACACTTCAGGGAGGACGCTTTCCATTAGCTATGTTTTCTGATGACATGTCGCGCCGGCCCCGTCCAACAACAGAACTCCTTTAGATCCAAACAGACTCTTCCACTCTCTCACCGGAAGTGAAACCAGGCCACGCGGACACTTTCACAATACAACTGCTGGGAATGCACTTTTCGGTAAAAAAACCACATTCCTTCCTCCTAATTAATCAAATAAACATCTCACTGAAGAACAGGGGCCAGCTTCGATTGGTAAACAGCCGTTACAATGACTTTTTTACTTTGCTATACCATTACAACACATGCATTACCACGCATGCGTTGTACATCACGAAGTCATTACTACGCATTTTTTTAGAACGCATGGTCATTTACCATGCATACCTTTACAACGAATTTTGTTGTAAAGGTATGTATGGTAAATGACCATGCGTTCTAAAAACATGTAGACGATCCATGTCGTTGTAAGGAAACAGAGGCTGTTCCGTTTCCTCACAACGACGTGCACCGCCCCTCAGAGATGACGTGAAGCAGGAACCACGAGGAGAGAGGAACCATGAGGAGTGGGAGGTAAGGGGGATTGGGCATGGGGTGGGGGTTTCTTTTCTAGGGTTTAGGGTAGTGCAGTGGTGTTTGGGTGGTGTAGGGGGTCGTGCTGGGGGTAGTGTTTTAGGGTTTAGGGTAGTGCAGTGGTGTTTGGGTAGTGCTGGGGGTAGTGTTTTAGGGTTTAGGGTAGTGCAGTAGTGTAGGGGGTCGTGCTGGGGGTAGTGTTTTAGGGTTTAGGGTAGTGCAGTGGTGTATGGGTAGTGTAGGGGGTCGTGCTGGGGTAGTGTTTTAGGGTTTAGGGTAGTGCAGTGGTGTTTGAGTAGTGTAGGGGTCATGCTGGTGGTAGTGTTTTAGGGTTTAGGGTAGTGCAGTGGTGTTTGTGTAGTGTAGGGGTCATGCTGGGGGTAGTGTTTTATGGTTTAGGGTAGTGCAGTGGTGTTTGGGTAGTGTAGGGGGTCGTGCTGGGGGTAGATTTAGGGTTTAGGGTAGTGCAGTGGTGTTTGGGTAGTGTAGGGAGTCGTGCTGGGGGTAGTGTTTTAGGGGTTAGGGTAGTGCAGTGGTGTTTTTGTAGTGTAGGGGGTTGTGCTGGGGGTAGTGTTTTAGGGTTTGTTAGTGCAGTGGTGTTTGGGTAGTGTAAGTGGTGGTGCTGGGGTAGTGTTTTAGGGTTTAGGGCAGTGCAGTGGTGTTTGTGTAGTGAAGGGGGTCATGCTGTGGTTAGTGTTTAGGGTTTAGGGTAGTGCAGTCGTGTTTGTGTAGTGTAGGGGGTCGTGTTTTAGGGTATAGGGTAGTGCAGTGGTGTTTGGGTAGTGTAGGGGGTCATGCTGGTGTTAGTGTTTTAGGGTAGTGCAGTGGTGTTTGGGTAGTGTAGGGGGTCATGCTGGGGGTAGTGTTTTAGGGTTTAGGGTAGTGCAGTGGTGTTTGTGTAGTGTGGGAGGTCATGCTGGGGGTATATTTAGGGTTTAGTGTAGTGCAGTGGTGTTTGGGTAGTGTAGGGAGTCGTGCTGGGGGTAGTGTTTTAGGGTTTAGGGTAGTGCAGTGGTGTTTGGGTAGTGTAGGGAGTCGTGCTGGTGGTAGTGTTTTAGGGTTTAGGGTAGTGCAGTTATGTTTGGGTAGTGTAGGGTGTCGTGCTGGGGGTAGTGTTTTAGGGTTTAGGGTAGTGCAGTGGTGTTTGGGTAGTGGAGGGGGTAGTGTTTTAGGGTTTAGGGTAGTGCGCCCAACCAGCCACAATATCCGTGGACAAAGGGGATCCTGACTCTTTGGAACGCTCCGTCAATTGAATAATTTGGGTCAAGGGCCCTTCCACGTCCAAGACCTATCAATTCCTTTCTTGGGATCCCTCATATACTTGGAGAAAAAGGTACATAGTTTCTCATCAATTTCAGGCGTGTGTGCCACCTTCCCCTTCAGTGAGGGCCTGGGGCATTCTCCCTCATCCTATTCCTGACCTCCCTTTCAAGGGGTTGATGGATTTTCCCCACCACATACTCTGCCACTTTGGCGTCAGGTGTCAACTCCGCCGACCTAGGATGGTAAATTTGGGTAGGCTCGAACATGTCCGAGTGGACCCCGTCCCCAACCGGGGACTGAGAGGAGTGGGACTCTGGACGCCAGGGACGCCCCGAGTCCTTATCCTCATCGGAGGAGAAATCGTCCTCCGATACACCCTCTCCCTCTAAGGGAAACCCGCCGTCGGGGTCTACAATAGTGGTGACAGTGTCGCAATTTTCTCCGGGCCCCTCCTCCTCCCGGCAGGGTGCATGTTTTAGCGTTCGCGCACTCTCGAGGAAGATCTCCGTAAGTTTATCAAATCCTTCCAAGTGCCCCGCGTTATGCTTAACGGCTCTTTTATTCCCCATCTGGGAGCTACTTGGACCCGCCACCACCAGATCTGGGTCACTGAACACCCCAGGGATGCTTTTCGCCAGCTTATCAACCTGATCCCTAAGACGAGCCAGCGCCCTAGAAATAGCCAGAGAGAGGGCTTGGTCAACTGCTGGAGGGAGAAGTTGGGGGGCCATTCCTCCTCCACTTCCTGGTAGGAGGAGTAAAAATGGTCTTCTGGAGAAGACATGATAGCAGAGGGTGTGAGCACAGAACAAATGCCCTTAAAATCCTTAAGACAGCCCCCTCGCCGGTGCTCCAACAGCTGGGCTTTCCCCGAAGCTGTTATAAGAATAGACTGAGGCGCAATACCAATTACCACCACCAGGTGGTGCTGGTCACTAACGTGGCCGTGTGGGGAAATCAGCGCGTAGCGGTGTCAAAATTAGGCGAGGGTTGGTCGGGAATCAAGCGGACACTAAAGGAGTGACCGGATTCGCAAACGCGCGTAAAGACCAGCGGGAGCGCTCGATGGAGCTGCCTCGCTCGGACCAGACGCGCCTGACAGGATCTCACCGCGCGCAGAGCACACAGCGGGAGAAACTGCGAGGGGGAGAACGTGCTCGGGCAAGAGCCTGCTGCGCAGGGAATATGAAACAATACCAAGGCAATAATGCTAATAACGTGCACAAGAAACCGCTATACAAACAGCAACAACGTCAGATTAATCCAAGAATGTAAGGAATGCACTTAACTGACGAGCAGTGAAGAAAGAGGAAGCGGAAGGGACGTCACGATATTATATACGATGGACTGTGATATGATTGGACTATAGTTGCCTTGGAGACTACCCCTAATGGTTCATGGGTTGTGTAGTCTTTTGTTTAATGATTGTTGTGTTACGTTTTCTTTGAACTGCTATGCAAATAAAGTGAGGAAAGATATGCATAATCCTCGCCTCCGTCCTGCCATAGAATTCATTAAACTTTATTTGATCTGATTTAGAAACATAGATCATAAAAGTGTACATAAAAACAGTAAATCCTCTTTCCTAATACAATACAGTGAGAATTAATTAAAACCAGTAGGTAAAAACGGGTGTTACAAAGCCCGGTTCAGAGCAACTTCAGGTTAACAGAATCGTAAAGATCAATGTTTCGCAAGATCAATCTCATGTACTTCGTGCAAAATACGCAATAAGGGGTCCAAGTAAGATGTAACACTCCAATACCTGACCAGTTTGCACTATATAAAACTGCAGAAAAACTAAAAATAAAAAGTGTTTTGCACACTTCTGTCATTGGGCTATAGTGGGCTACATCTGGGTGATATTTGTGCTACATTTGGGCTCTTTTTTCTCTGGTGGCCATCTTGGGAGACTTATTTGTTATGAAGTTTCCTAATTTCATCATTTACTGCAGTCTCCTCAGTAGGAAATGCTTTCAGTTTTTTACTTTGATTCCATCAAGAAGGCATTCAGATGTGTCACACATTTGCCATAAATTCAGAATGTTAGCACTCTAGTTGTTCATTAGATCACTGTAGTAAAGCTACTGCTCACCAGGGAGTTAACTGGAAGTCTACTGCTGGTATTGAAAGTGATTGTTTCAGTCTGCATGTCAGAATTTTCTAATGAAATAGAAGAGGATTTGAGATCTCACTTGAAACATGCCCTACATTTTCTTTCTGCAGCACTAACCATAATTTCTATGGCAAAATGAACGCCCTCATTTTGTTCCTTTTTAAATTAAATGTTTTAAGTGTTACCAGTTTATTCCAATCAAGATGGCTTCAGGTGTGCCATACTTTTGTCATAAGTAAGACTGTTAGCGCTCTAGTTGTTCTTTAGAACACTCTGGGAAGCTGCAGTAGAACACAAAGGCATCAACTGACAGGCTGCTCCTGTTGAAATATAACAGGAAGATATTTGAGATCTCACTTAAAACATGTCCTAATTTTTCTTTCTACAGCACTAACCATAATTTCTATGGCAAAATGAACCCCCTCATTTTGTTCCTTTTTAAATTAAATGTTTTAAGTGTTACCAGTTTATTCCAATCAAGATGGCTTCAGGTGTGCCATACTTTTGTCATAAGTAAGACTGTTAGCACTCTAGTTGTTCTTTAGAACACTCTGGGAAGCTGCAGTAGAACACAAAGGCATCAACTGACAGGCTGCTCCTGTTGAAATATAACAGGAAGATATTTGAGATCACACTTGAAACATGTCCTAATTTTTCTTTCTACAGCACTAACCATAATTTCTATGGCAAAATGAACCCCCTCATTTTGTTCTTTTTTAAATTAAATGTTTTAAGTGTTACCAGTTTATTCCAATCAAGATGGCTTCAGGTGTGCCATACTTTTGTCATAAGTAAGACTGTTAGCACTCTAGTTGTTCTTTAGAACACTCTGGGAAGCTGCAGTAGAACACAAAGGCATCAACTGACAGGCTGCTCCTGTTGAAATATAACAGGAAGATATTTGAGATCTCACTTAAAACATGTCCTAATTTTTCTTTCTACAGCACTAACCATAATTTCTATGGCAAAATGAACCCCCTCATTCTGTTCCTTTTTAAATTAAATGTTTTAAGTGTTACCAGTTTATTCCAATCAAGATGGCTTCAGGTGTGCCATACTTTTGTCATAAGTAAGACTGTTAGCACTCTAGTTGTTCTTTAGAACACTCTGGGAAGCTGCAGTAGAACACAAAGGCATCAACTGACAGGCTGCTCCTGTTGAAATATAACAGGAAGATATTTGAGATCACACTTGAAACATGTCCTAATTTTTCTTTCTACAGCACTAACCATAATTTCTATGACAAAATGAACCCCATCATTTTATTCCTTTTTAAATTAAATGTTTTAAGTGTTACCAGTTTATTCCAATCAAGATGGCTTCAGGTGTGCCATACTTTTGTCATAAGTAAGGCTGTTAGCACTCTAGTTGTTCTTTAGAACACTCTGGGAAGCTGCAGTAGAACACAAAGGAATCAACTGACAGTCTCTGCCCTTGTTGGATGTACATGTTTTACTGAGAATGTCAGACTTCATTCTCACATGACTGAGAAAGATAATGTGAAT
This sequence comes from Calotriton arnoldi, assembly GCA_963921515.1. Classification (NCBI taxonomy): domain Eukaryota; kingdom Metazoa; phylum Chordata; class Amphibia; order Caudata; family Salamandridae; genus Calotriton; species Calotriton arnoldi. The sequence goes on from CAWUFW010007904.1 coordinate 640,710, forward strand.
TTACAGAAAATATGCTCTCATTTTAGCTTCTGGAGCACCTTCCAAAACTGTATGGGACAAACATGTGAAATAGTTTTCTCTCAAACATGATTCATGATATCCCAGCAGAAGGTTTTTCACAGGGTAAAATCACCTTAGAACACACCACAATTCCTGAAATTAGTATGGTACCATCAACAAATGAATTCTAATGTAACTAAAGTCTGTTATCACCCTTTATAGTTCTCCTTTTGGTAACCCTCAAAATCTTCGATTCACTACAATGCATTTCAATGGGGTACTATCATTTATATTGGTCCCAAGATGGCTGCCAGCAATTACAGGATGAAGTGCTGACAGCCAATCAGATCTCACGATGACATGTGTGGTTAGGCTCCGCCCGAGATATATGTGTTTTCTTTTTCAAATTTCTCAGGAACTACTGAACGGATTTACACCATTGAACCAAAAGGCACGACTCTGAACCAAGGGCTACCTTTGCCAAATTTGGTGTAATTCCGTTCAGCAGTTCGGGCTGTAGCTGCGATGAAAGGTTCCTATGGAAAATTGCATGGGGAAAACACGTTTTGGGACCCCCTTTTTCTCGGCCCCCACTTGACGAATCACCCCGAGACTTTCAGGATAGGAGCGGACCGGAGCGCCCCACGAGTTTTGAAAATTTCGCGAAGATTCGTCAACCGGCGCCAAAGTTATTTCAAATAGAATGTTGCGGATTTCCTATGGAAAATAGGTCCTAACTATAACTATCTACTGGCGACCGCCAGTATATAATATATATATATATATTTTCACACCAAATTGGTTCCCTTACAGCACGCACAAAGTGAAGGTGTTGGCGTACAGGACGGAACCTTGTCCTGCATTAATTAATTCTCCACTAATGATACGCTGCACACCAGGAGTTCGTAGCAGTATATTTAATTAGTGGCCCTCTGCCACCTAGCACAATGACAAACCTACGCGTTTCGACTCAAACAGTCTTGTTCACTGTTAGGTTAGTCCTTCATTGATTTAATTATATATCCCATGTTTGGTAGTAACGATGCATTATGGGATTTGTAGTTTAAAATATTTCAAACATAATACAAAAATTAAATTTAAACAAAAATCAAAAAGACAGTGTATTTCATCTGACTGTTTGGTGTAGTTTCGCTTATTCACTGGAGAAGTTTGCATTGTCCACTTTTTATGTGATCCCAACCATATTACATTATTTTGACAGTGGGTTGATAGTTCATTCTTTTAAGCACTAAGTGTGCTATTTTCAACCACGTTGATGTCAATGAGTGTTCATGGCTCTGTTGTATTGGCTTAGTGCCCAATCTTTGTCATCTAGAGCCTCAATTTCCATTTATCCAGTGATATATGTACTCATGAGCAGCAAGAGTTCTTTTTCTCTTCTTTTTCCCAATTAACAGTGCATTGTCGCTAGTTGACTCATATACCAAATATTTTTATAAATTAACTTACAGTTCCTTATCCCCATTCAGACCATATGGGGTCTTCGTCCTGAATTTGATAATGAGTTTCGACTCCATTCATCTCAATTTCAGAGTCCTGTTGTCTCCTCTTTCATTTTTAGTTATACTTGCTAGTCCAAAGAATTTCATTTGTAGCCAGTCATATCCTGGATGTTTCTCTAAATGTTTAACCACGGCGTAGTTCAAATCTTTATTCTGCATTGCTTGGATATGTTCTAAGATTCTTTTCTTAAGTGGACATATAGTGCTTCCTATGTATTTTAATCCGCATTTGCAGATGATCATAAATACTACATAGGTTGTTTCGCAAGTAATCCTTTCTCTGATTACAAATTGTTGGCCTCTAAAATCACAAAGTTCTCATTTGTTTTTTCCTATGCACCATGCTTTGCATTCGTCACACTTTTTGAATCCCATTTGATGTTCAGTCAGCCAGGTTTTTGGTTTAGTATTGACAAAGTGACTCCTCACTAGTTGATCTTTAAGGGAGGGTGCTCTCTGATAGGTAATGTTGGGTCTTTCGCCTACTGAGTTGCCGATGTCTGGGTCTTTCCTTATTACATTCCAGTATTTGTTCAATATTTGGGTGATCTGTCGATTTTCCTTGCTAAAGTTTATAACCATTCTGATTTTTGGGTCTTCACTGTGTACGAGTGACCTTGATTTTTTATTATTAGTTAGCATTTGAACTCGACTCATAGATTCTACTCATTTGCACCCTTTCTTGATGTTCGCCACTTTATACCCTCTTTGTCGGAATTTCCGTTCAGTTTCCTCCATCTTTTTCTCCAGTTCTTTTTCTTCCGAACAGTTCCATTTCATTCTGATAAATGCCCCATATGGGATGCTTTTTTTCAGAGAGATCGGATGGAAGCTATTTCCATGGAGTATGCTGCTTTTGGACGTTGGCTTTCGGTACACAGTAGTTTGAATTTGATTATTTTCAATGTAGACTGTTATGTCTAAGAACTGTATAGATGTGTCACTGGTGTTACATGTGAACTTCAAATCAATGTCGTTCGAATTTAGTTTTTCAAAATATTCCGTGAATTGCTTGCTCGTTCCATTCCAAATCAGGACCAAGTCGTCTATGTAGCTCAGCCATAAGACGATCCTCTCTGTATATGTTCCATAGTCCTCTCCCCTAGCTGTAATCTTCTCCCACCATCCCATTGTGAGATTCGCATAGCTTGGAGAAAAGGAAACTTCCATGGCTGTGCCACATATTTGGGTAAACATTTGATGGTTAAACAAGAAGATGTTATTGTTAAGACACAGCTCTATCATTTCAATTAGCATTGCTGAGTGTTTCTAATTCTGTATGTTTCTCTGTTGGAGAAAATACTTCACGGATCTTAGACCCACTTCATGACTGATTGAAGTATACAACGAAAAAAACATCTATGGTTGCTAACAGATATCCTTCCTGCCACCTGATGTCTGTTAGTATTCTTAAAAAAATCACCAGTGTCTTTGATATGGGAGCTCAATGTTGTCATTATCGGTGCCAAAAAGTTGTCAACATATGTAGGCATGTTTTCATATAAAGATCCACAACTTGAAATAACGGGTCTCCCAGGAGGATTTATCAAGGTCTTATGTACTTTCGGAAGGAAGTAAATTGTCGAGATAACCGGGTTCTCATTGAGTAGAAAGATTCCTTCTTCATTACTCACTAGCCCCTCAGATTGCCACTTCTTTATTTTCTCTTTCAAATCTAGAGTAAGATCATTGATGGGATTCACTTGGAGTTTGATGTAGTTTGAAGTAACATTCAATTGTCTCATTGCCTCTTTTATATACTGTATTTTTTCCATAATTACAATATTCCCGCCTTTGTCTGCCGGTTTTATTTCGATCCTATCATTCTCCATCAATCTTGCAATGCCTTGCGTTCCTCTTTACTTAGATTTTCTTTATTATTCTTGTATGTATTCATTTGTAATTTCTCCAAATATGAGATCACTAGGTCATGATATGTATCAATTCTATTTCCAGGGTTTAATATTGGACAGAATTTTTATTTTGATTTGAAGACAGTTGTTTTGCTAATTTTAGTTTCAATTCCTAGAGCTTCCAATATTTGAGTCTCCGACATGTGCTCATCCTCCAGATTATACATTAAATCATATGCTGTTTTTAAATACGGAATCTGATCGATGGACAGATCAGTATTTGTTTTGCTGACAGAGCACAGAGCTCTGGCTGCCATTTTACCTCATTGGAACAGTCCCCGGGGCTCAAAGCAATTGGCAGAAGGTGGTATAAGGGGCCAGGTTGAATGTGCCCTGACCCCATGAGAGGATTTTATGGGCATTTGAGGAACCTCCTTATGTGTATAATATACTGGAAGACTGTTTTTTTTCCCACTTATGATATTCACAAATTGCTTGTGACTGTCAGCGCGGCCCCCCGTGTAACAATGCGACAAATTCAAGACGATCACAAAAAAAGCCAGTTAATAATGCATTGAAACAAATGACAAGTAGTGACACAGAGAAATGCTAAAATGGGTGCTCTATTATGCACGTGTATTACATAATATGCAGTACAGATTTCCACAATGACAGAATAGTAACTAATTTCCCAGTACAAAGTACCTCAGATGAGTACACAATTTCCCCAAAACTGTAGACTTTTAAAAAAAAATTAAGATTTGAATCAGATGGTCATGTTTATTTTACATAAATTAAACCCACTCACAGACCTACTCAGAGTCTCACGCACCCACTCACAAACCCTCACAGGCACTCATACACCCACTCAGACACTCACGCATCCATTCACAGACGCAGTCAGAGACTCACACACCCACTCACAGACTCATGCACTCAGTGACAGACCCACTGAGAAACTCATACACTCACTTACAGAACCACTCAGTCATACCCCCAATCACAAACCCACTCAGACACTCACACATCTACTTACAGACCCACTCAGAGACACATGCACCCACTCACATACCTACTCAGACTCACACATCTACTCTCAGATACACTCACACAATGATGCACCCATTCACACATCCATTCAGACACTCATGCACACATTTACAGACACACTCAGAGACTCATGCACCCAGTCACACACCCACTCAGAAAGTAACATATGCACTCACAGACCCACTCAGAGACTCCTGTACCCACTCACACACTCACTCAGAGACTCTTGCACTCACTCACAGATCCTCTCACACACCCACTCAGACACTCACACCCACTCGCAGACCCACTCAGACACTCACTCAGACACTCATGCACCCACTCAGGCACTCACACACCCAGTAAGACACTCACGCACTCACTAACACACCATTTGGGACACTCATGCACTCACTCACACACTCACTCTCAAACGCTAAAGGTAACAGTTAGAAATTAAAATTTAAAAAACGTAGAAATTCACTGAAAAAACCAAAGGTTACAGGGATTTTATAGATAGGAAATATAATTTAAAAAAATCAAGAAATTCACTGAAAAAAGCAAAGGTTACAGGGACGTTATAGTTAGGCTCAGATTTCACTCGTACAAAACCAGTGAAATTCATCAGTTATAGTTGCCTGAGCTAAGTTACCTCATTGCTTATGACCTCACTCATGACATGGTCAGTGACATCACTAAATATATATATTAATATGAATATATGTGTGTGTGTGCCTTTATATACATATGTATATGTACACACACACACACACAGAAATAGTTTTGAAAAATAATTAAAAAAATGTACTGAAGTAAGTTACAGATAAAGTAAAATGTATAGTAATTAATAATTCAGTATAATAAAAATTTAATTAAAATGTATTTGAATATAGGGTACAGATTAACTTAAAATTAATTAAAGTACATGCATTCAAATTAAAAGTAAATCAAGTAATACATTTAATAAAATTTAAATAGATATAGACAGATTTAATTTTTGTAGACTAAAGATGGAATAAACATTGAAAAATATTTATGACAAAAGACTACCTATAAAATAATGTTACTACATAAATATATATAGAATTTTAACAAATAAATTTGATTACAATTAGATAGATCGATATATATTAGCTATTCAGGTTGAATTTTAATAAGATCTAACTCTAAATAAGCATAAAGTAGAAAAGGTGTTTGGGGTTCTCCCCATGAAAAAAGCGGTGGTTTGGGGGAAAGTTCCCGGCAGTCATTCACAGAGTCCAAAAACTAAGACGATAATAAGTCAAATTGTCCCTGAGTGGCCTCTACTAAGGTGTTTTGCAGATATCCTTCAGAATCAGAGGCCTTACTCAAGAGGTTATTTCTAGATACAAAGCACTTTCCTGTACCTCAGTTAACTATTGCTGTACTTGACTTGTTGGCTTCTTAGATCTTACAATACAACAATCTAAATTTGCCTCAAGACAATATTGGCATTCTTAAGCAAGCCATCAGTTTACCGGAGCATAACATTCTTGAAAATTGCAAAGATTCTGCTTTCGGTGTCTACAAAAATCATTTAATCTTTACCCAAGACAGGTGGAAGCAGTGTGGCAATATGGCCCCGCCTTTGCGAAGTCAGGCCTGCTGTCCATACACACATCAACCCTTCATCATTTCCCTGGAAAACTGACTTCAATGGTTCTATCTCCTTGGCTTGCAGAGTGAGTGAGATACAAGCACTAAGCTCCCATGAGCCCCACACTATTTTCCTCAATGTATCCTTCCTACCTGGTCGTTTCCCATTACAATGTAAGTCAAAACATATATTTTCTTTCTTTCAAGATGGTATATCAAGAAAATGAATGCCAATAAAACACTTACAACGTTAAAAGGCAAAATAAAAATTAAAGGATTATTAAATCAGACTCTTTAAAATGGATCAAAAGATACTACAACATCAAAAATGGACATATAAAAAAGAAACTTAAAAACACTAATTTCCTAATGTAGCCCACACTTATTATATATTGGCTGTAAAATTGTCTGTTGTTCTTTCACTTGATCTGGACAACTTATTAACACAAGGATCCAGAGTATTTATATTCACATTCACAGAATAGATGAAAGATGCCCACAGTAGGTTTTAGGCTTCGACATAGAGGTAAGTCTAAGCGCATCATAAATGGCAAACAACGCATGCAGCGATTTCAAATGTTTATTAAATAAGCTATGTCAAAAAATTAGTTTTAGTTTCGGCTAAATTAGATAACAGGCTTTGTTATGACAGACATAACTTTGATGTGAATTCTATCAAGGTTACCATGGTTTGAAACTTAGCATCTGTAAGTGAAGATATGTCATATTTCGTTTTGAAAATGTGTTACATATTACCAATCCACTTGTGTCTGGGAATGTTCACTTTGACAATTTCTCTGAGAGCCATTACTTCTAAGGATGGCTGATGCTCAATAACCACCTTACATACAAGCTTCAGACCCAAAAGTTGAGAGATAGAGGTTAAGTTGTGTTGGTCTAATTGCAAAATAATGTTTCCAAAACAGCACACCTAGTCAAAGAGTCTTCTTTTAAAAAACTTTGACTTCAAATTGTTTCATAATTAGATAGCCATGCCTATGCCCATCTTCTTTTGGAATACTTTTAGACCAGCAAAGATATAACTGGACCTGAGAAAGGGTTAAAACAGATTTTGTCAATTACTGGCCTATCAGATCAAGTCTAGTCTCCTTCAACAAATCCATAGCAAGGTGGATAGTCTTATGTATCATTCCGTATTATCATACAGCTAACAAACCTCCTTCTGGAAGGCAAATGGCTCATTCCACGAGGGGACAAGTGACCACTGAATTTCATGGAGTAAGTCACACTTGAAATTCGACCCACAATGTGTACTACTATAAAAATGTGGCCCCCTGAATTGATACCCAAGCGGACTAGGCTTATTTGCACGATCTTTTGATAAGTCCATGCTTTTCCTATCTTAAGTTGTTCTTCCCATTAATGAGGGCCACATTTTCAAGATTGTTTGATTATCAATGGCTAGTCTAACATGGAGAAGAGAATGTTATTTGTTGTAATCCCAGTTCTCCTTCATGGGTGTTAAACAACCTGCTCAACTCCAAGTTAGTGTACAAAATTGTGTGTTCTGTTCTATTCAAGTGGGATTCAGGCTCCCTCTGCGCATGAAAACAGACAGAGCATCTGTAATGCAGTGCCTCATGGGACAGTGGTCAGTTGCCTTCCTTAAACCTGTACTGCTGCATTCACAGCTAATAGAAGCTGCTGCCTCTCGGATCCCATTAAGCATCATTATCTTATGTTTTAATGGATTAATATTTGCAAAACCAGAATTCTGATTCCAATTTGCACCTGGTTCCATCATGAAATAGCTACTTTTCAAATAACACTACACAAACATTATGTTACTGTTACCTGCAAATAGGTATAGAGGACAAAAACTTTTGGGGGTGCCTTCTGCTGCCAGCGGCTCTTACACTGTCCATGGTATGACAGCCTACCATCTTCAAAACCAGCCAAGTGGCGTGAGGCAGGATGAGACAAAAGGTTGTAAGTCTCCACAACGCATGCCATTACATCGCATGCCTTTAAAACGCGGTTCTAACAATGCAAGTGTTGTTACAACGCGTTACCATTACAATGCAAACTTTAATCACGCATATACCTTTACAACACGTCTTTACAACGAATTTTGTTGTAAAAGCATGTTTTGTAAAAGCATATGTGTGCTTAAAGTTATGATTGAAAATATAAGTATTTTACAGGTAAATGTAAACGCTATTTATGTATACATTATAGCTTTATGTTTCCCTGTAAAATACTTATAATTTCTTAGTAATGGCATGCATGGTAATGCATGAAAATACATGTGAAACAAAAATAATGTACCTACTTTTAAATATGTTTTTATATCTTCCACACACAATGATGTCTGTTGAAATATATAAAACCCTATATATAAATCCAACAACCCCTCAACCCCTACCCACCCTAAAATTGCCCATGCCACCACAAAGCCCCTACCCACCCGAAACCCTAAAACAACCCTTGCCACCCCAAATGCCTACCCACCCTAAACCCTAATACTAACCTTGCCACCCAAAAGCCCGTACCCACCCTAAACCCTAAAACTACCCTTGCCACCCCAAAACCCATAGCCACCCTAAACCCTAAAATTACCCATGCCACCCCAAAACCCATAGCCACCCTAAACCCTAAAATTACCCATGCCACCCCAAAACCCATAGCCACCCTAAACCCTAAAATTACCCTTGCCACCCCAAAACCCCTACCCACCCTAAACCCTAAAATTACCCATGCCACCCCAAAACCCATAGCCACCCTAAATCCTAAAATTACCCATGCCAACCCAAAACCCATAGCCACCCTAAACCCTAAAATTACACTTGCCACCCCAAAACCCATAGCCAACCTAAACCTTAAAATTACCCTTGCCACCCCAAAACCCCTACCCACCCTAAACCCTAAAATTACCCATGCCACCCCAAAACCCCTACCCACCCGAAACCCTAAAATTACCCATGCCACCCCAAAACCCCTACTCATCCTAAACCCTAAAATTACCCATGCCATCCCAAAACCCATAGCCACCCTAAACCCATACCCACCCTAAACACTAAAATTACCCTTGCCACCCCAAAACCCATATCCACCTTAAACCCTAAAAGTACCCTTGCCACCCCAAAACCCATAGCCACCATAAACCCTAAAATTACGCTTGCCTCCCCAAAACCCATACCCACCCTAAACTCTAAAATTACCCATGCCACCCCAAAAATCATACCCACCCTAAACCCTAAAATTAACCATGCCACCCCAAATCCCATACCTGCCCTAACCCTTAAATTACCCGTGCCCCCCCAAATTCCATATCCACCCTAAACCCTAAAATTACCCGTGCTACCCCAAAACCCCTACCCACCCTAAAACCTAAAATTACCCTTGCCACTCCAAAACCCATACCCACCCTAAACCCTAAAACTACCCTTCCCACCCCAAAACCCCTACCCACCCTAAACCCTAAAACTACCCCTGCCACCCCAAAACACATACCCACCCTAAACCCTAAAATTACCCATAGCACTCCAAACGCCATTCCCACCCTAAAACTACCCATGCCACCCCCAAACCCATACCCACCCTAAACTCTAAAATTACCCATGCCACCCCAAAAATCATACCCACCCTAAACCCTAAAATTACCCATGCCACCCATATCCCATGCCTGCCCTAACCCTTAAATTACCCATGCCACCCCTAAACCCATACCCACCCTAAACCCTAAAATTACCCGTTGCCACCCCAAAACCCATACCCACCCTAAACTCTAAAATTACCCATGCCACCCCAAAAATCATACCCACCCTAAACCCTAAAATTACCCATGTCACCCCAAATCCCATACCTGCCCTAACCCTTAAATTACCCATGCCACCCCTAAACCCATACCCACCCTAAACCCTAAAATTACCCATGCCACCCCTAAACCCATACCCACCCTAAACCCTAAAATTACCCTTGCCACTCCAAAACCCATACCCACCCTAAACCCTAAAACTACCCTTGCCACCCCAAAACCCCTACCCACCCTAAACCCTAAAACTACCCCTGCCACCCCAAAACACATACCCACCCTAAACTCTAAAATTACCCATAGCACCCCAAAAGCCATACCCACCCTAAAATTACCCATGCCACCCCCAAACCCTTACCCACCCTAAAATTACCCATACCACCCCGAAACCCATACTTACCTAATACTTACATTTGAAAAGCATATCCCTTTACCATTCAACGAAATTTGTTGTAACGCTTGCTTAGTAATGGCATGCGGGGTAACAGCCGCGATGTAATGGCTGTTCCCCGAGACAAAATTGTGGAGCATCACAGTCCCCTCAGAAGGCTGAGAGACATGTTGTATTTTTATCTGCAGGATAGGTTGGAATGCAGAATAGGGTCTTTATGGGCAGTTAATGCTTTCATTCCCAGTGTATCTGTGTATGGTTGTGGGGCTACCCAAATAGCATTATGTTAAATGTAAAGATTGCCTGTTCTTATTTACAGAGATTGGTAGTTGGTTATTGTATTTTATGGACTGCTCTTGTGTGCATCTCCTATGGGGATCCTACCTTTTTCCTTCCTATTACCCCACAATCCCCCCACACCCCTTCATTCCCCTCTCCTCCTACCCTTACTCCCATTTTCCTTCTTATCATTAAAGTATTGAGCAGGGTACGTATCCTGGGAGTCGGTAGACCTTTTCCCTTTGTGCATATGTCTATGTTACTCCCCCCCACGTTCCACCTGTTTAATTTGTCTTGACTGTTTGCACTGACTAAACTGATTCACATGGATGTAGCCTGACTCGTGTCGATTACTGCTATTCATCTGTATATTGCCCTTCTCTCAAACTTGCATTTATATTTTACCATTTTAGTTACTGTATTTTTAAAATTTCCTTTTATTTCTATTAAAAGGTTGCAAAAGAAATCTTGATTTTGTTCTCACTTTTATCTCTGCTTGTTTTTGGGTTAATTTTATAGTCTATAAGAAGTGCGCTGAAACATGCATGTGAAATTTTAACTGAAGATCCAGAAGGTGGGCCAGCAAGAATTCCATTTGAGACGTTCACGTATTTGTACCTGTATTTGGCTGAGATTGATGGAGAGATCACAGTATCTGAAACTGAGTCTGTTCTAAACACTCTTCAAGAAGAAGTGTAAGTATGATCTCAGAAAGTGTGAGAATTGCACCAGTAGATGTGTTTCTGTTACATTGTTTGCTTGTTCCCTTTGGTACTTTCTGAACTAAGAACTCATGGACAAATTAAATATTTTATTTAATACTAGCAAATGTGATGTGTTCTAGTCTAGCTTTTCAGTATAATGTTAAAATGGTATGTATGTCTTGGAGAAAGTGCAGCCTGAAGCCAAGACCACAAGGACAGTCACATGCTTTTTTCCATCCTTGACTTAGAGTTTTTTTGTTTTTTATAGATTTGGGCAATAATGGTTTCCAGCACGGTACAATTTGTTACCTAGTGACAGTTTATAACGTAATTGATCTTTAAGCTACGCCAATCTGAGCATTCTTACATCAATTATAGAAAATGTTTCCTATTGTAACAGAAATGTCAAGTGCAATAAAAACAATGCTTTATGCCTTCATGTATGGACATACGTTTGCACTCACAATGCCGAGAGCCACAGTGGAGCAGGTCAGCTGCCACTCGCTCTTGTGCCTTGTTTCCAGTTTTCAACAGGACACATGAGCGGGTGACAGATCACCTACTATTCTCTCCCCTCTTCCTGGCAAATCAGGAACAAGGTTGTAGGAGACTGGGTTTTTGATTGAGAGAGGTGAAGACCCTTCTCAAGCAACAACGACAATCCCTGTCAGGGTGAACCACAAAAGTCACTAAATTAACCTGTGCCTAACCCTCAAGTAGCTTGGCAGAAAGCAGTAAGGATTAACCTAGATGCACTGTGTTAAGTATTCATGCAGCACTCAAACAGTAATAAAGTGGAAAAACATCACAATAAAAATCCCCCACATAATTTAGAAAAAAGAGAAAAATGCAATAAATAATTTGACACCAAAACAAATTAAATCCAATCAGTAGAACCAAAATTATGAATTTTTAAAGTTTCCAGTTAAAAATAGCTTGTAAAAGATCGAAGTACCAAACGCTGGTATCTGGTCGTGCAAGACCGGGGCAAAGTCAAAAGTTAAAACTGACAGAGATGGAGCGCGGTTCGGCTACACGAGGTGAATTGGCCCAGGTCTTGGATTACCTTCCAAATTAGAAGAAATTTTGAAGAAACGTTCCTGGGAAGGTAAAGTTCAGTGGGGCAAGGCAGCCGGTGATGTCCAAGGAGGAGGCGTCGTCGTCCGGGAGCCGCTCGTCGAAGTTGCAGTGAAGATTTCTATGTTCACTTTTTTGGAAGTCGAAAATCTCCAGCGGGACGGGGCTGCAGGCTGTCGCTGACGAAGGTGCCACGATGCCAGATACACTTCCTGAGAGGTCCCATGGAACAGGATTTGCTGCTGCGTAGAAGAACATAGTGGGAGTTACCGCGAAGTCCAGCCGACCAGCAATGCACCTCGGGAGTACCGGTGAGCAGGTAGGTCCCAGTCTCCTGTCGGTTCTCAGGTCACTTTTAGCTGGAAAATTTTCTAAATCCCTAGTTTCAGGTGTTGGCTGTTTGAACACCTTTAGCACCACTTTCAAGGGTCCAGGACTGGGTGTGTACCACTTGGAGGGCAGGACTCACTTCAAACAGGGTCCAGGTGCAGGGTTCAAGGTTGTTGGAGCTTGTTGTGTCACTGTAGCTTACACAGGAGGCCAGCCAACTAGCCCTTGGAGTCACTCTTTAGTCCTGGGATCATGCAGAAAAGCAGGCTTCAAGCAGTAGGGCAGTCCTCTGAGGATGCAAGACAGGCTTCAAGCAGCAGGGCTGTTCTCTGGTAGCAGCAGGGCAGTCCTCTGAGGCACAAAGCAGGCCTCAAGCAGCAGTGCAGTCCTCTGAAGTATGAGGCAGTCCTACGGAAGGGGTTCTCTGCAGGTCCAGGAGTCTACTGAAGAGTTGGTCTGAGCGTACAATAGTTATACCTGGTGCCAGCGTTTGAAGTGGGAGAAGCTTCTAGACTTGCCCCCACATGTGGGTGTGGAAACTTCCTTCTTCCCCTGCCCAGGCTCCAAGAGGTCTAGGCCGGCAAAAGACTGGTGTCAAGTTCTCTGTCAGTGTGCTGAAGGCAAGCCCTTTGAAATGTAAGTGGGGCATGGAGCAGCTCCACCCCTCCCATCATGACAGGATGGTCCATCCTGCCAGCACTAGTCCCCCATTGTCTCAATGTCTGAGAGGAATACACAAAGGCCAACTGCCACTTTAATCACAGTCATGAGACCCTGGACACAGATTGCATGCACCAAATGGATAGGACAAGAAAATGGCAACTTTCTAAAAGTGGCATTTTCAGAATTATAACTTAAAATCCTACTTCACCGTTAAAGAGGATTTTAAATTACAATTAATTTGTGACCAAACATGACTTTTCTACTTGTTCCTAATCAAATGTTAGCACTTAATGTAATAAGGTAACCTAATGTTATTGTATGGGAGAGGTAGGCCTTGCAGTAGGTTTTCACTACCAGGACATGCAAAACTTAAAGGTACATATCCAACTTTTTATATACACTGCACCCTGCTCCATGGGGTGTTCAGGGTCTACCTTGGGGTTGACATGTCTATTAAAAAGGAAGGTTTAGGCTTGGCAAAAGGTTTTTTTGCTGAGTTGAATTGGCAGTTCAAAACTGTACACAGGCTGCAGTGGCAGTGCAGAGACATGTTTTAAAGTCTACTTAAGTGGGCGGTACAATAAGCGCTGCGGACCCACTGGGTACATATAGTACACTTTACTAGGGACTTATACGTAAATTAAATGTGGCAATTGGGTGTAAGCCAGCTTTACTATGTTTAAATGCTTGAGTCCAAGCACTTTAGCACTGGTTAGCAGTAGTAAAGTGTGCAGAGTCCTAAATCCAACAAAAGTGAAATTCAGAAAACAGGAGAGATGAAGGCGAAAAGTTTGGTAGTGACCCTTCAAAGAGGGTCAAGTCTAACGGGTGTAAATTATCCCCCCTGTTATATCCCGCATCGATGCCCTAATGTAGACCCGTTCATACATGCCCTAAAATGGACGTATTCATATTTACCCTAATATGGTCATATTCGTACTTGCCCAATTATGGTCATGGCCGCATATGCCCAATTATGGTCACAACTGTACATGTCCTATTATAGTATGATTCCTTATATAGGCATGATCTTTCACCTACATTGGTCCCAGCTAGTACACAACGAGCTCTGAGGGCTGAACGTTATCTATCCTGTGGTTTTGAATGCAGCAGGGTTCTTCCAAACACAGGCCCACACTGTACTCATTAATTATGTATGGCTTTCTAAGAATACACCACCGGCATAATATGTATGTACAAAGTTCACCCCTGACGTCTTCCTCATGTCCAATACAAACCATACTGAGGACCGAGACTCTTTAGGGTATAAATACACCACCTCTTGCCCCGGTAAGAGAGAGGGAACCGAGACTTCCATGCTGACACACTGACCAGAGACGCTGAGGCTCCTGCATGCAGTCGCTCAAGCTGACAGTGGTCTGACACAACCCGGATGGGGTGTCCAACTCGAGACCAGGACGGGGTCCCACTCTCTTTCTATTCAGGTATGGGGGTTCGACTAAATCCTAGGAGGATTCTTGGCTCTTAGCTTCTAAGACCTACACACATATGCTAGGTACACACAGGTACATCTAGGTAAGCATCGTAGGAGTACATGCACTTGCATAATGCTTTTATATTCATGTATGTACTCATGATTATCGCAATATGGTAGAACTGTTCTATCCCTTTGCTTTTATCGTACTGCTGATAATATATCTCTGCTATTGTCTGCTGGTTTCCGCAGCACATATATTTTACACTAGAATAACAACTGTTTAATAAATACTTATTGAAACGCCCGACTGTTTATTCTGTGTAACTCTCTGAGAGAAACCGAATAAGTAAGCACGAGTGACTGAGCGAAAGGTAGTACATTGTTTTCACGATTCTGAGGGAATCAGGGTTGTCATGATCTAAGGTTGCCAGAAACTAATCTCTCCCCGATAAGAGGAGACACTAGTGGCACTACGAGCTAGCTAATGCAAAACAATCTAACATACGCGGTGAGGGTGCACAGAGTCAGTCTGCCACCAAGTCCACAGCTTATGTTATACAAACGCGCAGGTCCTGCATGGGTACTATAGGAACTACACGACATGGCGCCACCAACATTGGTTTGGTACTTATTTAACATTAGAATCTGAGTAGTTCAGTCGTGCTATTCTCAGAGAACCTACTCACAAAACCCCAGAGACGTCTGGAGTGGGTGGGCACAAACTCCGCCACAGCTGAGTAGTACGAGAATACTATTTATTGGCTGTTGGTTATTCAAGCTTGAAGGACATATAGTTCCTACAATTGTGCATTTTACACCTTATCTTAAAAATTCTTTAACCTCCCTTCTTCCAATTAAAAATGGTGGAAGAAACAAACGCAACAGGGAGAGTTACAACAAACCTCTTCGGTTTAGAAGAAGACCCTGAAGATGCAATACAAATTGCACCAAATTTCAGAAGGGCAGTTTCCATAAAATTTCTAGAACATGGCTTAAGAGCCAGGGGTGGTACAGTAATTTTCGTGATTGAGGCACACGAATCCAATAAAACAGAGGTGTTCTATTCTTGGGTTACATTCCCAGCAGCGAATGCAATTACAAATGTATTTCACTACTACCTAGAAGGTGAAACACCAGCAGACTATACTCCTTTCGAGGAAGTAGAGGTTCCGCTCACTTACCAAGAGCATAATTACTGGTTTAAAGGCGCCCTACCCCACGTACGAGGAAGAACAAGTTTAGGCCCGCTCGGAGGAGCAGGAGCCACATGGCCCATATTAGCGGCATACACACCGCATCCCGACATTGACACAATTCCACAGCCAGACTTACTCGTACAACACAGAGATTTAATTAAAATCTACAGAAACCTCACACAATTTGTGATGAGGACTTTAACAGTTCAGCCTGCACCAGCTGCAGCACAAGACACTCCAGTCCAAGGTACAGTTAATAAAATAACTCCACAAACATTACACGCGATAGTGGGCAAAATGCCAGCAAAACGCGAACAAATCCCATTCTGGATAGCTCAGAAAATAACTCAGCTTGAGGCAGTATTCCCGAATACTACCACCAGTGATAAATACAGAATTCTAACAATCTGCTTGCCCATGGGTCTCACACCACAAGTAGAGGACTGCACCTCTTGGGGTTCAGTCTTTGCTGCCATATATACCAGAACACATGGTATCCCGTCAATAGCAGTAGTAACTGAAGTATTAAAACAGATACAAAATGAGTACGGAGCAGAGCCTGTCCTTAACTTAGGGATGAAGTTACTAAATAACTTTGACCAGGTATCAGCCATAATACTAGCTAATATTAAGGGGGAAGCAGCTTCAGTGGCGATCCGCCAACGCCTGAGGGAGTTCGGTCCAGAGGATCAACAACACGAACTACCCAAAATAATTGAAACTGCATATGCAGAACTAGGCAGAGACAGTTTGGGTGGGAAAGCATTAAAACCACAACTAGTGGGCAGTCCTGAAAAGGATACTACAAAGCAGACACCTACTTCTTCTAAAAAGAAGTGGGAAAATAAAAAACAGCAAAAGTCTAAAGACACCAGATCTCAGTCCAGAGGTAGGTCTCCTCAACAAGAGCCCTCTGAAAGGAGGTATAACGTCAGGAATAGGGATAATATTAAAAAACCTGACAGGTATCAGGATACTGATACTCGTTCCTCGCGTTCCTTTCAGGGTTCGTCAAGAAACTCCGAGAGGGAAGGACGGTCAGAACACAGACAAGAGGAGCGTACAAAGTCCAGAGACACGCAACGCGCTGCGGACTACGCACCTAAAAAAGAAGTTAAACAAAAATCAAAACCTCAGTTCAAAAAGAAGGTAGCAGGTCTCAAGATGAGACATGCCCAGAATTCTGAGGACACAGCTTCTGAACGGGGAATGGGCTCTGACGATGCTAGACAGCGCGGCAGAAGTAACGATAGCTCGCCAGAACCTGAAGGAATTTCTGGTGACAGCGGAGTTGAGTGAGTATATCACGGTGGAAACACCTGATACTCGGGTAAGTGTCCCACATAAGTTACATGAGATAACACTCCGGATGGAGGGAGACAAGCCCAGAAAAGTTAAAGGTCTCTTTTGGAAAAATCTGTCATCTGGCTATGACATTCTATTAGCAGAACAAGACTGGCCGCCAGCATTCGTCATGGAGTGCCTTAGGGGAGAAGCGATAATTTTTCCAGCCTTTTCCGACCTCGTTCCTATTCACCTAAAACATGCATATGTGCAGGAGTGGGCGGTTGCCCTAGCTCCAGCATTGTACAAAAATCATGCTGGTTAAGATGAGGAGTCAACCCACCACGTGATCCCGTTAAAAGTTTCCCCAAATGCTCAAAGGCAATACCCTATAAAGCAGGAAGCTAAAAAACAAGTCAGGGAGATCCTAGATCAACTTGAATATCAGGGGGTGATAGAAAATTGCACTTCACCTATGAACAATCCTTTGTTCCCCGTAGCCAAACCTGACAACACATATCATCTAGTTTTAGATTACAGACATTTAAACACTTACACAAAGACATTTGCAGTTCAAAATGCACACAGTGCCGCATTAATGAATAACATTGTGCGGAAAAAATATAAAACAACACTTGATATCTCAAATGGATTTTTCTGCCAAAATATAGCGCCTGAAAGCAGGTATCTGACCGCATTCAGTGCGTTAGGGTCGCACCGGCAATTCTGCCGACTCCCCCAAGGGTATAAGAATAGCCCGGGGTTGTTTTCAGCAAGGGTAACAGAGTTACTCCAAAATTTGGATGAAGAAGCATTGTCCTATGTGGATGATATTTATCTGACGGACGATGACTTACCGAGGCACTTGACCAGGGTGAGCACCATTATTATGGGATTCGCCTCTGAGGGCTAGAAATTTAATTTCAGAAAATCAAAAATTGCCCACCTCAATGTCCTGTTTTTAGGATACGAGCTGTCAAGTGAGGGGAAAAGCCTAGCAGCTAACTTTTTAGAAAAATGTGCACTGCTCCAACCTCCAAAATCTTTAAAGAATTTACAATCAATTCTGGGATTCCTAAATTTTGGTCGAACATACATTTTGGATTACGCAGAAAGAGTAAAACCTTTCTACGACTTAATAAAACCTGATTTTTCAGTCAGACAATGGACACAGGAACACACAAATATCCTGCGTTCCCTACAGGAAGACATGATAGCTTCTAAACATTTACAGACACGCGTAAACGTACGCAACTTAGTGATCTGAGTCATAGCGGGTCAATGCGGGTACACTTATGTAACTTTTAATGAAGGTGAAACAGTACCAATCGCATACAAATCACTCCTGTACACAAATGCAGAGATGCGTTTCACTTCAACAGAAAAATCCTGACAGCAGTTCAGACCGCTGTAGCAAGAGAAAGAGCTCTGGCTCAGGGAAAACGCATAATTGTTGTGACCCCGGTACCAGCTTTAGAAGCTGTTACAAAAGCTAGCATTCCAAATGCTAAAGCCTTACATCCAAGACGGATACAATGGGCTAATTTTCTTACTGCAACGGATGTTGAATACAGATTTGATCCAAGTTTAAAAACACAGGCATTCCTGCAATACGAACAAGAATATCCTCTACCAAATGAAATTTGCCTCTAGATCAGTATGAATACATTATTTACACTGACGGATCTGCTCAACCAGCCATAGGGAGTAAGCAAGCTTACAGCGCAGCATGTTCGATTGTTAAAGGTTGCATGCACGATGGAAAGTTCCATCCGAGTTGCACTAAAACGCAATCTCTAGGAGACTGCACGGCTCAGTTGGCAGAACTCAAAGCACTTATACTGGCACTTATAAATATGGATCACGAATTCCCACACTTATTGTGTGTGATTCCTTTTACTGTGTACAGTCGTACAATGAATATCTACATCATAGGGAACAAAACGGGTTCAAAAATGCAAAAGGTGGCACAATTAAGCAAAAATGCTATGGGAACAGGTAGTGGAGTTGAGAAACGAACTACCAAGGGCTCACATGATATATACACTGAGTCATCAGCTGGATGGCGTTCACGTTGAAGGGAATTCATTGGCTGATGAAGCCGCGAAGGGGGCTGTTCGCACAGCCGCCGTAGCTGAAGTTACTCGTTCAAAGACGAGGGTAGACGGCGAGATTATGGTAGCTGTCAATGCTTCACGCAAAGTCAGCACAGCAGTACCTAAAAAATTTCCACTCAAGTACTCCTACAAGTTAGATGCACAAAACATTCCATATGCTCAGATTTCTGGAGTGGGGGATAGAGTAATACCAAATATGGATCGTAGGCAAGGCTTAATTTTAGCAGCACACGAGGGTTTGGGTTCTGTGCATACAGGCGTTACAGCGACTATTTCTTTACTGAAACAGCGCTACTGGTGGCCAGGGTTAACAAAGCAGACCAAAGACTATGTCTTAAAGTGCGACATCTGTCAGCAGATGAAAGGCTCCACCGTAACACGCCCAGCACAGACACCATTGCTGAAATCAGACAAACCTCTCGCATGTGTGTATTTGGACCACTGCGGACACCTACAATCTGATGGGTCCAAGAAATATATCATGGTTGCAGTGGATTCCTGCTCAAGATTTCTATGGGTTTGGCCTCAGCGCTCGCCTGACGCTCGAACTGTTATAAAAGATTTGTGAGTCTTTATCGGCACATACGCAGTTGGCACGTTACATTCTGATCGTGGTCGGGCGTTTAGCTCTCGGGCTTACAAAGAGGCCATGGAAGGAATGGGCATAGCATTGCGGTACTCCTCTCCGTATCATCCCGAGGGAAATTCTGTTGTGGAGAGGAAAAACCGAGACTTAAAGCAATCTTTAACAGCTAGGGTATTAGGCAAGGGCGGTAGATGGGTCGATCACCTTTATGGGGTACAGCGCACGCTCAATAATCAGCCAAGAAAGCTCTCTAGGAGGTGTCACTCCTTACGAGGTCCTATTTGGGACAAGAATGTCACAAAGGCACAGTGGCGGATGAAAAACCATTTGATATCCATGATCGTTTGGCTGTTTTACAGGATCTAAATGAATCCAGGACACAACAAAGTAACGTGCTCCAGAAACAGGCGGCCACTGAGGAAGTCAAGGCAGTAACGGCAAGACCTATCTGGATCCCAAAAATCGGGGATCTAGTCAGAGAGAAGATTGCTGACAAGAAAAAATTTGGGCCATCCTACAGAAAGCCTGTACCGGTCCTTGCAATCCACGGCACAAGAACTGTACTTCTGCCACCTCTTGCCAGAAAAAAGGAGAACAGATTCGTCTCAATTGACTTAATCAAACCACACTATGTGGCCGATACTAAACAGTAGGCCACGTGGACTCCACAGTAGCAGACGCCCTCCTCTCGCTACAATCCAAGAAGTTCAAACAGAAAGACTCATCACGTTTGAAGAGCCACCTGTACGGAATGAAGGACTAAGCAACAATGCTATGGAACTCGTTCCACTTCAACAAGAAATTCATCTTCAAAATGAAAACCAACTTAACAACCAAGTTGCAATCAGACCTAATACAGACATCTACGTCAACATGCCTCGTCAAGAGCAAAATCCAATTTCAACAAATCCCGATGCAATTCCAACAATTGATCGAACTGCTTCTGGCTATTTCATGAACTTTGATACGTTTTCACTGGATCCAAGCGAACAGGAAACGACGCCAGCCAAAAATTCACTCCAACAGAAACTCAATGACTTTTTGAATTTTTTTAGAAAGGCTTACCTGGTGTCACCTTGGATAGAACTATGGTATATCACTGGGATTTTATTTTTCATTTTCTGGCTAGGTTTAATAATAACTTTTAGTATGCTTATTAATGGACGATACCTCCAACCAAGCTCTACAGCCCAAAGAGTCAATTTGATTTTAAAACCACACCAGTCTTCACATCGTGAACCAAGAGACTTGTCTTCAGTGAACAGTACAGCAGTTCTTATACTGGACGATATAGTATGGGACAAGATTGATTATGATGTATTCGGTCCGACTGAACTTTTAAACCTAAAACATGTATTTAAAATTTCTTTAAGTGATATCATTACCTCCAGTACATTTTCTGATGATTGGGACACTGAAACTGTAAATGCTATGATGTCTGATTTAGAAAAAACTGCAGCACTTCCGAATAATGAAATGTTAGAAGGTACTTCAGACTACGATACATTGTACTGTTACCAGCAATATGGTCATCATTTCTTGCACAAATCTATAACACCAGAAATGTATTTGAGTACCACCAGTGGGAACACTGCCCAACACCTCCAAAAGGTAGTTCACAAGCATTTGCACAGAAATTTACATACTTCTCAGGGTTTAACACATCCGACCCGGAGTCATTTTATTATAAAGTGGCGAAAAATTCAGCTCAGAAAATTATGTTAACAAACACCAAACATATTTACTCTGCATCCTTTCTGAACCAGTTGTCTAAACAGGGTTTTGATCTATGGAAAGACACAATAGATTCCAAATCAATCTGGGGTTCTAGGGACTGGCAAGTCCAGGGAATGGAAGCACTTTTTAGAGCATGCATCATTCCGCAGCAGATTTTATTTCTGAATGAAACTGTGCAACAAACAACCTGTCTTGGATTAGCCAAAGGCAAGGAAATGAACACACCGGGGTTTCCAACACCATCGCAGATGGGTGGGGGCAGAATTCAACTACACAAGGGGTAGGATTAGATGACATTTTCCAGTACAACAGATCAGATCCTGATTGGACAGAATGGCTGGTTTGGCCCATTGACACAAACAAATGTCAACAGAGATTTATGAATACAACCAAAGGGTTTAGTATCCATAGGCCAGATCCACGCTATGTACAAAGACAACATCCAGGGGTAGTGACATCGTATAGTGTTGGGAAGTTGTGCCTTGATTGGCTAGAGACCTCGACACTCACAGAAGTAAAGCACCACTTGACCTTACTCACACCTGACATGGATCTTAGAGATTTTCTACTGGGTCCCAGGAAACCACGTCAGAAACGTTTCATATATGCAGGCCTTTATGCCTACTATAATGAAAACTGGAAAATATCCCAACAAGAGGCCGCAGAAAGAATACGAGAGATAGACCGTATTAACTTAGAAAAAGCATTGGCAGTGGTGGATAATGGGTTAACTACTTTGACCTCCAGGATTTACTCCTTAGGCAACATTGTGTCCTCGGCAATCGACATATTAGAACAAGATCTGGCCTTGTTACAACACGGGCAATCTCAGCTACGTTCTATTATGATGTTAAGCTGGACGTTGCAATCTTTGCGTGCAGGCTATGTGCCATGGCGTTTTATAAACACCACGTCTCTGTTTTCAGAATACAATCTAACTGATAAACAGACAGAAATGGCACAAAGGGGAGCCAAATATACAATGTTGCGTATTGAGAAACTGGAAAGGCTACCATTCACTGTAGCTGAATCACCATCAACAGAATGGCTAATTCATGGCCAAATCACTCTGCCGGTCACTATGTTTCAGTTTCACTATTGCCTTGAGCAGAGGCAGGCAGGCAAATATGTAAAAATGGGTAAGGGATACATCAAGGAAACTTGGGAGTTACCATATAGATACCGATGCCGGAATGGGGATCGAGAAGTGTATCTGAGTGGTACAAACTGCAAGAACGCTTTAAGCGGTTCTCTCATGTGTCAGGATATTTCTTTACACGGAGCCTGCAGTGGTTCAGTGGCGAACTTATCTTGTCACATGTCAGGGACCCCAGCGGCCATGATCACGCCGGTTTTCCAGCTGCTCTCGAATGGGAGTTACTTAATGTTAAATGATCAAGGTTGTTGTGGGTTGCTTCCGGGCATCGCATATCTAGTAACTGTTAACTCCAGGGTTACTTGCTGTATGCAAGTATTGTTTCCGCCACTGAACACAGTCAGGGAGGCGCTGTTATGGCCTTCGCTGAATGTTTCTTTTATACAGTTTGATACTCTGAGCAGATTGAAAGCCATGCTTTTACAGCAACCCGTGCCCTTAACCTCCGCTCGAGAAACCTATGAACTTCAAGTTGCAAGGACCTCGACTGAGATACAGGCACTCATACGTACAAACTGCCCCATTCATTTGGCAGAAATGGTGGGACGTATCTTCAATATGTCTGATACGAGCGGAATTGTACACCTATTTAAGACCATAGGGTCAGGACTGTTAAGCACCTTTCAGACAGTCCCCGGAGTAATCCCAAATTTTATACACTCCGTATTGGGAAGCGTATTTGGAGGATTCCTGCTCATCCTGTTCCTAATCGCAGGAATCCTGATTGTAATATTGCTGCTACGCAATGGACGGCCCACTTCCTGAGGGAATGGTGAACACGCTCTTGGAGCGGAAATACCGTGAACGCATGGTACAACTTCTGGGCATTTTCTGCCTGCGAGAACTCAATGCCTCCTGGTTTCTATCATTTAGACCAGTCTGAATAGACTGCATCTTACCTGTGCTTCGATGCCTGTTCTGCGGAGAAGAATGCACGATGGATCTTTGTCTAACATTTCCATCAGATGCGCCTCCGGACACGGATGCAATGCTGGACCCCATAAAGGCCCACGCTCTGCGTTGTCCTCAGCGGCTTCCGATTCTGATGAATGCATTCCTGGAGAATCTACAGGTGCCGTTCGCTCCTGCTGGGTTAGGTGACTCCTCCACAGGCACCCAGGTTACAACTGCCGCACAAGCTGCCGCAGCACCGACTGTTGGCAGTACTACATTCCATCTATGTGCGATTGACGTTCTCTGTGAGGCGTTGGATTTGTCAACAACAGCAGCTGACACCGATAATATTGAGCTTCCCAGCCAGGACGCGTAATCTTGAATTGGCTCATCGTGTCCTGGGAAAGAATTCGGCTTCTTCACTCGTTTCAAAATAAACGATCTAAATTTGGAACATTTTCGTACATTGACACTTTTCGCTTGAGAAAAAGCATGGCCTGCTCCTGCTTATGGTAATTCAACTTCTAAAGAGAGACGATATTTACTTTCAAGTGGCAACTAGAAAAAGCTGAATTTGAACATTTTTTTTTTTTTTTTTAAGCACCAACATTTTTTAACGATTTTTTAGAACCATGTTTTTACTTGCTTTTAAAAATGTTTTTAAATTGTCCAGATTTTAAGTATGGTCATTTATTATGGTAATTTATTATCCAGTTCGGAAGAGGAGTGGGTGTTATATCCCGCATAGATGCCCTAATGTAGACCCGTTCATACACGCCCTAAAATGGACGTATTCATATTTACCCTAATATGGTCATCTTCGTACTTGCCCAATTATGGTCATGGCCGCATATGCCCAATTATGGTCACAACTGTACATGTCCTATTATAGTATGATTCCTTATATAGGCATGATCTTTCACCTACATTGGTCCCAGCTAGTACACAACGAGCTCTGAGGGCTGAACGTTATCTATCCTGTGGTTTTGAATGCAGCAGGGTTCTTCCAAACACAGGCCCACACTGTACTCATTAATTATGTATGGCTTTCTAAGAATACACCACCGGCATAATATGTATGTACAAAGTTCACCCCTGACGTCTTCCTCATGTCCAATACAAACCATACTGAGGACCGAGACTCTTTAGGGTATAAATACACCACATCTTGCCCCGGTAAGAGAGAGGGAATCGAGACTTCCATGCTGACACACTGACCAGAGACGCTGAGGCTCCTGCATGCAGTCGCTCAAGCTGACAGTGGTCTGACACAACCTGGACGGGGTGTCCAACTCGAGACCAGGACGGGGTCCCACTCTCTTTCTATTCAGGTATGGGGGTTCGACTAAATCCTAGGAGTATTCTTGGCTCTTAGCTTCTAAGACCTACACACATATGCTAGGTACACACAGGTACATCTAGGTAGGCATCGTAGGAGTACACGCACTTGCATAATGCTTTTATATTCATGTATGTACTCATGATTATCGCAATATGGTAGAACAGTTCTATCCCTTTGCTTTTATCGTACTGCTGATAATATATCTCTGCTATTGTCTGCTGGTTGCCGCAGCACATATATTTTACACTAGAATAACAACTGTTCAATAAATACTTATTGAAACGCCCGACTGTTTATTCTGTGTAACTCTCTGAGACAAACCGAATAAGTAAGCACGAGTGACTGAGCGAAAGATAGTACATTGTTTCCACGATTCTGAGGGAATCAGGGTTGTCATGATCTAAGGTTGCCAGAAACTAATCTCTCCCCGATAAGAGGAGACACTAGTGGCACTACGAGCTAGCTAATGCAAAACAATCTAACATACGCAGTGAGGGTGCACAGAGCCAGTCTGCCACCAAGCCCACAGCTTATGTTATACAAACGCATGTCCTGCATGGGTACTATAGGAACTACACGACACCCCTACTCTTGGGCAAAGCAATGGGAGAGATGCAGGTACAATCCCCAAACATGGCAAATGCAAGAACAGACATTAATTAATTAATATCCCATCCTTTCCGAGCCAGGGGGTAACAAAATACCTGTAATGTCCTTCCAGGCTTGACATTAAATCCCCTCCTCTTCCACTTTTTTTAATCTCTCCTGATGTTCACGAGTATCAAGAGAAATTAAACTAAATTAGAACATTGGAATGTTGGGAGCTCCATTGAAGACAATGGAGTGCTCTCTGCTTCTACGGGCCGGTAAAGGCCCGCAGAGCAACATTCCAATGTTTTACAAAGGCCTCTCGGAGCTTGAGGGGATTTAAATCCCCTCGAGCTTCGAGAAGCCTTTGTTTTATTTGTTATAACATTCTGCCCTCTAGTGGCAGAATGTTCTAATAGCCTTATAGCCCTTCGTAGCAGGGCTATACCGGCTATTAAAGTCCCTCACCCTTGATAAAGTCCCTCGCCTTCGGCTCGGGCCTTTAACGCGGGAGCGGGTCTTTAATAGCCGGTATAGCCCGCTACGGCGGGCTATAAGGCTATAATAGTGTGGGGGAGCGTGCATTAATATTTTTCATTATGAGCTTTAGGTTCAAATTTCAGAGCAACTATTTTTTTCACATTTATAATTAACCTATCCACTTTTGCAAAGGCAACTGTAGCATCTATCGGTCTTTCCAGCCTTCCTTGGAGTCTATGGAAGCAAAAGTCATTCATCTGCATAGAGCAGTGTGGGCTTACAAGGATTTTTGGAGCCAAGCCATCTGCTAATACGAGATATAGGGGGAGATCAAATCAAATCAAATTTATAAAGCACATGGCTACCCCAATGGGGTTTCCCAGCGCAGGTAAATCAAAGACCAAAGGAAGCTGGGGAAGATGTAAAAATAGCCACAGCTTAAGCATCTTTTGAAACGGTGCACAGGAGTTGAACAGATGCAGTTTAAGAAGCAAGGCACTCCTTAATTTAATTCCCAAAAAAGCAAAAGACCGACCTCTTTGCTGTGCCCGTCTAATTTTGGGATTGATGGCCAGATTGGATTTGCTTGAATGAAGTTCCCACTTAGGAGTGTACGGGCGAACCAGAGAACGTATATGTAAAGGTCCAGCCTAATGCATGACTTTACATACATAACATTGCGCTTTGTGCTTAGTGTGTTGGGGTATAGGAAGACAGTGCAGCTAGCGGAAAACTTGGGATACTGAAGCATTGCAAGGTTTATGGCATAATAGGTGAGCCACAGCATTCTGTGCAATCTGGAGCCGCTTTAGCCAAGAGTGCATGTGACCTATGTATAGCACATTGCCATAATCCAGCCTAGAGATTATTAGAGCCTGCATAACTGGTTTTTTTGCGTATCCAGAGGTAAATGCCAAAGGATCTTTCTTAGACATCTAAGCAATCCAAAGCAGCATGCTGCTACTGTGGTAATTTGCCGATTCATGGTCAGTCTGTCGCCCAGCTAGACACCTAGATCTTTAAACAACTGACTAGGAGTAGGCCAACAGTGGGAACCCCACAGCTGGGGTTGATTACCTAGTATAAGCACTTGCCTAGTGTAAGCACCTCCGTTTTGCTGACATTTAGTTTTAGGCAGTTGAGCTGCAGCCAGTGTGCCACTTCCTTAAGACAGGGAGCTATACTGGAAGAAGTACTGTTGTCCATTACGAAGAGCAAAATTCCAATTTGCCTGTCATCCGCATAAGAGTAGAGGGAAAAGTGATACTTTTCCATTATATATGCCAGTGGTTGCACATATATATTTAATAGAGTAGGGCTTAAGGAAGAGGCTTGAGAAACTCCATAGGGCAGATTGTATACTGCTGATTTAAAAGGTTTGGCAATTACCTGAAATGTGCGGCTTTCCAAAAACAACTGAAACCAGGAGAGAGTCAGTTAACCCTTGAATCCTAACCGTGGCCCGTCAATCAATCAGTACTTTGCTTTATTTGATTTCGGTAAAAAAAAAACATTAAAGCATACAATAAATTACAATAGCAATATATTATAAATAAAAACAAAACTATATTGCACAATTGTGTTAAATGCCATATAATAAAATATAACATTTTATTAAAAATGCAGCATGGCAGTATTGCACTTAAGAAGAGGGTGCCACCCCATCATAGCATGGTTAATTCTAGTAATCCAGTTTTTTCCTAAGGCAAATCACTGACCAAAGGTAACTAGATACCTTGCAACAAATTGGTAGAGATGTTAATTGTTGTAGAAACAATACAGCAGGGCAGCATTGTTTGAAATTATGGTCACGTAAAAAAGGCAAAATAAAATATTTCCGATGTGTCCTATAAAATATACAAACAAAAATTATGTGCTAAGCGCTTTGATCAGATAAGCCATCACACAGGCATTTTGTTAAAGTGATAGACAAATCATTGGTTTTAGGAAAAGCTACAAGTCAATAGAAATTATCAAGTCTAACTCTTGTCAGAACAAACCTCTATTGATAATTATAAACACATTAAAGATAAGATTGTATGCCATCAGTAACAAGCATCATTTGGTATTCAATAACACTAGGTTTAGCGAATTCCATCGATAGCCTTCGTTCTTCAAACAGAGATAAACACTGCCGGCCCAATTCACAAAGGTAAACTTACACTTTTGTGTAAGTTTACTACTTTTCAGTATTCGTAGAGGTAAACTTAGACCAAAAGTCTAACTTTACTGCTTTTCGGTATTCACAAATGTAAGTTACTACTAGTAAAGTTAGACTTTTGGTCTACGTTTACCTTTGTAAATACCGAAAAGTAGTATAGATAGACTTTTGGTCTAAGTTTAGCTTTGTGAATAGCAAAAAGTAGTAAACTTACACAAAAGTGTAAGTTGACTTTTGTGTATCAGGCCCTGCTTTTTTAACTCCCTTCTACTTATAGTGTCCTGAGTCAGGGTTATCAAAATATTCTAAACATTTTAATTCCAAACAGGTCTGTCTTATGAATTTCAGCCATGAGATTTGCAAACATAATGACGACTTAATAGTCATTAACAATCTTTAGATTTAAAACTGTGTTTTTACAAGTCCAGATCTTATGTTATAGTAAAATTGGTTGAATTCTAATTGTGTCAGCTAAGAACAAGACACCAAGTTCCTTGTATCAAACAAAAGAGGAACAGCTTTTAGGAACAGAAAGAAGTTTCCTAAAAAAATTCATTCTCAGCCAATTGGAGGGGCTCGATGTTGCCTACATTCTAAACGCTTTGCCCACATTCACGTCTAACTCCAAATCCTGTATATAGTTAACAAAACAGGTGAGTACCCATGGGGGTACAAGTCGTGAGCACGGCTTCATCGGCATAGAGCAGGGCTGGAATCAGGCGATGTCCAATCTGAGGGAGATCTGTGCATCATTATGTCAAAACTGTACTCAAGCTTTTAATGACAGAGTGAACAGAAACGGCACAAGAACACATCCCTGCCTAACCTCTCTCTCTATGCCAAACGCACAAGTGTTTTCACCCCTAAGTCCATATCGTACCCTAGCCCTGCTCCCTGTATACATCTCTCTAAGAAAAGATATTGGCGGGTCAACCCATAACTCTGACAGTACTTTCCACAAATTGTCACGCACGACACAATCAAATGTACTTAATAGATCGCTAAATGCCAAAAACAGTTGGTTCTTTTTGATTTGAGTATGCTTCCCAATTAACAGATGTAGATTACGTCCCTGTTCAATCGTCCCCATTCCCCTACGAAAGCCATACTGTAGAT
The DNA here is from genome assembly GCA_963921515.1 of Calotriton arnoldi. Lineage (NCBI taxonomy): Eukaryota > Metazoa > Chordata > Amphibia > Caudata > Salamandridae > Calotriton > Calotriton arnoldi. The sequence goes on from CAWUFW010007904.1 coordinate 670,046, forward strand.
CCAACAGAATATCATTATTTTCCACTCATTCTTCTAGTCTTCCCAATACTATTCTACCTGTGACTTTCACCAAAGAATCAATCAAAGAGATGGGGCGGTAGCAAGCTGGATTAGAATGGTCTCCCTTCTTATAAATTGGGACTATCAAAAAATCTGACCATGTGTTCAAAATACATGTTCTACTACAACCCCCTATTACCTTGGTCAGTTTTGGCCCCCAGAATGGTATAGTAGCCTTAAAAAGATCAATAGAGATACCGTCCGAACCCGGCGCTTTACCGCCCTTACTATCCATAATAGCCCAGTTAATCTCATCCAAGTAGAAAGATAGACATCTGTAGCCTCAGTGTGATTCTTTTTTTTTATTTTTTATTCTTTTTATTGAAAAAACAAACATGTAAATATCCCATCATTGTATATTAACTAGCACGTTATACAACATCAGTAGTGCAGGTCGGGAGTACAGTATCACATTCTATGGGTATGAGGGAAAAGTCCACTCCTCTCCCAACTATTTGCAATGTTAATACCATCATTCCCCGTCGGCGGTGTTGGTGTGTGTCAAGGATCTATACTTGTCCCATGCCCTCCATATTTTCTCCCACTTTTTGGGGCATCCCCTGCTCTGATAGATAGTTTTTTCAGCCAGGCAACACCAGTCTAGGTCTTGTTTCCAGGCATTGAGTGTCCCTATTTCCTGTACATCCCATAGTCTAGCTATGTTGCGCTTTGCACACCTGAGGCTAAAGCCAGCAAAGTTTTAGCATGAGGCGGCCAGCAAGTTTTGCCTGTGATGCCCAGCAAGTGCCAGCGAGCGTCAAGGGGAATTTGTGTCCCGAGAACTTCAGACATCACTCGGGTGATTCGAGTCCAGTATCGTTGTACTGCAGGGCATTCCCATATTATATGAAAGAATGTGCCTGCCTGACCACAGCCCCTAATGCAAAGTTCTGAGTCTGCCCAGCCTAGTTTATGATACAGCGTCCAGGTGGTGTATGACCTGTGGAGTACTCTCAGCTGGACCAGCCGGAATCGTGCCCTAATGGCAATTTCCCTTGGGCTCTGGATTGCTTCTTGCCAATCATCATCCTCTATCAGTCCCAGATCAGTCTCCCAGTCCGCCCTTAGGGAGGCGAGGGGGTCCGGAAGATTATTCATAATTTTTTTATACGTGAGAGATGTTGCCTTGTCTATCATAGGGTCAAGCAGAAGGCGGTCTTCAAGGGGGGAGTACTCTGGGAGGGATTCCCCTTCCGATATGTGGTGGTGTATGGCATGTCGCAGCTGTATATAGTGGAAGTGTTCTGAGTCAGCCAGTTGATATTCATGTTTAAGTTCTGCGAAGGTTAACATTTTCCCACCCCGCCACACATCCCCCAGGGTGTCTAGGCCTATCAGGCTCCATTTACGGAACCTCTGCAGGCGCCCTACATCTCTCAGCCCATCGCTCTCCCAGAGTGGTGTTTGTTGGGTTAGCCTCGACTCCCACCCCAGTAACCGGTTTGTGGTTCGCCATGCTCTAATGACCTCATGGGTGTGTGGTGGTAATTGATTTCCTCGTTGTTTGTGATAGAGGGCTGCTAAGTGTCCGCCACTTCCCATCGCGTGCCTGTCAATTCTGTATGCTGGTTCCGTCTGTGGCTCAAAGACCCACCCGTTAATATTTATCAGTTGGGAAGCTAGGTAATAACTCAGGATATCCGGGACTGCTAAGCTGCCGTCGTATACTCCGCGCTGTAATTTGCGCAGTGCTATTCGAGGTCTACCTCCATCCCAAAGGAGCGTACGTTGTTCCCCCTCTACATTTTTGAAGAAGGAATCCGGGATTGTGTACGGTGTGTTTTGTAGGACATAGAACAACCGCGGCAGAGCCATCATCTTAAATAATGTCGCTCTACCCATTAGGAAGATCGGCAAGGTGCGCCAGTGCCTTACGTCGCCGCGCAGTCTAGCCAACTGTGGATACACATTTAAGTTTAGGAATTCTTCAGCCGTGGTTGTGATCCACATGCCCAGGTATCTGAACCTGTCTTGGACCGTTAGAGCTGCACATTCCCTCGTGAAGGGTGGAAGAGTGCCCACGAGCCTGAACACAAGGGACTTGTCCCAATTTATCTGATACCCCGAGTAGGAGCCAAAGGCGCGGAGTATATGTATTATTCTATGAAACATTTGTCTGGGATTGTGTGCGTATAGCAGCACGTCGTCTGCATACAGCGAGATGCGTTCTTCCCATCCCCCTCCTACATCTATGCCCCTAATCACGGGGTCTTGCCAGATCCACGCTGCCAATGGCTCCAGTGCCAGGGCAAAAAGCATTGGTGAGAGCGGGCAGCCCTGTCGCGTGCCCCGGTGGAGCGTGAATATTCTCGATACCGAGCCATTGACGCGCACTTGAGCTTTGGGACACTGGTATAGCTATCGAACCCAAGCGCAGAAGCGTGGTCCAAGGCCCAGTTTAAGGAGCACTGCATTAAGGTACGGCCACTCGATGCTATCAAACGCCATACGGGCATCCAGGGACATAAGGGCGGCTGGTACAAGGGGGCGTATCTTTGTGGCGTGAATAACCCCATATAGTCGCCTAAGGTTAAGTTGGGTGCTTCTATGAGGCATGAATCCTGACTGATCAGGATGTATTAACGTTGAGATTACGGGTAGAAGTCGGGTAGCCAGTACTTTTGCTAGTACCTTAGTTTCATAGTAGAGCAGGGATATGGGCCGGTACGAGCCACATGCATCCGCGGGTTTGCCTTTTTTGGGGATGACCACGATTGTCGCCAATTGCAGGTCTTCAGGCAGACACCCCTCTTCCAATGCTGTCTGGAACATAGTAAGCATCGGCTGTGCCACCTTTGTGGCTACGCACTTAAATAGTTCTGCGGGCAGTCCGTTTGGTCCGGCCGCCTTTCCTGATTGTAGGTCTTTTATGGCCCCTTCCACCTCCTCCTTTGTTAGGTTGCCGTCGATCAACGCCCTATCTTCTGTATCGAGCACCGGGAGAGAGATGTCTTTGGAAAATTCTCTGCCCTCATCTTCGGATTTATCTGTCCTGGACTGGTAAAGCGATTCGTAGTAAGTCGCAAATGCCTCTGCTATGTCGGCTCTCGATCCCTTTCTAGCTCCAGCCGCCGTACAGATTTCAGCCACCCAATTCCTCTCTTTGTCCCTTCGTTCAAGCCAAGCAATAAGTTTATTGGCCTTATCCCCAAGGTCGTACAAGTGTCGCTGTGTTGCCACAGCGTGATGTCGGGCCGTTTTTTCCTCCAAGTCTCGGAGTTCCTTTTGTTTGAGGCAGAGTGAATGGTGCAAATCTTGAGTGTTCGCTCCATTACATTTGGTGCCCCGTTCTAGCTGCGTTATCTCGTGTTATAGTGTATTGCATTGGGAGCGCCTCTCCTTCTCTAGGCCGCCTATGGTAGCTTGCAGGTAGCCCCTCGCCACAGCTTTGTACGCTTCCCATAGGGTGGAATGGGAATCTACCGACCCTGCGTTTTTGTCGAAGTATTGTTGCGTGCGCTCGCTAAATTTTTCCTGGAATTCCCTGTCCGGGAAATGCCAGGGTGCTATACGCGTGGGTGTAGTATAGTTTCTAACCGGGCCCTGGATTAGGACCTCTACTGGGGAGCGATCTGAGATGCCCCTGACTCTGTGTTGTGCCCCTCTAAAGTGACCCACGTGCATGCATTGTGTGAATAGATAATCAATGCGCAAGCCGGAATCGTGTGCCGCGGAGATATGCGTGTATTGCCTGCTGGTTGGATTGTGGAGTCTCCAAAAGGTCTGAGAGGCCCATTGCTTTGGCAAATATCCACAGCGGCTCTGTCCCACTCCAGTGGGCCCATGTCAAGGTTTTGTCTAGCTCGTATGACATAACCGCGTTCATATCTCCACCTAAAATATGTATCCCTGGAGGCATGTCCAGTAGTATTTTACTTAATTCAGGGAGGGTGTCGGCCTGCAGTTTTGGTGGAATGTATGCTGAGCATATGTTGAGGTTTTGCCCCTCCCCTATTCCAGCCAAGGACACATACCTGCCCAGTGGATCCTGCCAGATACTACCTCTTGTCAATGGCACTGAGTTTTTGACCAGTATTGCTACCCCTCGGGATCCCGTCGTGAAGCCAGCATGAGCTGCCAGCGTGTAACCATATCTGTTGAGTGCAAGACACTGGTTCCCTTTCAAATGTGTCTCCTGAAGGAGGGCTAGATCAGGAGAGTGTCGGCGTAGGTACTGCATAACCATGGTCCGTTTGATTGTATCCCCCAACCCATTCACGTTCCACGTTAAGATTTTTAAGACAGATGTGGATCGTGGTCCTATAGCCATGTCTATGTGTCGTGTGTGTAGGGGTCCCATCCCTCTTCCCACCTCTCTCCCTCCCGGTTCCTGCCCGATGTAGTGTGTTTGTGTTGATGGGTTAATGCAAAGTGTAACCATAACTAAACACAAACTTAATCTTATGTGTACAACATAAATCCCCCTTAAAGTAATCCCCCTCCCTGCTACCCTGCACAGTAAGTTTAAAACTACCCACCACCCCAATTTGCAGAGTGCCTGTCGCCCTAGAAAAACCATTAAACTACAACTTGGGGTTGGCTGGCTCCGCCACGGGTATATGTGCGGCCGCCCTCCCGCCTACTTGCACCATAAATTGTCTATGTAAACAGTGTACTGCCCAGGGGCAGAAGCCCCACTTCAGTTATTTTTAGCCGTATCACGGCTACTCAAATCAAATCAAATAGGCCCCTGTTACCTTGCTAAGTCTTCAGTTTCAGTTCTTACTTATCCGCCAGGCCAAGCGTCGTCGTTGCTTTCCCGATAGTGGGTTGAAGGCCGTTCGAATGGACCCTCACTCCCCCCCTATCAATGTGCCCCCCACGTCAGGTCCTGAGTACTTGTGTGCTTCAGCTTGTTCTGTTCACTGTGATTCTTAAACAACAGTGTGATCTGCCCCCAAAAATAACAAATTAGGGGTAGAATAAATCTCTGAAAAATGGGCCACCCAGTCAGTTTCTTTAACAGCAATCTCCAATCTAAGGGCACTTTCATCCCTTAGTAGGGGGCCATTAATCACAAGGTAGAGGGCTGAGCAGTCTTTTGTCTAACTTGCTTCAAGTAATGATTTCCAAGCAGCGTTCTTTAACTCTTTTTTCAATTCTTTGAGCACTAGACTATAATCTCATCGGCATCCCTTAACTTCGAAGGTATACCTAGGAGATTTATGGAGAGCTGCTTTAAGTCGCCTATGGGCTTTAGAACATTTATAATCAAACCAGCCCAATCTATTATGTCAAGCCTGGGGCACAGGTCTATTTAAGCGTTCTTTAATCCCGCTAGAAATACGAAGAAAAGCTTCCTCAATCTCATCGTCATTGGAAGAATCATCTAAACACCTGTCAAAAGCATCTCTTAGAACAACGGCCAGTCTTTTAAGGAAACTAACCTGTTCAACCTGAGTCCAGTGTAAGGAGATGCCATTACGAATGGCTAGTTCAATATTGTGAACAGTACACTCCGGGTGAGGCCTCTTCACACTAATCGGGAGACTAACTTTAACATTCTGAGGGTAGTGATCACTCATCGAAATAGAGTAGTGAAGTTAGATAATAGTGTACTAAACTTGTATGATGAAAGGATATAATCTATAACAATATTATAACACCTACCATTAAATGTACTATTAAATGAAGCAAGAGGGGCACACAGTTTATTAGCAAAAACAAGATCATACTTAGACATCAAATCATTTAAATTAGCTCTGTAAACATTATGGATAAAATGGGAATGATCCATGTTAGAAATGTGGGTCTCTAGTTGTCAATGGGTTGCACCTTTGTCCAAATAGGGGCCCTTCCTTCTAGTCAGGATAAGGGGGATACACTCCTAAAACAGCCCCTGCTCACCCCCTTGGTAGCTTGGCATGAGCAGTCAGGCTTATTTCAGAGGCAGTGTGTAAAGCATTTGCACATAACCAACAGTAATACAGTGAAAACAATACAAAAGGACACCACACCAGTTTTAGAAAAATAAACAATATTTATCTGTGAAAACAAGACCAAAACAATAAAAGACCAACATACAGTAATACAAAATAGGCACTTTGCAAGTATGACTTAAAAATGCAGTTCCTTGAAGTCGGTAGCTCCGTCCGGTGCTACCGCGGTGCAGAAAACAACAGAATGCAACAGTTCTAACTGACCGCATCAGTGCGGGCCGGCGTTAGTGTCAGCAGATTTGTAAACAGTACCTTTGGTTCCAGCCGACCGCGTCGGTGCGGGCCGGTCGTGGCAACAGTCGCAGTTGCGATTTGAAGCGTAGCAGTGCGGCGTGCAATGCCCTCAAGTCGCGGTGCAGGCAGCGGCTCAATGACAGTCATCCAGCGGCGGCGTTGAGACCAGGGCTGCAGAGCGGAGTAAGGCGCTGCCCATGGCGGTGCTGATAGGTCACGGTGCAAGCGACAGCGCCAGTTGATGGGAGCTGGCGTCGGTCACCCCAGACTGCGGTGTGGGACGGCGCTGTGCGTCGTGTAACTTATGAGCGGTGCCCCCAAACCACGGTGCGGTCATGGGTGTCGCGGGCAGCATTGTCCTCTGTGAGACCAGGGCGGCAGAGTGAAGCGAGGTGGTGTGGAGTGAGGTGGCCACAGGTTGTGGTGCAAGCAGGGGCTCGGTGGCAGCGATGGTCATCGTCATCGGTGAGACCAGGGTTGCGGTACAAAGTGCGGCGTGCCCTCTGCGGTGCCTTCAAGACACGGAGTCCGCAACGGTGACGGTGTCGGCTGCTTTCCCCTTCTGTGGCAACTGAAACCCACGGTTCCAGAGGCAGTACCCAGAGGTAGGTGACGTCTTTGCTGTCCCTGAGACTTCGTGAACAGGAGGCAAGCTCTATTTCAAGCCCTTGGAGATACTCAGCAACAAGTAAAGAAAGTTCAGTCCAGTCCTTTTACTGCCCAAGGCAGAAACAGCAACTGCAGGCCAACCCAACAAAGCAACAACACAGCAAAGGGGCAGTACTCCTCCTCACAGTTCTTCCATCTCTTCTTCTTGGCAGGTATCTTGACCCAAGAGATTTCTAAAGTTCTGGGGTCATGGCCCCATTATTTATACTGCATTTCTCTTTGTTCTCTTGGGCAGAGAGTGTCTGTGCTCAGTCCAAACCAGTTTGGTGCTCCTGGCCCAGCTTCCTGGCAGGAGGTGGAGACATCATTGTCCAAGGCAGACCAGGCCCATTCATGTGCAAGGAAATCTCCTCCCACTACTCTAAATGCAGCCCAGGTCTATTCAGCCCAGCCCTGACTTACCCAGGAAAGGCAGGCCCCACCTCGACCCTCTCAGTGGCTGTCCAAAGAGAATGCACATCTCCAGCCCCTGTCACTCCACAGCACAGTCAATCCACAACCTAGCAGAGGCACACAGGATGGCTAAGCAAGGAAATACCTACTTTCTAAAAGTGGTATTTTCAAACAAAGAACATAAAAATCATCTTTACTAAAAGATGCATTTCTACATTCTGAGTTCAGGCATACTAAACTCCATTTCTCTATCTTGTCCCAATGGGAAGATATACTTGTAAAATGTTACAGAGTATTCCCCATTCTATCCTATGGGACAGATAGCCTTTCAACAGTGAAAAACGAATTACACTGTAGTTCACTATCAGGACTTGTCACATACATCAGGACATGTCCTACCTTTCACATACACTGCACCCTGCCCGTAGGGGTACGACATGTAATAAAAGGGAAGGCTAGGGCTTGGCAAGTGGGTGCACTTGCCAAGTTGGCTTGGCAGTAAAAACTGCACGCAGACACTGCAGTGGCAGGTCTGAGAACCCTTTGAAAGGCTTCTCGTGTGGGTGGTACAATCAGTGATGCAGGCCCACTAGAAGCATTTCATTTACAGGCCCTGGCACTTTCAGTGCACTTTACTAGGGACCTACCAGTAAATCAAATATGCCAATCCTGGAAACACCAATCCATAATCCAATTTACAATAGGAGCACTTGCACTTCAACACTGGAAAGCAGTGAGAAAGTACGCAGAGACACAAAAACAGAGTCAAAACGAGGAGGTCAGAAAGTAAAAAGACAGGGGAAACACGCCAAAAGATGCCAGATCTAACTTCATGTATGTCCACCATGCCGCAAACCTTTTTGGATGGCAATTGACATAAGTGAACATTAAAATCCCCTACCCAAAGAATAAAAAACTCTTTCCCTTTGCAGCGGCATATAGTTTCAAGATTATGGTCCAATTGAAGTAGTACATTGAATGTGTCATGTAATAATGCATTGGTATAATAGTTAATAGGAGCAAAACTAAGCCTATAGGAAAATTTTTATAACAATGAGTTCATAATATGGAAAACTAGTCACTGATTTAAGGACTGAGACAGACAATAATTAGAAATATAGACAGACAAACCCCCCTTTGCCGTGCCTGCCGAGGAAGGTACGGCCAGTGAGTGGAAAGTCATAAAACCATTAACATGAAAACACTCAGATGCCAAGTTTCCTGGAAACATAAAATCGCAAATTTAGAAATAAAATTATACTTGTCCGAGAGATGATCCTTAGAGCGTAGCCCTGCCACATTCCAACGTAGAATACCACAGTGGGGTTGGCACATTGGGTCCTCTGCCCTTGAGATAAGAGTGGAATGATTATACAAGGCAGTCAAATGAGGGGGTGAATAAAGTCCTGAAGCAACAAAAGGACCCCTAGGGTATGATGTAATTAACCCATCTACACGGACCATAAGATCATCAATTGGACTGCCCTTCTCTATACTCTCAGTAAGTCAATTCACACCTTTGAGTAAGACCAATGGTGCTAGATGGTTATGGGTTGCGACCTCAGGGTAAATTTCATCCGACTGCATAAAAGGTACACTGTGGGAGAGATCTTGTCCATCTGTTGAAAGCCACAGGGCAATCGAAATAACCGACTGGAAGAGCAACATGGTGAGGTGATAGATCTGGAGACTAGGTTATTCGCAAAATAGTATCTACCAATCTGGGTGCCTTAAAGACATGAATACACAGTCACCAGTAAATGCTTTAACCCCCCCACCTGCCAACCCACTTTACCCTCCTGACCATTGTGACATTATCAAAGAGGGCCTCAGTCAGTCCTGTTTTCTTGCCCACCCAATGTATTGATTTATTCCTTAAATTCTCTCCGGTAGCAATATCTGGTTGATCTAGTGTGGGAACATTTGTCAATGCCACAACAAAAGGGGTTGCGTCTGCAGAAAGATCTAAAAATGTTGCCACCCACTAGCTGTGGCAGATCCCTGGCCTCTGATGGAGTGCTTGTCTGTTGGTAAGGTCAAATTTTCCCTAGGGGTGGTAGAAGATGGAACAGTGATTCTTCCCAGGGCCCAGTTGTGTAACCTGCTTTTCAATAAAATGTTGTTGTGATTTGGCATTTGTTGTAAGGGGAGGCGAGGCACTGGCTACATCCTGGTTACAGTTAGAGCTAGAAGTACCGTTAGACTTCAGTATTTCTAAACAGCTGGCATTCAATTTTTCCACTTGGACTAGCCTCAAGGATAATGTATCTAGAGAGTGATTAACTAAAGCTTCTAAACTGCGCATGAAGGCAAGTAGAGTTTTCAAATCCTCTGAATTACCAGGAGGAGATTTGGTAGCTCTAACCTTTTTACTAGACTGTTTAAATGATTCACCAACAGCTACAGCCCCTCCCTGTGTGCTGTTACCCAATACTTTAGAAGTAGTCAAGTTTATTCGATCAATAACATGATCATACACATACATAAAAACACATAAGATACAATAATTCAATGATAATAAAAACATAAAAAAGTGACAACATCTTCATAGTCCTGTACATCATTCAAGAGTAGTGTTGCGGGATCTTGACTAAAATAAATTACTTTTAAAATTGCTTTAAGACCTAGAATAAACATTAAAAAGTGCGTCAGCAGTAACAAATCAGACCATGGCTGTCATTTTACTCTGCAGTCCCTGAGTAACCTCAGTGCATACTTTCCTTATAGGTTCTAGAAGTAGATCCTGGTGTTGTTTTGTGCTTAAGCGTGGCTGGGATAATGAATCAGATGGAGAAATGGGGGTAATAGAGTGAGAGCTGCCTTTCAGACACCCATTAACCTCAGTGTTCGCAGCAGTCCCAATGATCCCAGTATTCCTCCTGGGTGAGGTGTTTAATGATAAATTACTTTGCAGTTCTGATGAAGCCTGATGGCAAATTACAATTCACTCTTCAACCATGTTAAGTTCTTTGTCAAGGGGGGCGTGGCTAACCGCCTAAGATGGCGGACGTGTTTTGGTGAGGCTCCGGACTCCGGGGGGGAAAAATCCTGCCTGATCGCCCCAATAAGCACGGTAACCACAACAAGCACAGCTGGGCCCAGACGCGGAGAACCAGAGCAGCACGCCATTGAGTCCGGATCAGACTTTTGTGTTGCAGCGGCAGCCTAGAACTCACTCATGGCGGCGGACAGCGCGGCCTCCCTGTGACGCACTACGGAGGCCGGGACAGCGGGTGTCTTGCCTGTGACCGCATCCAGAGCGTCCTGGGCCTGGAGGAGACAAAGTAAAGCCGGGATTGAGGAGGACCCACCGGAACTATTGGAGGTCCTGCAGAACACAGTACCGGGGATCGTGGGCCCCACTGGGCGTGCGAGGCGCTTAGATCCACGTCGTACCCATGGGGGTTGGTGAGTACCGGGAGAGGGGCCGGGATCTGCCTTCTTCGTGCGCCCACCTTCCAGCCTCCCGCACCCCCATTACATGAAAATTGAGGAGCGCCACTGCCAACCTGTCACACTGCTGGGGGGGGTGCGGGATCTCTCCTAGTTCTCCCCGCGGCATGAGTAAACCCCAAATACTGGCCTGGACAGCCACTAGGGGGGCGCCGCTATTACCACAGGGCCTAGCGGGAGGACGGCTGGTGAGGTCCCGGTCGAGTCAACACAATGCGCCGTACCACTCCCTGATCCTCCATAACCCCGTGGCCAAGTACAGACGCTGTGGATTAATATAGTCGGGCCTCCCTTGCACCCGGAGCCGTGGTGCACCAAAGCGCCTCACTAACACGCCAGACGCATGCCACGAGGAGCATCACGAGTCACCACTATCCGCACCACTGCAATCACTGGCCCTGGGATTGTAGAGACGCACACTGGACCTCTTGAAAATAAGAAAAAGGCGGTTATCCTAATAGTCACATGCTTCGAGTTGACTAAAACCTCCCCACAAATACTACGGGAGGCCCGCGGCCTGCACGGATAGGTACCGAATATCGCAACTTCCAGAACTATAATAACTTGGACACTGCACAGAACGCTGGTTTGAAACGAGGGGTCTAGGCCGCGCGCAGCTTATACTGAGGCCCCAGGCCCACGAAGGTACCTCATTCAGACCAGACCTCGGTGGATGCTACACGTACGGTAGAATCCCCCTTAGCGATTGCCCCGACAGTGCAGGATACCCTGTGGGATACCCTGGACACCTGTAGGCGTAGAACATGGGGAGAACCAAAGGGAAGATCCTGGATGGCCATCTAAGTATGGGAGGACCCACTAATACATCCAAAACGATCAGCAGGCCCCCATCACCTGGGGCCCCCTCCTCAGAAACTGCGGAAAACACCCCAGATAAACTCGACCTGATTCTCAAAGAAGTCAGAGAGTCACGCCTGGCAATCGAGCAACAAATAGGAACCTTAACAACGGGCCTTACTCTGCTCAGAGCTGACCATGGAAAGATGGCGGAGAAGGTCCAGGACCACGGGAAAACTCTACTTGCCATTGAACCCCAAATTACCGAAAACACTGCGCAAATCCAGAAACTTCAGCAGCAGGTCAGCGGCCTTCAAGACAGGGTGGAGGATGCTGAAGGTAGGAATAGGCGCAATAACATACGCGTCATTGGCCTACCGGAGCGCAGCGAAGGCACCAAGGCTGCAGATTTCATGGAGGCATGGTTCAGAGAACATGTGGCGCAGGATGGCCTATCCCCGTATTTCTGTGTGGAGAGAGCGCATCGGATTCCAACCGGGCCACCAAAGACAGGGGCGACCCCACGCCCCCTGATAGACAAAATCCTTAACTATAGGGACCGAGACGTCCTCCTGCAAAAAGCTAGGGAAAAAGTACAGATACACTTCGAAAACCACCGCATATCATTGTATCCGGACTATACAATTCTAGTGCAACGACAAAGATCCTCTTATCAAGCCGTCAAGAAAAATCTACAGGCAGCTCAACTCAAATACGCTCTGCTTTTCCCAGCTAGGCTCAAAATTATCCACGACAGAAAAACCTATTTCTGCGATAGCCCACACGACGCGGAGGAATGGCTGGAAATCATGAACTTGGACTCAAGCCAGAGCGGATCATCGGATGCAAAAGACCGGGGCCCTGGCAAATCACAAAGGCCAGGCCACCGCCGCACCTACAGGAATACACAGGGCAAACCTGGCGCGGGCCCGACCCTAGAACAACAACGGGCGGACAGGGCGGAGGCCCTGGTTGTGGCCGGCTCCTTCAGAGACAATACTAATAACTCCCTGCCGGACTCTGATGAAAGCACCATTCAATCGGACTCTGATCACAGTATCACTCTGTTCCCCTCAGTGACACCTCAGACTGTGGTCGAGTTGGTGGATAACTGACAACCCAAATAGACACCATATCAGATACCAAGATGGGACCTGACGAGTAATGCAGTAGAAGTTATACTCCTACTGGTATCCTATTCTAATCCTTAGTATGCGGGAACCAATCTAAAGGTTCTTACACCCCCCAGGTGACGAAATATTGGAAGGTCTTAAAGTGTATAGCTTGATCAGTAATGTTGTGCAGAACCTTCTAGCTGCTGTTGTATGTACAAACTGCTTAGGTAACGTACTGCTGCGTATGAGAGAGGCGATGGTAATGTCTTGGCACCGATATGTTTACATCCCCCCCCGGGCTCTGTTGAGCTACCGAGACTCCGCAGTTGCACCACCCACGATATGGAAGGTGGCGGCGACCCCCCACTCAGCGAATGCACCGTGATGTGGTACCTATTTGTTGGGAAATTTAGTTGGGCCCAGCATCGTTTGTTGGCTGAGCCAAGAATTGTTCGTTTTTTTAAGGGAAAGGGGAACTCCTGGTCTGCGACAGTTCCACAGCTCCTTATTACTAGGGGCTCTATCTACCATACTGACTTATGCCTAGAGAACACACCACCGTAGGCTCTTATAATCTGCTAACTTGGAATGTGCGGGGGCTGGGGGCGGTACAAAAAAGACACCGTGTACATGCCCAATTACTCAGGCGCAAAGCTCATATTGTTTTTCTCCAGGAATCGCACCTCACTGATTCGGAGGCTTTAAAGACCCGTAAAAAATGGCGAGGCAATATATACTCCACTAATTATTCGGCGTTTGCCAGAGGAGCGACCATCTGGATCCGGCATGGGGTCCCATTCACGGAACTTGATCGTCGCATAGATGATCAGGGTAGATATATCTTATTGAAGGGAACCCTTGATGGCATTACCGTGATCCTGGGAAGTATATATGCCCCTAACTTTGAACAGGACAAATTTTTCCACCGTTTGGGTACAGCCCTAATTGGGTGGGATACAATACCCTGGATTTTGGGAGGGGACTGCAACACAGTACTGGACATCGACCTAGACAGGTCCCACCCCCCACTGCATGGTGCTGGCACCTGCAAGCAAGCGGACCTCCTAAAAACATGGTTGGACGGTTGGGGTCTGTCGGATGTTTGGAGACGGATGCACCCCACCCACAGAGAATACTCCTTCTACTCGCCGGTCCATCACCTCCACACCAGGATAGACAGATTTCTGTGCTCACACTCCATCGCCACACGTATCAGTCAGTCCACTTACTTAGCCAAGACATTTTCGGACCACAATCCCCTAGAACTCACGCTTACCTGGGGACGAGTACCGACCCCGGTGCCGACCTGGAAACTGTGGCCTCAATTACTGGAGGACGGCCCGTTTAGAGCCGCTACCTCCACTACCATTACTAATTACTTCTCTGAAAATTGGAATACTGCTTCTACCCACCTAACAGACTGGGACGCGTTTAAAGTGGTAGTGAGGGGGTCTACTATCGGGCAGGTGGTAGGGGCCAGGCAAGAGGTACATCAACACCTGATTAATGTAGAAAACCTGATGAACACGTTAGAACCAGAGGGGGTGACCGATCCAGAAAAAAGAGAGGCCTTACAGGACGCCCGCATTGATCACGCCGACACTCTAGAAACTCTGCGGGTTATAGACCACAGGGCATTTACACAACGGAAGCATACTGAAGCAGACAAGGCTGGGACATTGCTAGCTCGCATAGTACAAGACAGACCGGAATCACCAACCATTTCACATATTAATGTACCGGAGAAAGGACCAGTTCATACACAAATCGAGATAAACGAAGCCTTCTGTGAGTATCTTAGTAACTTATATGCGTCCCCACCACACAATAATGACACGCTGATAGCGGATTTTTTCCCAACGATTACCTATCCCCTCTCTACCGGAGGACACACAGAAGGAACTCACAGGCCCCATAACACAACAGGAGATTAGAGCTGCACTAAAGGCCTTAACCGTAATAAAGCGCCCGGCCTCGATGGCCTACCTATAGAATTTTATGCAACTTATTCAGAAGCCTTGGTCCCCAAACTGGAGGAAGTCTATAGGACAGCATTGGAGAACGGCCACTTGCCACAATCCACCATGCAGGCACTGGTCGTCTCACTACTTAAGCCGGGTCGCGATAGTACTGATATCTCAAATTATAGGCCTTTATCTTTATTAGCAACTGAATACAAAATCCTGAGCAAAGCCCTAGCAAACCGCATACAGCCATACTTAACCACCCTCATACATAGGGATCAATGCAGGTTGTCTGGCATTGGACTTACGCCAGGCCTTTGATTCCATAACATGGGAATATATGTTCGCGGCGCTGCAGCGCTTTGGCCTCCCTAGCGACTATCTCAAATGGGTACGGCTACTTTACACCTCCCCAATGGCTAGAGCACGCACTGGCCACCACATCTCCGGTGAATACACGGTACACAGGGGTACACGGCAGGGATGCCCGTTGTCCCCCCTTGCTGTTCGTATTAGCGCCGGAACCTCTAGAGACAGCCAGCAGAACAGCTAGGAATACCCATTGATGGCACTACACAATTAATTTCCATATATGCAGACGATATCCTGCTTTATTTACGGGATTTGACTGCTGATGCTGCACCTCTCCCCACTATAATTTCTACATTTGAAAAAATTTCGGGCCTTGCAGTCAATCCACGGAAATCTAATGCCTTTTATTTCCATGACGGAATTCACCCAGATATGACACATTTTGGTACTTACTCTTTACCTGTAGCACACACTACATTCAAGTATTTAGGGATACAAGTATATAGGGCCCAGGTGGATCAACTAGAAGGTAACCTGTTAAAGGCCATTGCCGCTCTCCGTTCGAGTGTGGCATTTTGGATCTCCCTACCGCTCTCAGTGATGGGACGAATTGCTATATCAAAGATGGTGGTGCTTCCCCGTTTATTGTACTTCTTTGTGAATTTACCACTGGTGGTCCCGCACTCCATCTCCTGCACCTTGAACACTATCCTCATAGAACTTATATGGGGTAAGGGCCGCCGGAGAATAAGCCTTCGGAAACTTCAACTAGACTCCAATAGGGGAGGTCTGGGAGTCCCTGACTTTAGAGCCTATTACTATGCCTGTCCACTTCAATGGCTGTCCTACTGGACAGCGGGCAGGAATTTGCAAGAAATAGGATATACACCCCGGGACAAAGATCGGGGCAAACTACATTCCTTACTTCTACCAAAAGCCAAAACCCCATCAGGGGGACCCCCATTACTTACGACCACCCTACAATGCTGGAAAAAGGCTATGCTTTACACCTCAGGAGCAACACCATATGCGAATAACATCCCATTACTGAGCATTCCCGTCCCTGGAGGTGTGCTAACAAAGGCCAGACTACAAGCCTGGACTGAGACTGGCGTGGAGGAGGTGGGGCGGTTCTTTGGGGATGGTAACCTTCTTGATCATGACACATTCGTCCAGACCACTGGGGCACCAGACCGCTTATATCTGACACACGCGGCAGTATCACACTATATTAGGAAGGGATGGGCGCCACAACGCAGGGAACCTCCACAACATGAACTGGTTCATTTACTCTACTATATGGGGGAAGGAGGCCATCTAGTCAAATGGTTATACACGGGTATTAGAGCGCAAGCATCCATCGCTCTTACTGGTCTTAGAACACAATGGGAGGCGGATGCACACACTGAAATTACCGACAAAGCCTGGGCGAGCATGCTTGAACATCCCAAACGAGTATCCCATAATGCTAAGCTTAAATTTATTCAAACAATGACATTACATAGATCTTATTTAACCCCACAGAGAATTCACCGTATGTTTCCAGAGGCCCAACACTGCTGCCCCCGATGTAAGGGAGACGAAGCGGACATTGTTCATATGTTGTGGGCGTGCCCACGTCTATATGATTATTGGGACGGAATAAGGCAGTCACTCCGAGAGGTGACACATCTACCTGTCCAGGAAAATATACTAGAGTGCCTTATGGGTCTCCGTAAACGCACTACTGCACAAAAGGTACAGTTGAGGTTTATAGACCTCGCCCTTATACTGGCTGTGAGAGCAATTACCATGAGGTGGAAATCCCCTAGAAGTCCATTACTGACTATATGGCAGGAAGACGTGATACAATGGGGCAGTGCCGAAAGTGCGGCAATTAGAAGGGAAGAGGAAAGGGGTTTACGGAAACACCCTATTTCTATGGACTGGGACATCATGATGGAAAACTTTAAACAGCTAGACTTCATACCTGCACTTAATAGCCCCACACAATAGTCACGATTCCATTCTACAGAAGCGGTATAGAGCAAACACTGACATGTGGATAATACTAACAGGCCAAAAAACGTACTAGAAATGGCAGACCCAGGAGGGTGGGTAGAGGGTGGGGGGTTGTTTTACAAGTTAAAATGTTAAGGTTTATAATTGAAACATACTACATGTAGCTACTGTGGGTGTACAAATGCAACTCTAGTTTATGAACAACCAAGTTATGGTCACAGGGGCAGATTTATGTCCACCAATTAACTGCAATTGAACTGTTTGATCAACATGCTGTTATGTCTTGTATAGGCCTGGGCGGTAAATTCCGTTCCGCTCGCGGAATTTGGGTAATTTCGTGTTCCGCGGAGAATGCGGAATTATCCAAAATTCTGCGATCCGCTGCTTCGCGGAATTTTTTGCTTCTTCGCACTTTCAAAATGCGTGTTTGCGAGATATTTCTCCCCGAGCACACAAACAGCGTTCGCGAACAGGAAAAAAGCACCGCGAACAGGCGGAACAAGCAATTCCGCGTGTTCGCGGAACTTTTGCGTGCTCGCGGAGATTTTTTACCGTTTCGCGGAGCTTTGCGTACCGCGACTACGCAAATTCCGCCCACCCCTAGTCTTGTATACAATGAGAAGGACATCAACAAAAGGAAAAAGCCGTGTATATTACAGTTATTTCAGTGCAATGTCATTCTAGCTACCAATAAAGTGTGTTAAAAAAAAAGTTCTTTGTCAATTACCCCCATTGCACAGGTTAAAAAGTTAGTAATTGAGGTGTAAGTCTTACCCAGAGCCTTAGCCATGGTTGAAAATATGAACCGAAAAGGATTGCAAAGAAATGACAGAACAAAACTGAAACAAAAAGCCAAGAAAAGTGGCCCAGCCCAGCCTCCTACGGGCTCGGATGGGCACAGATGGGCCCACTCTTGCCCAGGTCTTCACCTGGGGAAATGCCTGGGCTCATCCCACGCTGCAGGCTTCCCTTGTGCTGATAAGCACTCACACAATGTTGGAGCCCCTCCTCCTGGGCGCTGGAAAGGGGGGCTGTGAGATGGCGTCTCCCTTCACAGGTAGCAGCAATATAGGCCCCCCTAGGCCAGTCTCTTAAGGAGCACCTGATGTGAGACAATGTCTAAAGCAGCAATTAAATCCAGGACAATCAGCGCCACAGTTCCTCCTCTATCCAATTCCTGCCTTAGATGTTCCATGACACCTAGAAATGCAGTTTCAGTGCTGTACTTTGTGTAAAAACCAAACTGTGAAGAGTGTAGTACATGATGAACTTCTAAGAATGAGGAAAGCTTCGCGTTAATGTGTTTCTCAAGATCCTTAGTAGAAAAAGGTAGAAGAGAGCTAGGGCGGTAATGAACCCAATCTGCTGCCGTCAAGTTGGTCTTTATTAACAATGGAATTACAATAGCGTGCTTCCATGCCCTAGGACCCTTGCCATGGGCCAGGGAGTTGTTCAACAACTCGATCAGTATCGGGAAGAGTGTCACCCACCATACTAAACTTGTCCGGTGGTAAAAGTTTGGAAGGCAACCTGATTTAATGGCCTTAGATAGGGCCAAAAAGGTCATGAGCTCTAAAGGTCGAAAGGAGGTCAATATCTCTGTTTGGGACCTAATGGCAGTGATAGCATAGTTTGGCATGGCTTAACTATCAAAGATGGAATAAATGGTTGCAAACTTGTTGCGAAAAAATTTAGCCAAACTATTGCAGTCCTTTTGAGAAAGGGAGGAACGTTGTGGCCAGTGTGAAGAGTCCAAGAAGGATTTAACTCTCTGAAAAATCTCCTTAGGTGAGTTACTGTCTGTCTCAATTCAGTAGAACACTGTTCAGTAGTAGGCCACACAGTCAGATCTACAGGCCCTGTGTTAAATTCTGGTAGCCTCCTTCAATATTGGTTTATCATTAGTAGAATAATGTTTCCACCAGACACGCTCCAATCGTTTGCAGTCCTTCTTTGAGGCGAAGACCCCATCCATAAACTATGGAGCTAGGGGGTGAGATTTGCCTTTGCTGTTCAACTGCAACAGAAGTATTGAATTTAAATTAGAGCAGATGCAAGAATCCACCAACCTAGTACACTCATCCATCGATCCCTCCAACTTAGGCACAGCATTTTGTAGGTGTAAACTACTAACCGACAGATCAAACTTTGCCCTCCTCCTACCAAGGGTCACATCAGCAAACTACCTTTCTTCTGGTACGTATCCCTTTATGGAAAAAGGGACCAGAAAGTGGTCTGACCAGCTAAGGGGAAGCGGGCATTCAACAGTAGTGTCAGCAAAGTTAGTAAAAATAGAATCAAGGAGTTGTCCTGCATTATGAGTAGGTTCCTTTGCTAAAAGTTCAAGTTCAAGCCCCAGCACTTTAAAATCGGTAACAATGGTGGACGCTATGTGCCCTTTTTGTGTCATCCAAGTGAATATTGAAATCACCTAAGGCAATGAAATTAGCACTTTTAAGGATGTAAGGGGAGAGGGCCTCAACCAGCCTGGAGCTCCAAATGCCCACAGGACCAGGTGGGTGGTAAATTAAGGATCCTGAAAGAATGTAATTCTTGGACAGGCCTACAGAGAAAAGGGCGCATTCACACTCTGGAATAGGAAGGGTAGTGATCTGGCGGAAAAATCAGATTTAAAAATAATAGCAAGCTCACCCCCTCTTTTCCCAACATAATCTTGCTGGATCATACTGTAGCTGACCCCACTTGACTCTACGCCACTCCACGCCTCTCCACTGTATGCTATGACAATATACGTTACCACGCTGCACAACTGTTCTCTGACAAAATATCAAAACTCTAAATATCGTGGTGAAAAAGGTCATGTCAAAAATATTGAGCACAAAAATATCATTTTCCTATACCTATAATGTAAATTACAAAAATATTGAAAACAAAATATCGTTTTACATTAATATAAAAAAATACAAAAATAGCGTTTAAGATATATTTATTTTAACATAGTAAACTTTAAATATATTAACATCTAACAGTAATATAATGTAAATTAAATATATTTAAATAATATACAAAATATATAAAAATATATACTTATTTAAACACTCAAATATATATGTATGTGTGTATGTCTATTTACACATATAAAATGTAAAACTATTATTAAAATAATAATTTTAATTTATAATCTAATTTACTATTTTTTAATAAAAAAATGAAACCAGTACATATATATATATATATATATATATATATATATATATATATATATATATATATATATATATTATCTACTGGCGGTCGCCAGTAGATAGTTATAGTTACAACCTATTATCCATAGGAAATCCGCGACATTCTATTTGAAATAACTCTCTTGCCGGTTGACGTATCTTCGCGAAATTTTCAAACTTCGTGGGGCGCTCCGGTCCGCTCCTACCCTGAAAGTCTCGGGGTGATACGTCAAGCGGGGGCCGAGAAAAAGGGGGTCCCAAAACGCGTTTTCCCCATGCATTTTCCCATAGGAAACTTTAGACACGGCTACAGCCCGAACTGCTGAACGGAATTACACCAAATTTGGCAAAGAGGTAGTTCTTGGTTCAGAAAGAACCCTTTTTGTTAAATGGTGTAAATCCGTTCAGTAGTTGCTGAGAAAATGAAAAGTAAAAAGTTAGTGATATCTAGGGACGAGTAGGGTCCGCGTACCCTCCCGATCACGAGCTGCATGTTAATTGGCTGTCAGCTGGCTGTCAACATTCCGATTCAGGAAATGTTGGCAGCCATTTTGTCCCTCGGTAGAACCGAGGGACAGAAACAAGTGCGCAAAGCGCACAAAGGGAGCAGGGTAGAAACACCCTGACCCCTAGGTTTGCTCAGGGGTCCCACAAGGACCCCTGGGCAAAAATAAATAAATTTTTTTAAAAATCGGCAGGATGCGCTCAGGGTGCGCGAATCCTGCCGAAAAAATCGAGCGCGGTCTCCGCGCTCGATGTTAATTGGCCCCGGGTGGCCCAAGTCCCGGGGGCATGGTGAGGGATAATTTAATGTGTGGGGGCCCTTGCCCGGGGACCGCCACCCCCGGGGCTTTTTAAAAATGGTGCGGGAGGGCTCTAGCCCTCCCGCAGCCCCGAGGACCACCACCTCCCGGGGCTTTTTAAAATACATTATTAAACCTGTGTGGGGGCTCCAGCCCCCACACGCCCGAGGACCACCACCTCCCGGGGCACTAAACATTTTAATATGGGGGTCCGTTACGGACTCCCAGAGCCCCGGGACCACCACCTCCCCGGGCTGTGTACTGAATGGGAGGGGGCCGCGCAGCCCCTCCTGGAGCCCTTGATGGCCCTGGGGACCACCACCCCCAGGGCCGGCTCCTGCAGTGTCCCGGGGTGCCTACCCCGGGACACTGTAGTTTGCTATGGCAGGACGGGAGCCTCGCGGCTCCCGTCCTGCCATAGCAAACTGCTTTGGATATTGGAAGAGAGAGCAGGGAAACCTGCTCTCTCTTCCAATATCCAAAGCGACTGCTTTCCACATGGGGAGCAGCATGTCAGCTGCTCCCCATGTGGAACAGCAATGCCGGCTCCCAAGGGACGTGGGGAGCCGGCGGGACTGTGGGGGATTGGGGACCCCCACAGTCCCCAACGGAGAGGGCCAGCCCCGGGGATGGGGTCCCCGGGGCAAGTAGTGGCCCGGGAGGGGGCCACGCGGCCCCCTCCCCAAAAAAAGAGGAAAAATTTAACAAAAAAAAAAATGGAAAGGCCGGCCCCGGGAGATGGGGTCCCCGGGGCCTTAAAATGGCCAGAGGAGGGGGCCACGCTGCCCCCTCAAAAAATAAATATAGAGGCCATGCCCGGGGATGGGGTCCCCGGGGCCAATACAGGCCCAGGGAAGGGGGCCACGCGCCCCCTTCCCGTTTTTTTTTAAAGGTAATTTAAAAAAGGTGTAAGGCCCTGGGGGATGGGGTCCCCAGGGCCCAAAAAAGAAAAAGGAAGGGGCCACACAGCCCCCTTCAGGGAGCAAAAAAAAAAAAAAACGATCGGGCCCGCAGGCCCCGCCCCTTCCTTCACCACTCTGCAAACGCGCCCCTGGCGCGTTTGCAGAGGAGAACGACTCCCCTTGAATACTGGGGGTCCCTGGGGCCAACTAGCCCACCAGGTACCTCCAGTATGCGCCAGGGGCTGGCTTGCAGAGAGGTGTACAGAGGCCACGCCCCTTTTACACCTCTCTGCAACGCAGCTCTGTGGCGCTTTTGGAGGTATATGGTGGGCTAGTTGGACTCCGGGGACCCTCAGGATTCAAGGGGACTTAATCCCCCAACTTAAAACGCGCCACGGGCGCGTTTGCACAGTGGTGAAGGGAGGGGGCGGGGCTTCAGGTGACATGTTTGCAAACAGGCCCCGTGGCGCGTTTTAAGATGGGGAATTAAATCCCCTTCAATCCTGAGGGTCCCTGGGGGCAAACTAGCCCAACAGGTACATCCAGAATGCGCCACAGAGCTGCGTTGCAGAGAGGTGTAAAAGGGGTGTGGCCTCTCTACAGTCTCTGCAACGCAGCCCCTGGCGCATATTGGAGGTTCCTGGTGGTCTAGTTGGCCCCTAGGGACCCTCAGGATTCAAGGGGACTTAATCCCCCAACTTAAAACGCGCCACGGGGCGCGTTTGCAAAGATGTCACCTCAGGCCCCGCCCCTCCCTTCACCATTGTGCAAATATTCCTCTAAAATCAGCCGAAATAGGAATTCCGATTTACTCACCTGTTATCAGGAGAGACCTCAGTGCTGCATCTTTCAGCCCAGTACTGATCCTGAAAAGTAATTTTAACCGTACTTACCGGTAACTTGAATTTCCTTCATAGGCTAACATTGACTGATTTCACTTGGAAATTCTTCTAAGTGTTGATTTTTGAAACATACAAATATTCCTCTAAAATCAGCCGAAATCCGAATTCTGATTTACTCACCTGTTATCAGGAGAGACCTCAGTGCTGCATCTTTCAGCCCAGTACTGGTCCTGAAAAGTAATTTTAACCGTACTTACCAGTAACTTGAATTTCCTTCATAGGCTAACATTGACTGGTTTTCAGCAAAAAGTTTCAAAGTGTTGATTTTCACAAACTACAAATATTCCTTAAAAATCGACAGTATGACTTAAACGCATTCTTTCAACTGTTTACAGGAGATGCACCAGTGCTGGATCCAGGATCCAACACTGAGTAAGAAAAAGTAACGATAACAGTTTTTACCTGCTAAGTGAATTTCCTTCCATAGGATAACATTGGTGATTCTATGAGAAAAAGTTTCAAAGTGTCAACTTTTAAAATACAATAATATTCCTTAAAAATCACGACTGTAACCAAAACGCTTTTACTCAACTGTTTACAGGAGATGTACCAGGACTGAATCTAGGATCCAGTCCTGTGGTTACAAAGTAATCCATAAAGTAACTAATTGCATTTAACTAGAAATTCACATTGAGCTGAATGTTGCATTGTGTTTGAAAATGTGTTGCCCATTGCAACAACTGTAACTACTGTACTTAAAAGTCTATTGCCTATCTGCAAAGTATTTAAACTAAAGTAATTCATTCTGATAAAGTATTTTTGTAATGTAATGTATAATGTAATTACAATGTAATTTAAAAAATAAAATATGTAAAAAAATTGTTTCTAAAAATGTAGTAAATCAGTATGAAAAAAATTAATATAACAATTAATACATTTAAAAATTGTCATTTACAAAACCTTTGAAATTCACTGAAAAAACCGTAGGTTTCAGGCACGTTATAGTTAGAAATTAGCATTTAAAAACCTTTGAAATTCACTGAAAAAACCATAGGTTTCAGACACGTTATAGTTACAAATTAGCATTTAAAAACCTTTGAAATTCACTGAAAAAACCATAGGTTTCAGACACGTTATAGTTACAAATTAGCATTTAAAAACCTTTGAAATTCACTGAAAAACCATAGGTTTTAGGGACAGTTATAGTTACTTGGACATTGCACTCGTACAAAACCCGTGAAATTCCCCGTTATAGTTAGTTCAGCTAACTATAACTCGCGCCCACAATGCACTGCTGATGACGTCACATATTACATCACTCATGACATGGTCAGTGACATCACTGATGACATCACTGATGACATCTCAAATGACATCACTGATGACATCATCCACGTGATAATCTGATGCACCTCCTCACACCCTAATATAACCTTTGATACACCCACTCTAAATTACAGACTGCCATTCGCAAAACCATAGACACTCCAACACCAATAACTACATACCCACTCACTGATTCTTAGGTCTACACACACACATCCACTCACTCACCCGTACAGTCACTCATACTTACGGTCACTCAGTACTAGGACTATCATATGCACTCTTACTCCTATATAGACACTCAAACAACGCCACTCATCCATAGAGATACTCACACACCTAGTCAGTCATGCAAATAATTAAACACACTGCCATTTACTCACCTATACAGTTATACACACACCAGCTCACTTACTCATACAAATAGTAGCACATTGTTACGCTCTTATACAATCACTGATACAAGCACACAATCATCCATACAGCCACTATCACAATCACTCACTCTTGCTTATAGCTATTTATATACTCAACACACATATATACTGCATTTCACATATGTAGTTACTCACACATGTACCACTGGGACATACATTCACTCACTAACACACTCTTACACACACTTACCCACCCATACAGTCTATCACAGATGCACTCTTGAAACCATCCACCCAGTGAATCACCCACTCACACATCTATGCACAGAGTTGCACACACCCCTCCCACACAAACACTCAGGCACCCATACAGATACTCAGACAAGCATTCAATAACTCATATAGACACTCATTTAGCTATTCACAAACACATGCAGCCACTTACACAGCAACATACAGACGGATACAGACATACACCCAGTTTAGTCACTAACCCATGCATTCAGTAAGATACGTTAAATCACTCACTTATAGAGTCAGTCACGCACCTACTAAATCATCCATACAGACACTTACACACCCACTCATTCTTCAATACGTCTTTTCCTATATATTTTAAAAATATTTAAACTTTACAGAAAAACACAGTCACTGGATGATGTCATCAGTGATGTCATTTGAGATGTCATCAGTGATGTCATCAGTGATGTCACTGACCATGTCATGAGTGATGTAATATGTGACGTCATCAGCAGTGCATTGCGGGGCGCGAGTTATAGTTAGCTGAACTAACTATAACGGGGAATTTCACGGGTTTTGTACGAGTGCAATGTCCAAGTAACTATAACTGTCCCTAAAACCTATGTATTTTCAGTGAATTTCAAAGGTTTTTAAATGCTAATTTGTAACTATAACGTGTCTGAAACCTATGGTTTTTTCAGTGAATATATATATATATATATATATATATTCACTGAAAAAACCATAGGTTTTAGGAAAGTTATAGTTAGTTGGACATTGCACTCGTACAAAACCCGTGAAATTCCCCGTTATAGTTAGTTCAGCTAACTATAACTCGCGCCCGCAATGCACTGCTGATGACGTCACATATTACATCACTCATGACATGGTCAGTGACATCACTGATGACATCACTGATGACATCATCCAGTCACTGTGTGTTTCTGTAAAGTTTAAATATGTTTAATATATATAGGGAAAGGCGTATTGAAGAATGAGTGGGTGTATAAGCGTCTGAATGGATGATTTAGTAGGTGCGTGACTGAGTCTATAAGTGAGTGATTAAACGTATCTTACTGGATGCATGGGTGAGTGACTAAACTGTGTGAATGTCTGTATCCGTCTGTCTGTTGTTGTGTAAGCAGCTGCATGGGTTTCTGACTAGCTAAATGAGTGTCTATATGGGTTATGGATTGGTTCTCTGAGTATCTGTATGGGTGCCTCAGTGTTTGTGTGGGTGGGGTGTGTGTGACTCTGTGCATAGATGTGTGAGTGGGTGATTCACTGGGTGCATGGTTTCAAGAGTGTGTCTGTGATGGACTGTATGGGTGGGTGAGTGTGTGTATGGGTGTGTTAGTGATTGAATGTATATCTCAGTGGTACATGTGTGAGTAACTACATATGTGAAAGGCAGTATATATGTGTGTTGGAGTATATAAATGGCTATAAGTGAGAGTGTGTGATTGTGAGAGTGGCTATATGGATGAGTGTGTGCTTGCATCAGTGATTGCATAGGAGCGTAAGAATGTGCTAGTATTTTTATGAGTAAGTGAGCTGGTGTGTATAACTGTAAAGGTGAGTAAATTGGAGTGTGATTAATTATTTGCATTACTGACTAGGTGTGTGAGTACCTCTATGGATGAGTTGCGTTGTGTGAGTGTTTATATAGGTGTATGAGTGCATATGATAGTCCTGTACTGAGTGACTGTAAGTATGAGTGACTGTACGGGTGAGTGAGTAGATGTGTGTGTGTAGACTTAAGAATCAGTGAGTGGGTATGTACTTATTGGTATTGGAGTGTGTATGGTTTTGAGAATGGCAGTCTGTAATTTAGAGTGGGTGTATCAAAAGTTATATTAGGGTGTGAGAAGAAGCATTACATTCTCACATGGATGATGTCATCAGTGATGTCATTTGAGATGTCATAAGTGATGTCATCAGTGATGTCACTGACCATGTCATGAGTGATGTAATATGTGACGTCATCAGCAGTGCATTGCGGGCGCGAGTTATAGTTAGCTGAACTAACTATAACGGGGAATTTCACGGGTTTTGTACGAGTGCAATGTCCAACTAACTATAACTTTCCCTAAAACCTATGGTTTTTCAGTGAATTTCAAAGATTTTTTAAATGCTAAACCCTAACTATAACAGGCCTGAAACCTATGGTTTTTTCAGTGAATTTCAAAGGTTTTTAAATGCTAATTCCTAACTATAACATGTCTGAAACCTATGGTTTTTTTCAGAGAATTTCAAAGGTTTTGTAAATGACAATTTTTAAATGTATTAATTGTTATATTTATTTTTTTGATACTGATTTACTACATTTTTTTAAACTATTTATTTTTAGATATTTTATTTTTTAAATTACATTGTAATTACATTATACATTACATTACAAAATATACTTTCTCAGAATGAATTACTTTAGTTTAAATACTTTGCAAATAGGCAATAGACTTTTAAGTACAGTAGTTACAGTTGTTGCAATGGGCAACACAATTTCAAACACAATGCAACATTGAGCTCAATGTGAATTTCTAGCTAAATGCAATTAGTTACTTTATGGATTACTTTTCTAACCACAGGACTGGATCCTAGATTCAGTCCTGGAACATCTCCTGTAAACAGTTGAGTAAAAGCGTTTTGGTTACAGTAGTGATTTTTAAGGAATATTATTGTATTTTAAAAGTTGACACTTAGAAACTTTTTCACATAGAATCACCAATGTTATCCTATGGGAGGAAATTCACTTAGCAGGTAAGTAGTGTTATCGTTACTTTTTCTTACTCAGTGGTGGATCCTGGATCCAGCACTGGTGCATCTCCTGTAAACAGTTGAAAGAATGCGTTTAAGTCATACAGGCGATTTTTAAGGAATATTTGTAGTTTGTGAAAATCAACACTTTGAAACTTTTCTGCTGAAAACCAGACAATCAATCAATCAATCAATCAATCAATCATGTCACTTATAAAGCGCACTACATACCCGCGAGGGTCTCAAGGCGCTGGGGGAAGAGGGGGTGGTGCTGCTACTGATCGAAGAGCCAGGTCTTGAGGAGTCTTCTGAAGGCCAGTAGGTCTTGGGTCTGTCGGAGGTTGGTGGGGAGGGTGTTCCAGGTCTTGGCGGCGAGGTGGGAGAAGGATCTGCCGCCGGTGGTCGTTTTCCGGATGCAGGGGACTGTGGCGAGGGCGAGGCTGGTCGAGCGGAGCTGGCGGGTGGGGGTGTAGAAGCTGAGTCGTCTGTTGAGGTAGGCTGGTCCGGAGTTGTGGAGTGCTTTGTGTGCGTGGGTGAGGAGCTTGAAGGTTATCCTCTTGTTGACAGGGAGCCAGTGCAGGTCTCTCAGGTGGGGTGTGATGTGGCTGCGTCGGGGGATCCTATGGAAGGAAATATAAGTTACTGGTAAGAACGGTTAAAATTACTTTTCGGGATCAGTACTGGGCTGAAAGATGCAGCACTGAGGTCTCTCCTGATAACAGGTGAGTAAATCGGAATTCGTATTTTGGCTGATTTTAGAGGAATATTTGTATGTTTCAAAAATCGACACTTAGAAACTTTTTCAGCAAAAAGCAGGCAATTATATCCTATGGAAGAAAATTCAAGTTACTGGTAAGTACGGTTAAAATTACTTTTCAGGATCAGTACTGGGCTGAAAGATGCAGCACTGAGGTCTCTCCTGATAACAGGTGAGTAAATCGGAATTCGTATTTCGGCTGATTTTAGAGGAATATTATAAAGTTCCAAAACTCCACACTTAGAAGAATTTCCAAGTGAAACCAGTCAATGATATCCTATGGAAGGAAATTCAAGTTACTGGTAAGTACGGTTAAAATTACTTTTCAGGATCAGTACTGGGCTGAAAGATGCAGCACTGAGGTCTCTCCTGATAACAGGTGAGTAAATAGGAATTCGTAGTTCGGCTGATTTTAGAGGAATATTTGCACAATGGTGAAGGGAGGGCGGGGCCTGAGGTGACATCTGTGCAAACGCGCCCCGTGGCGCGTTTTAAGTTGGGGGATTAAGTCCCCTTGAATCATGAGGGTCCCTGGGGTCCAACTAGCCCACCCTGTACCTCCAGTATGCGCCAGGGAGCTGCGTTGCAGAGAGGTGTTCAGAGGCCACGCCCCTTTTGCACCTCTCTGCAATGCAGCTCTGTGGCGCTTTCTGGACGTATCTGTTGGGCTAGTTGGCCCCAGGGACCCTCAGGATTGAAGGGGATTTAATTCCCCATCTTAAAAAGTGCCACGGGGCCTGTTTGCACACATGTCACCTGAAACCCCAACCCCTCCCTTCACCACTGTGCAAACGCGCCCCGTGGCGCGTTTTAAGTTGGGGGATTAAGTCCCCTTTAATACTGAGGGTCCCTGGAGTCCAACTAGCCCACCATGTACCTCCAAAAGCGCCACAGAGCTGCGTTGCAGAGAGGTGTAAAAGGGGCGTGGCCTCTGTACACCTCTCTGCAACGCAGCCCCTGGCGCATACCGGAGGTTCCTGGTGGGCTAGTTGGCCCTCAGAGACCCCCAGTATTCAAGGGAATTACTTCCCTTCTTAAAACGTGCCAGGGGGCGCGTTTGCAGACTGCTGCAGGGAGGGCGTGGCCTCGGCACGATGCCGGTCTTTTTTTTTTTTGCTTTTTGCCCACGGGGTCCTTGTGGGACCCCCTGAGCAGACCTAGGGGGTCAGGGTGTTTCTACCCTGCCCCCTTTGTGCGTTTTGCGCACTTGTTTCTTGTGTTTTCTTTTTTTTTTTAAATCACTGGGATTCGCGCACCCTAAGCGCATCCCGCCGATTTTGAAAAAATGCTTTTTCTGCCCAGGGGGTCTTTGTGGGACCCCTGAGCAGACCTAGGGGTCAGGGTGTTTCTACCCTGCCCCCTTTGTGCGTTTGCGCACTTGTTTCTTTTTTTCTCGGCGGGATCCGCGCACCCTGAGCGCATCCTGCCGATTTTTAAAAAAATGCTTTTTCTGGCCAGGGGGTCCTTGTGGGACCCCCTGAGCAGGCCTAGGGGTCAGGGTGTTTATACCCTGCCCCCTTTGTGCGTTTGCGCACTTGTTTTTGTGCCTCGGTTCTACCGAGGGACAAAATGGCTGCCAACACTTCCTGGTTTGGAGTGTTGACAGCCAGCTGACAGCCAATTAGCATGCAGCTCGTGATCGGGACGGTACGCGCAGGGTGCGCTGAGGGTACGCGGACCCTACTCGGCCATAGATATATATGTGACTTTACTTTTGATTTTCTCAGGAACTACTGAGCGGATTTACACCATTTAAGCAAAAGGCACCAGTCTGAACCAAGGGCTACCTCTTTGCCAAATTTGGTGTAATTCCGTTCAGCAGTTCGGGCTGTAGCTGCGACTAAAGGTTCCTATGGAAAAATGAATGGGGAAAACGCGTTTTGGGACCCCCTTTTTCTCGGCCCCGCTTGACGAATCAACCCGAGACTTTCAGGGTAGGAGCGGAGCGGAGCGCCCCAACAAGTTGGAAACTTTTGCGAAGATTCGTCAACCGGCGCCAACGTTATTTCAAATAGAATGTCGCGGATTTCCTATGGATAATAGGTCCTAACTATAACTATCTACTGGCGACCGCCAGTAGATAATATATATATATATATATATATATAGAAAGATCCAACCAAGGAAGGAAAGGCGGCACACCAAGTAAACACCAGTAGTTTTATTCCGAGTGAAAAAAACAAACCGAACAACGCGTTTCAGCCGATACGGCCTTTGTCAAGTTCAAAGGGCATCGGAGGTATTGCACCATATATCCGCATGCGTCATAATAGAAAGTAAGAAAATACTTCATGGCGGTAAAGACATAAAAATGTAACAGTTCATAAATAACATTTTAAATAAATGCGATATTATGCAATCACAGTGGCATCTAAATTAGTGAAATAAACAACATAAATAACAAATACTCAATGACTTTTCATTACAACTGAAACGCGCATAGCATTCACTCTAATTGGCCATTGCCATAGAAACATAATAAACAAGAGCAACGATGTTAAGTGTTACAAAATGAAGCGGAACAAATTCATATCTTTCCGCAACCTGAAACTCATCAACTCCAAATGGAGATTTTGTCTAAAATAAAAGATCTAATAATCAAATATTTACAGCTCTGTACACAATGTTAATGCGCCGATAACTATCTTTACAAATCAAAAAATGTTGATCACTAAATTGCCACCGATAATACAGCCACATTCTACATGATGTCATAGACGCTAAGCAGGGTGTAAATAATACCACCCAGTGTCCTTAATTAAAATAGTGAAATTATATAACAACCACATCACCTATTTACAAAAAATATTAAAAATAGTGATACACAATATATATTATTATGTACATATATAAACAGTTCCCACGGATGGCAAATCAAAGGACCATGCAAATTGGGGACAGAAATAAGGAAGAAAATCCAGCTAATCCGTTCTTCATTTCAACAGGACAAGTGCCCTCATGATATCAATGCGATACAAAAGGGGATGATGGACGGAACGTTTGAGCCAATCAAACACTCACCCCCAGTCAACTGATCTGGGTTTAATCCATCATCATTCTTTAGCTCACTCCACCACCCCAGTTCAGACATGGCCATATGCAAATCAGTCTGACCCTGTGCCTCATGGGAACAGTCCAGCCCGAACTGCCAAGCCATGTCTTCCCTGGACCGGAAACAAGCATCCTAGGACCGGTTTCTGGCATTCCAGCCGTCATCAGCCAGGCTTGCTTGAATCCAGTGGCAAAGTGAGCAAGGGACCCACGTCTGGGCATACCCCCGCCAACTTAGGGCGAACAAAGCGATACAAAAGGGGATGATGGACGGAACGTTTGAGCCAATCAAACACTCACCCCCAGTCAACTGATCTGGGTTTAATCCATCATCATTCTTTAGCTCACTCCACCACCCCAGTTCAGACATGGCCATATGCAAATCAGTCTGACCCTGTGCCTCATGGGAACAGTCCAGCCCGAACTGCCAAGCCATGTCTTCCCTGGACCGGAAACAAGCATTCTAGGACCGGTTTCTGGCATTCCAGCCGTCATCAGCCAGGCTTGCTTGAATCCAGTGGCAAAGTGAGCAAGGGACCCACATCTGGGCATACCCCCGCCAACTTAGGGCGAACAAAGCGATACAAAGGGGATGATGGACGGAACGTTTGAGCCAATCAAACACTCACCCCCAGTCAACTGATCTGGGTTTAATCCATCATCATTCTTTAGCTCACTCCACCACCCCAGTTCAGACATGGCCATATGCAAATCAGTCTGACCCTGTGCCTCATGGGAACAGTCCAGCCCGAACTGCCAAGCCATGTCTTCCCTGGACCGGAAACAACCATCCTAGGACCGGTTTCTGGCATTCCAGCCGTCATCAGCCAGGCTTGCTTGAATCCAGTGGCAAAGTGAGCAAGGGACCCACGTCTGGGCATACCCCGCCAACTTAGGGCGAACAAGCGATACAAAGGGGATGATGGACGGAGCGTTTGAGCCAATCAAACACTCACCCCCAGTCAACTGATCTGGGTTTAATCCATCATCATTCTTTAGCTCACTCCACCACCCCAGTTCAGACATGGCCATATGCAAATCAGTCTGACCCTGTGCCTCATGGGAACAGTCCAGCCCGAACTGCCAAGCCATGTCTTCCCTGGACCGGAAACAAGCATCCTAGGACCGGTTTCTGGCATTCCAGCCGTCATCAGCCAGGCTTGCTTGAATCCAGTGGCAAAGTGAGCAAGGGACCCACGTCTGGGCATACCCCCGCCAACTTAGAGCGAACAAAGCGATACAAAAGGGGATGATGGACGGAACGTTTGAGCCAATCAAACACTCACCCCCAGTCAACTGATCTGGGTTTAATCCATCATCATTCTTTAGCTCACTCCACCACCCCAGTTCAGACATGGCCATATGCAAATCAGTCTGACCCTGTGCCTCATGGGAACAGTCCAGCCCGAACTGCCAAGCCATGTCTTCCCTGGACCGGAAACAAGCATCCTAGGACCGGTTTCTGGCATTCCAGCCGTCATCAGCCAGGCTTGCTTGAATCCAGTGGCAAAGTGAGCAAGGGACACACGTCTGGGCATACCCCGCCAACTTAGGGCGAACAAAGCAATACAAAGGGGATGATGGACGGAACGTTTGAGCCAATCAAACACTCACCCCCAGTCAACTGATCTGGGTTTAATCCATCATCATTCTTTAGCTCACTCCACCACCCCAGTTCAGACATGGCCATATGCAAATCAGTCTGACCCTGTGCCTCATGGGAACAGTCCAGCCCGAACTGCCAAGCCATGTCTTCCCTGGACCGGAAACAAGCATCCTAGGACCGGTTTCTGGCATTCCAGCCGTCATCAGCCAGGCTTGCTTGAATCCAGTGGCAAAGTGAGCAAGGGACCCACGTCTGGGCATACCCCCGCCAACTTAGGGCGAACAAGCGATACAAAAGGGGATGATGGACGGAGCGTTTGAGCCAATCAAACACTCACCCCCAGTCAACTGATCTGGGTTTAATCCATCATCATTCTTTAGCTCACTCCACCACCCCAGTTCAGACATGGCCATATGCAAATCAGTCTGACCCTGTGCCTCATGGGAACAGTCCAGCCCGAACTGCCAAGCCATGTCTTCCCTGGACCGGAAACAAGCATCCTAGGACCGGTTTCTGGCATTCCAGCCTTCATCAGCCAGGCTTGCTTGAATCCAGTGGCAAAGTGAGCAAGGGACCCACGTCTGGGCATACCCCAGCCAACTTAGGGCGAACAAGCGATACAAAGGGGATGATGGACGGAGCGTTTGAGCCAATCAAACACTCACCCCCAGTCAACTGATCTGGGTTTAATCCATCATCATTCTTTAGCTCACTCCACCACCCCAGTTCAGACATGGCCATATGCAAATCAGTCTGACCCTGTGCCTCATGGGAACAGTCCAGCCCGAACTGCCAAGCCATGTCTTCCCTGGACCGGAAACAAGCATCCTAGGACCGGTTTCTGGCATTCCAGCCGTCATCAGCCAGGCTTGCTTGAATCCAGTGGCAAAGTGAGCAAGGGACCCACGTCTGGGCATACCCCCGCCAACTTAGGGCGAACAAGCGATACAAAGGGGATGATGGACGGAGCGTTTGAGCCAATCAAACACTCACCCCCAGTCAACTGATCTGGGTTTAATCCATCATCATTCTTTAGCTCACTCCACCACCCCAGTTCAGACATGGCCATATGCAAATCAGTCTGACCCTGTGCCTCATGGGAACAGTCCAGCCCGAACTGCCAAGCCATGTCTTCCCTGGACCGGAAACAAGCATCCTAGGACCGGTTTCTGGCATTCCAGCCGTCATCAGCCAGGCTTGCTTGAATCCAGTGGCAAAGTGAGCAAGTGTTTGATTGGCTCAAGCGTTCCGTCCATCATCCCCTTTTGTATCGCTTTGTTCGCCCTAAGTTGGCGGGGGTATGCCCAGACGTGGGACCCTTGCTCACTTTGCCACTGGATTCAAGCAAGCCTGGCTGATGACGGCTGGAATGCCAGAAACCGCTCCTAGGATGCTTGTTTCCGGTCCAGGGAAGACATGGCTTGGCAGTTCGGGCTGACTGTTCCCATGAGGCACAGGGTCAGACTGATTTGCATATGGCCATGTCTGAACTGGGGTGGTGGAGTGAGCTAAAGAATGATGATGGATTAAACCCAGATCAGTTGACTGGGAGTGAGTGTTTGATTGGCTCAAGCGTTCCGTCCATCATCCCCTTTGTATCGCTTTGTTCGCCCTAAGTTGGCGGGGGTATGCCCAGACGTGGGTCCCTTGCTCACTTTGCCACTGGATTCAAGCAAGCCTGGCTGATGACGGCTGGAATGCCAGAAACCGGTCCTAGGATGCTTGTTTCCGGTCCAGGAAGACATGGCTTGGCAGTTCGGGCTGGACTGTTCCCATGAGGCACAGGGTCAGACTGATTTGCATATGGCCATGTCTGAACTGGGGTGGTGGAGTGAGCTAAAGAATGATGATGGATTAAACCCAGATCAGTTGACTGGGGGTGAGTGTTTGATTGGCTCAGCGTTCCGTCCATCATCCCTTTTGTATCGCTTGTTCAGCCCTAAGTTGGCGGGGTATGCCCAGACGTGGGTCCCTTGCTCACTTTGCCACTGGATTCAAGCAAGCCTGGCTGATGACGGCTGGAATGCCAGAAACCGGTCCTAGGATGCTTGTTTCCGGTCCAGGGAAGACATGGCTTGGCAGTTCGGGCTGGACTGTTCCCATGAGGCACAGGGTCAGACTGATTTGCATATGGCCATGTCTGAACTGGGGTGGTGGAGTGAGCTAAAGAATGATGATGGATTAAACCCAGATCAGTTGACTGGGGGTGAGTGTTTGATTGGCTCAAGCGTTCCGTCCATCATCCCTTTTGTATCGCTTTGTTCGCCTAAGTTGGCGGGGTATGCCCAGACGTGGGTCCCTTGCTCACTTTGCCACTGGATTCAAGCAAGCCTGGCTGATGACGGCTGGAATGCCAGAAACCGGTCCTAGGATGCTTGTTTCCGGTCCAGGGAAGACATGGCTTGGCAGTTCGGGCTGGACTGTTCCCAAGAGGCACAGGGTCAGACTGATTTGCATATGGCCATGTCTGAACTGGGGTGGTGGAGTGAGCTAAAGAATGATGATGGATTAAACCCAGATCAGTTGACTGGGGGTGAGTGTTTGATTGGCTCAGCTGCTCCGTCCATCATCCCCTTTGTATCGCTTTGTTCGCCCTAAGTTGGCGGGGTATGCCCAGACGTGGGTCCCTTGCTCACTTTGCCACTGGATTCAAGCAAGCCTGGCTGATGACGGCTGGAATGCCAGAAACCGGTCCTAGGATGCTTGTTTCCGGTCCAGGGAAGACATGGCTTGGCAGTTCGGGCTGGACTGTTCCCATGAGGCACAGGGTCAGACTGATTTGCATATGGCCATGTCTGAACTGGGGTGGTGGAGTGAGCTAAAGAATGATGATGGATTAAACCCAGATCAGTGGACTGGGGTGAGTGTTTGATTGGCTCAAGCGTGCCGTCCATCATCCCCTTTTGTATCGCTTTGTTCGCCCTAAGTTGGCGGGGTATGCCCAGACGTGGGTCCCTTGCTCACTTTGCCACTGGATTCAAGCAAGCCTGGCTGATGACGGCTGGAATGCCAGAAACCGGTCCTAGGATGCTTGTTTCCGGTCCAGGGAAGACATGGCTTGGCAGTTCGGGCTGGACTGTTCCCATGAGGCACAGGGTCAGACTGATTTGCATATGGCCATGTCTGAACTGGGGTGGTGGAGTGAGCTAAAGAATGATGATGGATTAAACCCAGATCAGTTGACTGGGGGTGAGTGTTTGATTGGCTCAAGCGTTCCGTCCATCATCCCCTTTGTATCGCTTTGTTCGCCCTAAGTTGGCGGGGGTATGCCCAGACGTGGGTCCCTTGCTCACTTTGCCACTGGATTCAAGCAAGCCTGGTTGATGACGGCTGGAATGCCAGAAACCGGTCCTAGGATGCTTGTTTCCGGTCCAGGGAAGACATGGCTTGGCAGTTCGGGCTGGACTGTTCCCATGAGGCACAGGGTCAGACTGATTTGCATATGGCCATGTCTGAACTGGGGTGGTGGAGTGAGCTAAAGAATGATGATGGATTAAACCCAGATCAGTTGACTGGGGGTGAGTGTTTGATTGGCTCAAGCTGTTCCGTCCATCATCCCCTTTTGTATCGCTCATGATATCAATATCATATCATTCTGCGAATATCAAATTATACAGTATCTCCCTTAAAAATCCCTATTGCACCAACAAATCCCCTAATGATCCAACCAAGGTTTGTATGTGACATAAAAAAGTGATATATTAATGCAGTGTGAATTAAAAAATCAATATATAATCATTTTATCATAGGAGAAAACCTGAGAGACAGGAACAGTTAGTTTCAGTATCGGGGTAAGATGAATTATACCCCTATATGCGTGGCCAGCTCCTCCCCTGCATTCAGGCCAAATGGTATTTTAGTATTGAGGTCAATAATGAATCTTGATTCTAAGATCCTCAACTGTTTCTCCCTATCCCCGCCCCTGATATGTTTAAGGATACGATCAATCCCAGTATATCTCAACAACGTATAATCACTGTTGTGTTTATGGTAGAAATGTCGTGCCACGGGGTAACTGAAGTCTAGGTTTACTATTGACCTTTGATGTTCTAAAATACGTTTCTTGATGGACAATTTGGTGCTCCCTATATAGCGAAGCCCACAGGGACATTCTAGACTGTACATTACATGATCTGATGTACAAGTAATGAATTTGGATATACGTTTTTCTTTTCCATTTGATAATTTATAGCTCTTGCTGTTAACGCTATATCTGCAGGCTTTACAGGATTGACATCTATAGAATCCTTTACTGCTTTGTAACCACCCCGCAATATTCTCATTTTGAAAATGGCTGCTAACCAATTTATCCTTCAAAGAACGTGCTCTCTTGTATGTTATAGTGGGAGATGCACCAACCTTTGTGCCTATCACAGGATCAGCCCGAATAAGGCTCCAATGTTTTTTCATGATCCACCTGAGCTTGCCAGTCCTATCATTAAAGGTGGTAATCATTCTGGGAATGGTTGTAGTTTCATTTTCTATCACCATATCTCGTTCTTTGAAGAGGATCTCAGTTTGTTTAACATTGTTAAGTTTATGCTTAGCCACAGATAAAACTTTTTCAGAATAACCTCTCTGTCTGAATCTGCTTACCATGTTACTGGATTCCTTCAAAAGCTTGAGTCAGTGCTACAATTTCTACGAGCTCTTAACAGCTCTCCATAAGGGATGCTATTAAGAAGAGAAGTGGGATGATGGTTACAGGCATGTACAATACTATTGCCTGCAGTCTCTTTTCTGAAAAGCTCCGTGACCAATTTATCCCCCTGAACCACAACATGTATATCCAAAAAATCACATTCAGTTTGACTCATATGCGATGTAAATTTGAGATTTAGATTTTTAATTGATAAACTAGAAATAAAGCTCCTAGCTAGATCTTCTCCCCCATCCCAGATGAGGAAGAGATCATCTATATATCTCAGCCATAAAGGTATATGACAGGTGTATAAATCATTGGTATCAGACCAGACAACCTGCTCCTCCCACCAGCCCAGGAATAAATTTGCTAGGCTGGGGGCGAAGCCAGTACCCATGGCGGTCCCCGACTTTTGACGATATAGAACTTTATCAAACAGAAAAATATTTTGGTTAAGACATCATGAGTTTCAGCATAACTGTATGCTCATACAATGCAATAGGTCTTCTTTGCAAATAATATAAACATGCATTCACCCCTTGTTCCTGGTCAATACATGTGTACAATGAACACACGTCCAAGGTAATAAGCATGAAGTCTTTCTCCCATTTTACATCATGAATCCTCTTCAAAAAATCTGTACTGTCCTGACAGTAAGATCGTAGATCTTTGACATAGGGGCCTAAAAAATAATCCAAAAGAATAGAAGTGTTTTCTAATAGGCCCCCATTTGAGGAAACAATCGGTCTCCCAGGCGGTTTCATTTGAAGTTTATATATATATATATACATACACAATGAATTAAAAAACGTAACTAATACAATTTTAAAAGCATACCAATTTAATTACACATAAAAAAGTAAGCACAATAACACAATATAAGAATACATTTTACAAAAAATATATTATATTCCCACTCCAGTCTGGGCCCGTGAGAAAGGAGTGTTGTTAACTCCGAAACGCGTCGGGACCTAGACGTTGTGTAAATAAACACTTTATGGAATTGAGGCCACGGCTCTGGTGTGTTCTTGCGTAAAGAATTGACATCTGGATAGTGTCTGGATATTGAGGGGTGGCTACCCTGCCGTGTTGCCCGCCGTGTTAAGAGGCTTGGGATCAGCCGCTGACGTGTGGATATATATATATATACACAATGAATTAAAAAACGTAACTAATACAATTTTAAAAGCATACCAATTTAATTACACATAAAAAAGTAAGCACAATAACACAATAAAAGAATACATTATACAAAAAATATATTATATTCCCACTCCACTCTGTGCAACAGTAGGGAAAGTACTTCACTTCAAATACATACCTTATTTTAATACAAGTATAAATTTCATAAAACTATTTATTAAAAAAAAAACAATTGCAATAATTATATATTTTTAATATAAGAAAAATAATCCGCTCTGACCACGAAGACCACCCCACTGTATGAGAAGCAGGTCCGTGTGCTGAAGGCACAGAAAACGGAACAACGTACCTTTTTGGAGCGGCGTCACGAAAGCAGCAAGCCGGACAATTCCGCACAACGACCCAACGGGATTATAATTGAGGAGGTAAAGGAAAAGCGACATCCACTAGGGACAGTATTTTGCCAAGGACTGCATCATCCAGCCTAGCAAACATGCGCCCAGTGGGGCGGGACCAGTACCTGAGATCACCTGTGATAAACTGTGCAAGCTGCTCCTTTTCCCCTTACACGCCAGCCAGTGAAAAAGGAAACATATCCGAAACGCGTATGGCATACACGGCGTTATGACATGCTGTGAGGACTTGTCTCAGCCTGCTGCTGCCTCCCA
Source organism: Calotriton arnoldi (assembly GCA_963921515.1). Taxonomy (NCBI): domain Eukaryota; kingdom Metazoa; phylum Chordata; class Amphibia; order Caudata; family Salamandridae; genus Calotriton; species Calotriton arnoldi. The sequence continues at coordinate 709,283 of CAWUFW010007904.1, forward strand.
AACAATAAAGGGTAAATCGAACGTTGTGTGTGGTGTCTTCAACTGTGAGCAGTGTTCGATTGGAATATATATATATATATATATATATATATATATATATATATACACAATGAATTAAAAAACGTAACTAATACAATTTTAAAAGCATACCAATTTAATTACACATAAAAAAGTAAGCAGAATAACACAATATAAGAATACATTTTACAAAAAATATATTATATTCCCACTCCAGTCTGGGCCCGTGAGAAAGGAGTGTTGTTAACTCCGAAACGCGTCGGGACCTAGACGTTGTGTAAATAAACACTTTATGGAATTGAGGCCACGGCTCTGGTGTGTTCTTGCGTAAAGAATTCACATCTGGATAGTGTCTGGATATTGAGGGGTGGCTACCCTGCCGTGTTGCCCGCCGTGTTAAGAGGCTTGGGATCAGCCGCTGACGTGTGGATATATATATATATATATATATATATATATATATATATATACACAATGAATTAAAAACGTAACTAATACAATTTTAAAAGCATACCAATTTAATTACACATAAAAAGTAAGCACAATAACACAATAAAAGAATACATTATACAAAAATATATTATATTCCCACTCCACTCTGTGCAACAGTAGGGAAAGTACTTCACTTCAAATACATACCTTATTTTAATACAAGTATTAATTTCATAAAACTATTTATTAAAAAAAAACAATTGCAATAATTATATATTTTTAATATAAGAAAAATAATTTAATAACTAGTTCATTAAATTCCCACAATATAGTCCCACATACCTAGCGACGCACATTTAACATAATTCTAAATTAGAAAATTATAATAATTATACGATTTACATAATTACCAGTTAATTAATTAATAACAATTAAACCATGTTTAATTAATCAATTATTTAATTAACGTCCCACCCTTTACCCCTACAAACCCATCGACCTGCACCTAAAATGTAAATTAAAAAAGTATAATTACACAATTTACATAATTAGTTAGCAGTTAATTAATAATAAGTTATCAATAATCAATAATGAATCAATTATTACATTGACTTCCCACCCTATACCCCTACAAATCCAGTAACCCGCACCTAAAATATAAATTAAACAATTATAATAATTATACAATTTGTATAAATAATTAGCAAATAATTGATTAATAATTTATCAATAATTAATAATTAATCAATTATTATTTAATTAACTTCCCACCCTATACCTCTACAAACCCAACAACCCGCACCTAAGATTTAACTTAAAATTATTACTTACACAATTTACATAATTAATAATCAAATAAATAATATTAATAAAAAAATTATTAATTAATTCTACTTAATTAACTTACCACCTTGTACCCCTAGAAACCTCAGAACCCACCATGACACTATAAATTATTGTTTTTCAATTAAATTAAAAAGATAAAAAACTTCAAATTACAAACTATATATTTAAAACATTAATAACAATTACACAAACAATTTAAAACATACAATTAAAATATTCTTTAAAAAGATGAAGAAACTTAAAAACAATATTTTCTACCTTAAAGATCGATATTTTTGTCAACAATATTTTTGCACGCAATTTTTCTGTCATGATATTAAAAACTTGATATTTCTGCAACTCAATATTTGTAACTCAATATTTTGACTGAATACCCTGTGCACCACAAAACTCTACGCTGTTCCACTCTATGCCACTCCACTGTACAACACTATACTATACGGCACTCTATTCTACCCCCTCCACTGTAAGACACTGTACAACACGCCACTCTATGACATGACACTCCACTCTACTGTAGGCCACGCCACACCACTCTACTTCACTCCACGACACTCCAACGACACGCCACTCTGCACCACTCTACTTTGTCGCTCCATTCTTTGCTATTCCACTGTATGCCACTCCACACAACTCCACTCTACGCCACTACTTTTTATGCCATTCCACTCTGCGCCACTCCACTCTACCCTAGTACACTCTACGCCACTCCAGTCTGCACCACTCTACTCTGCGCCACTCCGCTCCACTCTACACCACTCCACTGTACTCTATGATATGCCACTCCAATGTACGCCACTCCACTTTACGCTATTCCACTCTTTGCTACTCCACTCGATGACAGTCCACTCTATGCACTCCAATCTATGCCACACCACTCGACTCCTCTCTATGACACTTCATAGCCCACTACTCTACCACATTCTCCTTCAGCGAATGACACACCACTGCGCAGTCTCCAGTCTATGCCACTGTACAACACTCTACTCCACTCTATTCTATGACACTCTACGCAACTCCCTCAATGCCACTCCACCCCAATTTACTCCACTCTACTCTGACACACTACTCCACTCCACTCTACCACACTCTACTCTACGCCACTCCAATCTACAACACTACTCCACTCTATGCCAGTGCACTGTACTCCACTCAACGACACTTTCTGACACTCATGTCACACTACTCCATAGTACGACACACCACTCCACTCAACTCTAGGACATTTTACTCCACTCTATGGTCTGCCACTCCAATGCACGCCACTCTACTGTACAACATGCCACTCCACTCCACTCTATGACACTTTACTCCACTCTACGCTACGTCACCCCACTTGACTTCACTGCACTCTACTCCACTCTACTCCACTGCATGACACTTTACCCCAGTCTATGCCTCTGTAGTCTAGACCACTCTGCTTTACCCCACTTCACTCTACCCTACTTCACTCTACCCTATTTCACTCTAACCTACTTCAATCTACCCTACTTCACTGTACACCACTCTACTCCACCCTACTGTTCCCCAGTTCACTGTACCCCACCCCACTTCACTTTACGCCACTGTATTGTACCCAACACTACTCCACACCGCTCACCTTTGCCCCTCTTCATTCTACCCCACTTCAGTTAACCCCACTTCACTCTACTATCCCCCACTTCAGTCAGCTCTATGCCATTGAACTCTAGGCCCCTGTAATGAATGCCACTCTACTGTACGCCACTCTACGGCACTGTACTACGCTCAATTCTGTGGCACTCCTACTCCTCTGTTCTATACTCCACTCTATGCTAGTGCACTCCATGATACTGCACTCTACTCAGCACCACTGCACACTACGACACTGTACTGTACACAGTGGCGGCTGGCAGGGAACAGGGGTGGCGGGCGGAGGAGGGGGGATGAAAAAAGCAACAAAAAAAAACCACTTACCTCTTCGGCTGGCCGCGTCTCTCCTCCGCTTCCCTGCCAACGTCTCAGAATGGAAGCAGGAACTGGAAGGTCACACAGGCTCCCTTCCCTAAGGCAATCACAATGCTGCAATGCAGCGTTGTGATTGGTCTGAGCGCACACTTAGGGCCTCATTCAATGTCGGGCGGACTCGAGTCCGCCCAACACCGTTGCAGAATCCGGACTGACCGACCTCCGTTCGGCAGTCCCGACTGCAGTATTAGGATGCGACCGGTCACACACTCCCATTTCTCTATGGGAGCTTGTGCTGTGCCAGCCGCAGCACAAGCTCTCATAGAGAAAGGGGAGTTTTTGTTAATCCCTGCACCGCGTGGCAGGCACCACACGGTGCCTGCCAAGCAGTGCAGGGATTGACAGGGGGGCACCATATGTGCCCCTCAAGCCCCCAACCGGAGGCTGCTGTTGCAAGGGGGCCCTGCTAAGGGCCCCTAAAGTCACTTTCCAACAGGCTTTTCATGTCGGAAAGCCAGACATGATAAGCCGGTAGGAAACCGACATCCTAATCCCGACGGCGGAAACGCCGTCCTTAAGGGATTACGTGCCGTTCTGACTGGCTGACGGCTCCTTGAGCCCGTCGGAAGCCAGCCGGCATGACCGGCCAGTTTCAATTCCGACCGCCGTATTCGTGATATGGCGGTCGAAATTGAAACCGAAGATGTCAGTCGGAAAGCCTCTGCCCGCAGGTCGGAGGCTTTCAAACCCACATCAAATCAGGGCCTTAGAGTATGCCCACCACTCCTCCCCCTGTGACCCCAGCCCTGCCCCGCCCTAACCCAGCCCTGCAGCTACCAAAAATAAGTAGATAACAACAAAGTTATTACCATTTCTTTTTTCTTTTTGCAATGCTTTGAAAGCTGTGGGGAGACGCTCCTCCGCCTTAGCGGACGAGCCGCCCCTGACTGTGCATCCCTCTACCCCACTTCATTGTAAGCCACTCTACTCTGTACCACTCCACTCTACGCCACTGCACTCTACGCCACTGTACTCTACTCTGCACCACTGTACTTTAAGCAACTGCACTCTACACCACTATACACTACCCCACTTCACTGTATGCCACTCTACTATACGCCACTATAATCCATGCCACTCTACTCTATCCTGCTTCACTCTACCCTACTTCAATTTACCCTACTTGTGTGCCCCACTTCACTGTACATCACTTCAGTTCACTCTGCTCTACTCTATGCTCCTCCTTCTACTCTAGGCCACTCTGCTTTACCCCACTTCACTCTACCCCACTTCACTCTAGGCCACTCTACTGTACTCTGCCCCACTCTACTGTATGCATCTGCCCTCTACGCCACTGTACTCTGCACCACTTTACAACACTGCACTGTATGGCACTGCACTCTACCCCACTTCACTCTACGCCACTCTACTGTACCCCACTTCACTCCACCCCACTTCACTTTACTCTACTCCGCTCTACTCTACCCCACTTCACTCTTCCCCACTTCATTAGAGTGTTGTAGAGTGAAGTGACGTAGAGTAGAGTGTACTAGAGTGTGGTAGAGTGGAGTGGCATAGAGTGTTGTAGAGCCGAGTGGTGTGGGTGGAGTAGCAGAGTAGAAATAAGTAGTGTGTCATTGAGTAGTGCGAAGTATCTTGGGGTGGAGTGGGATAGAGGGAGTTGCATAGAGTAAAGTAGAATGACATAGGGTGGAGCAGAGTGTTGTACAGCAGCATAGACTGGAGTAGAGTGTTGTACAGTGGAGTGTCATAGAGTGGAGTAGAGGGTGGTAGAGTGGAGGAACAAAGAGTGTGGTAGAGCAGAATAGAATGGAGTGGCATGGAGTGACGTAGAGTGGAGTGTCATACAGTGTTGTGTCATACAGTGCCTTATAGAGTATCGTGGCATACATTGTTGTGGCATAGAGTGCAGTGGCGTACAGTGTCAGGGTGTAGACTGCTGTGGCATACAGTGTTGTAGGGTGGAGTGCTGTAGAGTGGAGTGGTGTTGAGTGGAGTGGTGTAGAGTGGAATAGCGTAGAGTGGAGTGGCATATCGTAGAGTACAGTAGAGTGCCGCAGAGTGGAGTGGCGTACAGTGGAATAGCATAGAGTGGAGTGGCTTAGAGTGATCTTGTGTAAAAAGGAGTAGCTTAGAGTGGAGTGCCGTACAGTAGAGAAGAGTGGTGTGTAGTAGAGTGGAGTGGCGTAGAGTGGAGTGGTGCATCATAGAGTGGCGTGTCGTACAGTGACTTACAGTTGAGGGGTGTTGAATGTAGTGGCGTACAGTGGAGTGGCATATAGAGTCAAGTGGCGTACAGTGGAATAGCATAGAGTGGAGTGGCGTAGAGTGTCATGTCTTAGAGTATTGTGTCGTACAGTGTTGTGATGTAGAGTGTTGTGGCGTACAGTGTGGTAGCATACAGTGTCATACCTTATAGTGGAGAAGCGTAGAGAGAAGTAGCATATATTAGGGTGGGGTAGAGTGACATAGAGTGGAGTAGAGTGTCGCAGAGTGGCATACAGTGGAGTTGAGTGTCATAGAGTGGAGCTGGGTGTAGTGGAGGTGAATCGCGTGTCGTTGAGTGGAATGGCATCTCGTAGAGTGGCGTGTCATAGAGTGGGTTGGAGTGTTGCACAGTGGCATACAGTGAAGCAGCATAGAGTGGACTAGAGGTTGGTGGAGTGGCGTACAGAGTAGTGTTGTACAGTAGAGTAGAGGTGCATGCCATAAGGTGGCGTGTCATACAGTTTCTTACAGAGGAGGGGCGTAGATTGGAGTGGCGTAGAGTGAAATGGGATATCATAGAATGGAGTGGCATAGAGTGGTGTGTGGTAGAGTGGAGCGACGTGTGGTAGAGTGAAGTGGCATGTCGTAGACTGGAGTGGAGTGGCATGTTGTAGAGTGGGGTTGGGTGTTGTGTCGTACAGTAGAGTAGAGTGGCGGGTCATGGAGTGGCATGTGGTACAGTGTCTTAGAATGGAGGGGCGTAGAGTCGAATCTCATAGAGTGAAATGGGATGACGTAAAGTGAAGTGGTGGAGAGTGGAGTAGCACGTCGTAGAGTGGAGTGGCTTGTGGTAGAGTGGAGTGGCATGTGGTAGAGTGGAGTGATGTGGTGCCAGTGGAGTGGCATGTTGAATAGAGTGGCATGTGGTAGCGTGGAGTGGCATGTCATAGAGTAGAATGGCATGTCATAGAGTGGAGTGGCATGAAGTGTCAGAGTGGAGAGGACTGTCATAGAGTGGAGTGGGGTGTCATAGATTGGAGTGACATGTCATAGAGTGGAGTGTCGTACAGTGGAGTGGAGTGAATTGTGGCATGTCGTTTCGTAGAGTGTTGTTTAAAGTAAACAGACATAACAGGAAAATGGCTGAACGGATTTAGATGGAATTTTGCAGAAAAATTAATTATGGGGTCTAGAGGGTCCTTTTTAGGTCGAGCATAGACAGCGCATGCGCTGTCGCAAGACCTGTAGTAAATAGAATATCGAGGGTAATTTCTCCTGCCGCTTGCCATTGGTTAACTCTGGCATTGCTCTTCTTATCTCGCTTATTGTTGGCTGGCGATCCGATACCTCACTTCCGTTTTTGTAGGAAGCAGCACCGACCAGCTACAGTTTAGTTGCGCTGCTGGGCTGTTATCTTTTCATTTAGGGACTACTTCCTTGTTTCCTTGTTTAACACTGTGACGACTGAACATTCGGAGTATGAAGTCGCTGTGTTGTGTGCTTTTCTGTAATGGTGGCGCAACTTTACTTTTTTAACAAGCTTCCCGTTGTGCGCTTTCGTGTAATGGCGGACGTGCCACTTTGTTTTTTACCAAGCGCCCTGTTGTGCGCTTTCGTGTAATGGCGGACGTGCCACTTTGTTTTTTACCAAGTGCCCAGTTGTGCGCTTTCATGTAATGGCGGCCGCGCCACTTTGTTTGCACGCGGGTCCGTTATCTTACTTTGTTTTTTTAACAAGCGCCCCGTTGTGCCATTCACGTAATGGCGTCTGCGCAACTTTGTTTACAAACGCGGGTCATCGAAAGAAAAGTGCTGGCCGCTATTAAAATGCTGGACCCATGCACAATTCCACCGGCAGGTTTCAGGGTCGCAGAGGATCACCTTTCCAGGATCTTGGAGTTGGTCAGGGTGTCTTGCAGGGAGTACCGGGGTGAGGAGTCAGCCTTTAGTGGCTAGAATGCAGGCATCAGTACTCGTGCTGCTTGTTGTTTATTGTGGGCGTTTCACGGGCCAACACAGCCTCACGCATAAGCTGCACTTCATCTTTAACAATGCCTGTGTACGAGTACGTTGCCCGCTTAGCGAGCAATGTTAAAGATGAAGTGTGGCGTATGTGTGAGGCTGTCTCTGCCACCTACAGCCGCCGTGCAAAAGTAACATAAAAAAATTAACATGAAGCGTGGCACCCGCGTGAAGCTTCACTTTCCATATAATAGCCTGCACTGCGCCCGCAGAGAAAGAGAGTGTGGGTGTGTGGAGCCTGGCTCTGTAAACATCATGTGGCAATAACGTGGATCTGTACTAGTAATTGTTTTGTATTTATGGAGATTATGCAGTTTCGTAAAACACCTTGCATACAGACAGGGAAACTATAGTCCTTGTTGTGGGAGTCCTCTGCCATTTAATCCTACTCTTTTGTGATTTACATTTTACACGATGCCGGTGAACAAGGCTCAGAAATCATCTCTTAATTAAGCACTGGAACTGAATGTCCTGCGAGTGATTTGGACGGCAGACTGAGTATGCATTTGCATGTGAGGGGTAGACGCTAATGTGCCCTTGCCCCTTTAAGAGTGCCTAAGTGCGTGTAAATGTGCACTTTTTATTGTACTTCAGCTCAGTCTGAGTGTGCACGATAGTGTGCGTGGGACACGAGCGCGCGGTAGCCATGTGTAAAGGTGCTCTTCCCTCACACGAGGGAGCCGAAATGCTGCTCTGCTCCTTTGTATTCTTTGTTTTGCCACTTTTCTCACACAAGAGCCCAGCAGAGCCGCCAGGCTACTGTGCCTCCTTGGCGCTGCACAGCTATTTTTTCACACGGGCTCCTGCCCTGCTGTGCCTCTTTGTTTTGGCAGGCGCTATTTATATATGTATGTGCTCCCTGTCGAAATGTATGGCTGCCCATGCGACTCCCCCCTTTCTTCAGTAAACCGTCAGTCGTCAAATGTAATGTTACCAAGAGAAACGGTGTCCATATATTTCAGAACCAGGATAGGCCAGCGGACCACGATCTTGTATTTAGATCGCTGTGTACTTTATAAGCATGGGTGCTAATCCTATGTCAAGACACACGTTTGGGTTTACGTTTTTAAATATTTTAAATGTTGTGAAAGGTTCCTTTATTAAATCTGCATTGACTGATTCAGTTCTGTTCAGAAAGTATTTTATTTACAGTAGATCATTTCCCCTTCCCATTATAATACTTATCACGGCTCATGGTGAAAGCACGACACAACTTGAAACGGGCTCCAGAGGTTCAAGGTCGGCGGTTCGAGATGGCAGATTGTATCCTTGCTTTATTCAATAAAGTTTTAAAAAGAAATAGGCTTCAGGGTAAATCAAAGGAGGTTTTTGAAAATGTAGGACCCACACGCACTTACTCAGCAACACCTCTAGGTATTTTTATGACTTAGTCGTTAGTATAGTGTACAGTCTACCATTATTATGGCCCTTGCGTTGAAAACAGTCTGGGTAACTGGCAACCCTTAATTTGATGATTTCACCGCAGACCGCCATCTGAATTGCCTTTTAAATCTGTATCATCAGTGTTGTATTTGGGGTTCTTTTACTGCTTCCGGGCAGAGTAAATCAGACCATTTATAAATGGCTACTGCTTATAAACGGTACGCATTGTTCAACAATTGTATAGCTCTTTAATCCCTAGTGGCACAGCACACAGGATAATGTGGTGCCTGGCTAAACACTTATAAGGTCCTAAAGGCGAGACCTATTGGCTATGCCAATGCTTGTTAATAGTAGCTCTAAATTGCTTTGGTAGTTTTAAAGTTATAGTGCTTGATTCACAAAGGTCAACTTACACTTTTGTGTAAGTTTACTATTATTTACTATTCAGAAAGGTACTTTACTAGTAGTATCTTGGAATAGAGTGGAATGACGAATAGTCTAGTGGGGTAGAGTAGAGTGTCGTAGAGTGACAGAATGGAGTAGAGTGTTTCATAGTGGCATACAGTGGTGTAGAATGGAGGAGTGTAGAGTGTCGTAGAGTGAAGTAGAGTGTTGTAGATTGGAGTGGCATAGGTTGGAATGGCATGTCGTAGAGTGGGGTGTAGTTGAGGTGAGTGGTGTATTGTAGAGTGGAGTAGCTTGTTGTGGAGTGTCGTGAAGTGTAGTGTTGTATCATAAAGTGAGGTGGTGTGTCAAAGATTGGAGTGGAGTAGAGTGGAGTGGTGCATTATAGAGTGGTGTGTCATACAGTGTCTTACATTGGAGGGGCATAGTGTTGTGGCGTACAGTGTGGTAGCGTACAGTGTCATAGCGTATAGTGGAGTGTCGTGGAGTGGCATGGCGTACAGTGGCATACAGTGAAGTGGCATCGAGTGGACTAGAGTGTTATGGAATGTCATACAGTTAGTGTCGTACAGTAGAGTGTTATGTCATAGAGTGGCATGTCATACAGTTTCTTAAAATATAGAGGCATAGGTTGGAGTGGCTTAGAGTGAAGTGGGATGTCATAGAGTGGAGTGGAGTGTGGTAGAGTGGAATGGAGTAGCGTGTTGTAGACTGGAGTGACGAGTTGTAGAGTGGAATGGCGTAGACTGGAGTGGCATGTCATAGAGTAGCTTGTGGTATTCTGTCTTAGAGTGGAGGGACGAAGTGTGCAATGGCATAGAATAAGTTACAGAAGATGAAACAAAATGTTTCGAACTATCAATAAATGATGATGATGATAAATGACGTAGGATGACGCAGAGTGGCATGTCGTAGAGTGGAGTGGCATGTCGTAGAGTGGAGTGGCATGTCGTAGAGTGGAGTGGCATGTCGTAGAGTGGAGTGGCATGTCGTAGAGTGGAGTGGCATGTCGTAGAGTGGAGTGGCATGTCGTAGAGTGGAGTGGCATGTCGTAGAGTGGAGTGGCATGTCACAGAATAGAGTGGTATGTTACAGAGTGGAGTGGGCTGTCGTAGAGTGGAGTGACAAGTCATAGAGTGGAGTGGCATGTCGTACAGTGGAGTGGAGTGTCATGTCGTGTCAGAGTGCTTTTTAAACAGACGTAGCGGGAAAATGGCTGAACGAATTTAGATGAAATTTTAAAGAAATATAGATTATGAGGTGTAAAGGGTCCTTTTTGGTAGTAGCTCCAAATTGCTTCAGTAGTTTTAAAGTTATAGGGCCTGATTCACAAAGATAAACTTACACTTTTGTGTAACTTTACAATAATTTGCTATTCTGAAAGATATTTTACGAGTAGTATCTTGGCGTGGAGTGGTGTAGAGTCTAGTAGGGTAGAGTGGAATGTTGTAGAGTGACGTAGAGTAGAGTAGAGTAGAGTATTACAGAGTTGCATACAGTGGAGTAGAGTGGAGTAGTGTAGAGTGTCTTATAGTGGAGTACAGTGGTGTAGATTGGAGTAGCTTAGAGTGGTGTGGCATGTCATAGAGTAGAGTGGGGTGTAGTAAAGGTGAGTGGCGTATCGTAGAGTGGTGTGGCATGTCATTGAGTTTCATGCAGTGGAGTGTTGTGTTGTAGAGTGAAGTGGCGTGTCATTGAGTGGAGTGGCGTGTTGTACAGTGCAGTAGAGTGGCATACAGTGAAGCAGCATATAGTGAAGTAGGGTGTTAAGGAATGGCATGCTATGTAGTTTCCTACAGTAGAGTGGCATGTCATACAGGAGTGTGGCATACAGTTTCTTAGAGTGGAGGGCGGTATATTGGAGTGGTGTAGAGTGAAATGGGATGTTGTAGAGTGAAGTGGCATGTAGCAGAGTGGAGTAGCGTTTTGTAGACTGGAGTGGCGTGGCGTAGAGTGGAGTGGCATGCCTTAGAGTGGAGTGGCATGCCTTAGAGTGGAGTGGCATGCTGTAGAGTGGAGTGGCATGCTGTAGAGTGGAGTGGCATGCTGTAGAGTGGAGTGTCATATAGTAGAGTGAAGTGGCGAGTCATAGAGTGGTGTGTGGTGCAGTGTTGTCACCTCATTCTCCACACTACATTAACTATAACTCACGCCTTCTCCATGCACTGGTTATTCCCTTGCATATTACATCACTTATGCTTTGTGAAATCAAAGGATTGATAACAACACTTATGACATCACAAATCACAATATGTTCAGTAGAGCAGTGAGTTATCGTTAATGTAGTGTGGGGAGTGAGGTGACAACACTCTGGGCTTGATTCACCAAGGGTCTCTGTACTTGTGGCAGAGGCCCCGCAGTCGTGGCGGGGGGGCCTGCACTCGTATCGGGGGCCCTGTACTCGTCACGGGACTTCTGCAATGAGTAACTGCACTGCAGAGGTCCCGCCACAAGTGCACGACCCGCGTCACGAGTGTGGGACCTCCGCCATGAGGGCAGAGGCCCTTTGTGAATCGGGCCCTGTATACGGATGTGCACGACTTATAGTCATTTAAGGGTGTTAGGTAAATTATAAATATGGGGAATAGGAATGCGTTTAGAATTTCTAAAATGTGTGTAGTTTAAGTTTTGTTTGTATAGAAAGAATAAATAAAATTACAGTAATTTAAAGGTTGTGCGTAAATTATAACTTTAAGGTTTAAATATAACTGTAGCATTTCTAATGTGTGTGTAGCTTACGTTTGGTTTGTATAGAAAGAATAAATAAAGTTTTCTTAACTATAGCAAAGGTTTAACCTTTGGTGTTTTCAGTGAATTTTAATGGGGGGTTTTTTGTCATAAAAAGGTGTTTGAAATTTTAGAGTCCAGCGTCGTCAAGTGGAGTGTCGTTAAGTGGAATGCTGTACAGTAAAGTGGAGGAGAGTGTTGTATAGTGTTGTGTCGTACAGTGTTGTGTCTTAGAGTAGAGTAGACTGGAGTGGTGTAGAGTACAGTGGACTAAAGTGTCATAGAGTGCAGTGGCATGTTGTATATTACAGTGGTGTGAAATGCACTAGAGTGGACAGGCGTAGTGTAGAGTCACATAAAGTGTTATAAATTGTTGTGGTATGTTGTACAGTACAGTGGAGTAGAATGTTGTAGAGATTTTGAAAGTGTTGTAAAGTGGAGTAGAGTGGCTCTGTCCTTCAAAAAAGAAGTTTGCCAGTTCAAAGCCAATCCCCCAATTCCTATGGATTGAAATCATGCCCTGAGCATGGAATGAGGGACCGTATCGAAGGCCGCTGATAGGTCTAACATATTCAAGACGGCCTTACCCAGTGCCCCTCGAGCCCCCCCCTTGAGCCCAAGGTACCTCTGATGTGTTCGGTGACTTCAATCAAAGATGTCTCAGTACTGAAGTTTGGCCTGAAGCCAGACTGGCTGGTGTGGAGCTGATTGTTAGTTTCAAGATACTGAGACAGCTGTTGATTAACTAATTTTTGGACAATGATGGCAGTAGAGATATTGGCCTATAGTTGGTTTTCTCCATAGGGTTCGCTGCAGGCTTGCTTCCATGACACAGGAGCTGATGCTGAGGACAATCACTCATTGAGCACCCTTTTAGCCAGTGGATTAACGGCAGCTGCACCTATCACTAATAGATTTGCTGGATTGGAATAGCATAGAGTGTAGTGGCGTGGAGTGTAGTGGCGTACAGTGGAATACCATACAGTACAGTGGTGTAGAGTGCAGTGGCGTGGAGTGTGGTAGAGTGCAGTGGTGTACAGTGGAATAGCATACAGTGGAGTGGAGTGGCACAGAGTGGAAAGGCATACAGTAGAATGGAGTATACTGGAGTGATGTAGAGTTGAGTGAGTTACAGTGTAGTGTCATGCAGGGGAATAGCGTAGAGTGGAGTGGCATTAAGTGGAGTGGCATACAGTGGAATAGTGTACACTGGAGTGGGGTAGAATAGAGTGGCATAGTATGGAGTGGCAAACTGTGAAATAGCGTAGAGTGAAATGACATTGAGTGGAGTGATGTTGAGTGCAATGAGTGGGGTAGAGTGGAGTGAGGTACAATGTAGTAGCAATCAGTGGTATAGCATAGAGTTCAGTGGCATACAGTGGAGTGGCGAAGACTGGAATAGTATACAGTGGAGTGACCTACAGTTGAATGGCATAGAGTGGAGTGGTGTAGAGTGTAATACCATTGAGTGGAGTGTTGTAAAGTGGAACAGGGTAGAGAGTAGTGCGGTAGACTGTAGCTGCATACAGTGTAATGGCATATAGTGTAGTGGCATACAGTGCAGTGACATATAGTGTAGTAGCGTAGAGTGAAATAGCGTACAGTCTTGTGCCGTAGAGAGGATTGGCATAGAGTGGAGTTGTGTTGAGTGGAATAACGTTAAGTGTCGTGGTATAGAGTAGAGTGATGTAGGGTGGAGTACCATATAGTGGAACAGCGCAGAGTGGAGTGGCGTAGAGTTGAGTATTGTTCAGTGGAATAGCGTAGATTGTAGTCATTTACAGTGGAATGGCGTACATTGAAGTGGCATAGAGTGGAGTGGCGTAGAGCAGAGTGGTGTATAGTGCAATAGCATACAGTGGAGTGGCGTACAGTAGAGTGGCATAGAGTGGAGTAATGTACAGCGGAATAGCATACAGTGGAATGACATACACTGGAGTGGCATTGAGTGGAGTGGCATAGACTGGAACAGCATAAAGTATATTATTGTTTGTTTGTTTATTTGTTTGTTTAATGAGTTTTATATAGCGCTGGCTAGACCCGAAGGTATCAGAGCACTTTACATGAAGTTCCACAAAGTTACAAAATGACATCAATTAACAGGTTACATAAGTTACTAGTAAAACATTTAAAGAGCATAGGAGATGAGATAAATGGAGCGTAGAAGGGTAAGGAGGTAGGGTGAAGGGGTAGGAGGGAGATACGACGGCGAGATGAAGGAAAGTCTGCCCCAAGTCCGGCTGGGTAGGTGACGGCCTAGGGGGAAGTCCACGGCCCATCTCCTCTTTAGCTATCAGGTAGCTCCACCGGGCATCGGCCAAATAGCAAGGTCTCGGTTAAAAAACATTTAAAGAGCATTTGAAGATGAGATAAATGGGGGTAGAAGGGTAGGGGGAAGGGTAAAAGGGTAGGGGGAAAAACGACGGAGAGACGAAGGAAAGTCTGCCCAAAGTCCGGCTGGGTAGGTGACGGCCGAGGGGGAAGTCCACAATCCATCTCCTCTTTAGCTAACAGGTAGCTCCACCGGGCATCAGTCAGCCAGCTAGGTCTCAACGGTCGGAGGAAGATCCCATAATTTATGTCATGATGGGTGAGCCAGGTGGGGGAGGATGGTGGGGTAGCACCCCTAGCCTCACTGGTGTAAGCTCGATGAGCCAGTCCATGGAGTCCGGTGTGGGTGGGGGGACTTCTCTATTTGCTGCAGTCCGGTGGAGCGAGAAGGGGGTGGGTGGAGGAAGGGCTTCGAGAGTGAGGAATAGTACGTAGGAGCCTAGATGTTTAGTCTGTTTGGGTGGTGGCCATGTCGAGGTCAGGCATCCGGGTATTTTGAGATCCCTCGACCGCTGCCTCCTGATGATAGTGGCTCGCACGGCTGCCATGTTGGAGTCAGGAATCCTCCTCCACAAGTGTATTCACGCCTGATCACTGCACCGGAGGGGAAACTCCTGGTAGTCTGTCGCGTGTAGTGTGGCCCAGGCGGTCGGGGTTCGTGCCGTGCATGGGAGGTACTTGCTGTTAAGTTTTGTTGAGGGAGTGTGGGGAGGACGGCCCGTGTCCCTCCCGTCCACACCGCCGAGCTTCTCCCGTTGTGCGCTCGGGTGATGCCGCGGGGCTGTAGGTGTCTGCCACTTGTCAGTGGTGCTCGTAGGGGGACAATCAGAGGTATGCCGCCCCTCCGGAGTTCAGGAGCCGTTCTGCTCCGAGCCGATTCTACCGGCCGCCATTTTGTCCCGGCGGCACCTCGGTGAAATGGAGACCCTTCTGTCCACGACCTTGCCTCCACACGGCGGCACAACGATCTGTACCGTCAGATATAGCAGCGATCTAAGCGCCGTGGAGGAATTCAGCCTCAGATATCCGGCGGCAGCTCGAGTGCCCCACCAGGCGGGGGGGGGACCCGGGCGTCGCTGCACCAGCACCGCAAGGGGGGACCACCAACCAACTCCTCAAAATAGATACCCCCAGGGGGCCAGCCGACAGGACTGCGCTACTGGGGGGGGGCGGGGAGGACCACCACTGGGAGTTCAATTGTAAGACTAGCGGCATCACGGTACCTGGCTCCCGGACTCTGAGTGTGGTCGCGTAGATCTCCGGGCGCCATCTTAGATCACTCCCATATGGGGACTCCGCAGGTCATATCGCGGTTGAACAGGATCGCAGAAAGGCGGTTTTGTGATCAGTGTGATCAGCCAGCATTCCGATTGCGGGATTTGGGAGTCCGGTGGGATTTGAACGCAGCGAAGCGCTGCTCCGGATACTGGAGAGCGGGTCCACCACGGAGCTTCAGTTCAGAGCGGCCATCATGGTCGCTAGCTCCTCCTCCTCGTATTATCATACAATACAGTTGCATACAGTGGAATAGCGTACAGTGGAGGTGCATACAGTGTAGTGGCATGCACTGTAGTGCCATAGAATGGAGTGGCATAGAGTGTAAAAACATACAGTGAAGTGGTGTAGAATGGAGTGGCATAGATTGTAGTGGGGTAGAATGGAGTGGCATACAGTGCATTAGCGTATAGTGGAGTGACAGAGTGGAGTGGCGTAGAGTGTAATAGCAGTGGTCAGTTGTGTAAAGTTAAGTGGCATAGAGTGGATTGGTGTAGAGTGGAGTGTGGTACTTGAAACAGACATATATCGTGAAAGTGGGTGAACGCATATAGATGTAATGTGGCGGAAATATAGATTATGTGGTGTAAATGGTAATTTTTGTTGGTAGGTGTAAATAGTCTATGTGGTATTAAAGATATAAGTGTTAAAACATTAAGATATATATTCTGCCGTGGCATACCACAGTAACCTTGTGGTGTACCGCTGTAAATTTTGATGAGAAGGCACTATATGAGTGGCTAATAGTTATTGTTACAATACGTAAATGACAGCCATGTCATTTTTAGCTCAGTTTCGCTGCGTTGTGGATTAGGACTTTAGATATAGGTAAATAGTAGGTTTTATTGTTGTTTTCTACCTACTCCCACTTTATTAAAGTGGCAATAGGTAGAGAAATGTATTTATATTTTTCTATATATTTTTACAACAGTTTACGGTGAAGCGTGCTTTTTAGGTTTTCTACGGTACTCCGTAAACGTTTTTGTAAAGAATTACATATGTTAAAAATTGAAAATACACTGCAGTGCACTGTTTATAAAATATAGTGTAGCATAGTGTATTTTTAATTTTTTACATTTTTTAAGTACCCCAGTACTTCCTAGGAAGTACTACGGTACTCCGCATATTTAAAAAAAATATATGTAGAAACTTATAAATAATTTTCCTTACGTATTACCACTTTGATAAAGTGGTAATAAGTAGGAAAAAATATAAAACGCAATACTTATCTATATATATCTAAGTGCGTTTTGCAGAACACAGCCAAAGGGAACTTAACACAACATGGCTGCTTTTGTAAAGACAGTCATTATTAGCCAATCATATAATGTCTTGTAGTTGCTGTGTTCCGCGGTGCTTCTGCAAAATACCGCGAAACTACCTCGACAACAGATATCACTAAGTTAAAATGCCATATAACTTAAAAAATACTTACCCTACTTACCTGTGCTACTCAAAATGATCATCTACACACTATAATCTATATCCCTGACAAATTTCATTGAAATCTGTCTAGCTTTGTTTGCACTACGCATGAGTACAAAGTCTATGGGAAAGGCATTGGTGGCAAAATGCATTTTGGGACCCCCCCCCTTTTTTCTTTGCACCCCCTTGACAAATCTCCACAAAACTTTGCATCATCAGCCAATGTAGAAAAAGGAATAGGTCTGCAAAGTTAAGTAGAGATTCGTCAAACAGGTGGAACGTTATTAGCAACCCAAAATCTGAGGAATTCCTATTTCTGTGAATTCTAACTGTAAGTACAGAATGTAAGTAAGTAAGTAATTTTATTGTACAGTTAATTAAAACTATTACAAACGTCCATCTAATTACACATTTTCATAATAAAAGTACAATCATGACACATTACCATTAGGGCAGTTCAAGAGTAAAAAAAACCACTATTAAATAAAAAAGGTAAAAGCTTTTAAAATGCGGCTAATGATTTATGGTCGTAAAATTAGCCTGCACACTGACCTGGTTCACTTCTTAAAGTGCAAAGTTTGCAGCGGGGGTACTTAAGCCTGCGAAAAGCAGCTACAGGAGTGTGCTGAGAAAAGTGCCATGTGCGCGGGTGACTTGAGGCCAAAGGGAGGCAGCCAGGAAAGCATTAGGCGGACTGTTTTATTGATCAAAGCCTGTATGCTTGGATGAGGCACATATATTATTGAGCTATCCTTAAGAGCAAGTAGCGGGGTCTGTGTGCACAAAATTGCATCGAAATCTATAATCAATAGAAGCCAGGCGCTGGTAAAAATTCGTACTTGGTTACTACAGTAAAGTGCATGTTGTGCTTAGCGTGCAAATATTTGTCAGTGCTAAGGTTCACAGTAGATTAAGCGTGAATTAAATTAAAGATAGTGTCTGGCAGCTATTGCAGGCCTATGATTAGCAGCGTGGCCTGGCCATTCAGCCACCTAATAGAGTGCTTAGCAGCAGTCTGGTTCGAGCAGTCGGCAACAATGTGCGGGTGTACCGGGAAAAGTGCTTAGTGCAAGAGCGGCTTAGTGAATGGGTGCAGGGCATCCGCGGTTGGCCCGCCACGGGGCCTTGAACTATCTTCTTCCTCATTTCAATTCAGCAAATAGTTTAAAACCTGTAACACGATAACGCAGCAAAACGGATGCATTCCTAAGAGACCATTAAAAGGATACAAAATCTAATTGTACAAAAGGCAGGGGTATCAGGGAGGCAGCTGGACCCTACTAGCTAGTTTACAGGTTCATTGCCGCTGCCTCCGCGGCTTTGAGTCCCTGATCCGAGTTCAGTGATAGGGTCAGACTTGCAGACAGGACCCTCAGCCCCTCCTGGATACTTGGTCCTTTCGCAGTGCAAGATGTGTGCAGATTGCCGGCGCTGGAGTTCTTGATAAGGTGAGGGTGCAAGCGTAGTCCTTCTCGGTGAGGGTCACGGTGATAAGTTCCGCACTGCGCCTGGAATGATGTTATCTACTAGACCTTTTCCCGTTTGTTGATGTAGGTTTCCGTGGCTGCTAAAAATTCTACTAGACGGCAGCTCAGCTGGATGTCATCGCCGAGAAAGCTTGCCAGCACCGCTTGCCTGCAAGACCGTATGTGTTTCTTGTTGAATAGCAGTCTCAAGAGAGTCCGGCGCTCCTGTATTAGCTCCCGGCATATGGTGATGAGGTGCACTATGTTCTCTTCGCCCACCCCACAGAGTCGGCAAATTGCTGGCTTTGGAGGGCGTAGCCACAGCGGCAAGTGGTATGCGGAGGGCAGCAGCCCTAAACGGAATCTCAAGAACTTCTCTTTCATGTTTTTAGAGAAGCTGGTGTGGAGATATGCGTGGGGCGAGGATTTGGTGTATGACTGTATGGTAAGCCAGCCATGTGCGTGCTCTGCCAGGGAGGCTTTGTCTTGCAAGAGGGATTCGTTCTTGACTATGTCATTTACTACTTTTTTTAAACTTGCGTGAGCCCCTGGTTGTTCCCATAGTTGCCGTAGCCCCAGCTGGTTAAGAGCAGCCTCCAGGTAGAGTCTGGCAGGGCCGGCCTCTTTGGCTTGTAGTTCTTTCTACAGAAGGGCATTTAGCGTTTCCGGTTCTCCTCCTCTGATTTTGTGCCTGCTTTTGATGAATGTGCCTTTGCGTGCAAGCTTTTCTCTTTGTAGCCCAAATTCTAGCCTCATTTGTGCAGGGGATGTATATCCCAGCAAGCCAAAGATCATTTGCAGTGCTCTCGCTATAGTGCTGTCTAATGTGTCAGCGTCCCTCCCTCTCATAACTTCACTACCGTAGGTGATAGATGGTATTCATTTTGCCTGGATCACCCTTGTTAGAGGGAGGAAGCTCGGGCCAGAGATCTTGTTTTTTAGATTCCTTAATGCCACTGCTGTCATTATTCCTCTTTTTTTTATGGCCTCGCATTGGGGCATGTAGTTGCCTTTGTTATCAATGATAACCCTCAAATATTTATATTCTAGTACGGTCTCCAGCTTGCGCGATGCCAAGTACCAGTTATTTGTTGTTTTTGTTTTGTGAGTGTTGACACACATAACTTTGTTTTTTTCTTGATTGATACTAAGTTTGTTGGTTTCCGAGTATCGCGATGTGATGTCCAGCAGGCGCTGTAGGCCTACGGGGGTCCGGCTGATAAGCACCAAGTCATCCGCCTAAAATAGGTTGGATCGCTGGAAGCCCCCTAACTTGGGAGCGTGCGAGTTGCATTCATTCAAGAAAACTGATAACTCTGCCATAAAGAGATTAAAGAGTGTTGGTGCAAGCACGCAGCCTTGTTTTACCCCTGTACTTGTTGGGATCTTCCTTGTTAAATATTCTCCTGCGCCTAGTTTTACTTGCACCCAGGTGTCACTATGCAAGAGGATTAGTTGATTTAAGAGCGGCGGTGGAGTGTTCAGCATTTTTTAGCTTATGCCATAAAAGGTTTCTATTAACATGATCGAATGTGGAGCTGTAGTCAATAAAACACAAGTATAGTGGTTGTTTTGTTGCAAGTGCGGAATCTATCATTAGAGAAAGAGCTAGAATATTGGTTGTGGTCCCCATATTTTTGCAAAAACCTGTTTGGTTGAGTGGTATTGCTGTAACATCTGCAGCCCAGGAAGTTAGTTCCTGAAGTAACAGGCCCACGAAATATTTGGCCTCGTTATCAAGTAAGGCTACCAAACGGTAGCTTTTTGGATCATTCCTGTTTCCTTTTTTGTAAATGGGGGAAATAATTGCACCCCTCCAAGATGATGGTATTGTTGATGTTTGCAGGATTTTTCAAACATTGGTTTGAATATGGAGGCCCAGAATTCCTGCTCTTGCTTAAACAATATGGGGGTGATCCTGTTTGGGCCTGGAGCGCCCTCGCGTCTGCCCTTTGCAATTCTTCTACAGATTTGTGCATTCGTGATTGAAATTTCCTGTTCTGTTGCTTGATTATCATCTATTTGAAGTAGTCGAGCTTCGGGGTCGTGCGAAAGATTATTTGTCCCGGGTCGAGTTTCTTGAACTTTGTTGAAGTGTGAGTCAAGGAAGGTTATCCAAGCCTCTTCTGTGACATGAGATTCGATGCCCTGACACCGCTGGTTGGTCAGAGTGTTGATCTTTTGCCAGAACTGTGAGCTGTAGTTGTTTTGGGCGTCAAATAGAAGTTTAGCCCATAGAGTCTCGTATGCTTCTTTTTTTAATTTAAAAAAAAAAAAAAATCTTTTTATTGAACCAGGCAACAAGCTTCAGATACAAGCGATTCCCAGTATATATAGACAAATTAATTTGAGTACACAGTCATCATCATACATTGCAAGTAGTGCGCTGGTACATTTAACGCAGTTCTGGACATCGGCCGCTTATATTGGTCACACACCCTTCAAATGATAGCCCACTCGACGTCCCCACCGAACCCCATCAAAGGCCTCTATATATTGTCCAGGCCCCCCATATTTTCTCCCATTTACGAGGGCACCCACGACTTTGATAGACCACCTGCTCTGCATTATGACACCAGTCCATATCACACAGCCATGCTGCTACTGTCGGCGGCTCCGTCGCCCTCCATGCACATGCAATATTCCTTTTTGCGACCCCCCAGCTAAAGCCAGCCATAGCCGGCCCATTGCGGCCAAGTGATCTCTCCTGTCACCCCGAGAATATGCCACCTAGGCTCCATTGGGACCTGCTCGCCCACTACAGCCTCCATTATGCGAATTACACCCCTCCAATACTTCTGAATCCTGGGGCACGCCCATAATATATGGAAGAATGACCCCTTCTCGCCACAGCCCCTGACACATAGCTCGGAACCACTCCCATTAATCCGGACCTGCACCATCCTCGAGGCATAAGACCTGTGGAGGATGCGGAGTTGTACAAGCCGAAAGCGCGCCCTAATAGCTATTTCTCTGGGGCTCTGGAGGGCCTCCGCCCAGTCATCATCCTCCAACAGTCCCACGTCCGACTCCCAAGCCTCCCGCAGGGAACCTAAACAGTCCGGAGAATTGTTTACCAGCTTTTTGTATGTAAGTGATACCGCTTTCTTGATCTTGGTGTCTAAGAGGAGTCTATCCTCTAGCGGGGAGTATTCTGGAATCGTAGTCCCTTCTTTCAAGTGGCAATGTAATGCAGAGTGCAACTGTCAATATCTAAGGAACTCACCGTCCCCCATTTGAAAGCCCTCCTGTAGGGTCTTGAACGTCACCATTTTGCCGCCCTTCCAGACATCCCCTAGCACGTCAATACCGATCAATCTTCATTTACGGAAACCCTGTAACCGCCGCACCTCTGTCAAAAAATCTCCCTCCCACAGTGGAGTCTGTTCCGTGAGTCTCAGTTCCCACCCCGTCAATTTAGTTGCCCTGTGCCAAATGTCAATAACCGTCCTTGTGTGTGGTGGCAGATGTACGGAGCCCCTACCCCGGCGGTACAGTTCACCCAGATGGCTATGGGTACCCAATGCCAGTCTGTCCACCCTGTATGCTGGTTCCTCGAGCGGGGAAAAAACCCAACCATTAACATTTATGAGCTGAGCGGCCCAGTAGTATTTCCGAATATCCGGGACTGCCAGCCCCCCTTCATACACCCCCTTCTGTAGCTTCTGAAGCGCAATTCTGGGACTACCACCCCCCCCCCCCGAGCAACTTGCGGGGTTCGGACTTGATCGCTCGAAAGAACGTATCCTGGATGCGGTAGGGAATGTTCTGGACAGCGTAGAGCAGACGCGGGAGGGCCATCATCTTAAAGAGGACCGCCCTGCCCATAAGGGAGATCGGTAGCCCCCTCCAATGCTCCGCGTTCTCGCGTAATCTAGCTAGTTGCCCATGTAAATTCAGTTGCATGAACTCCTCCACCGACTTGGTCACCCAGATACTTGAACTTATCCTGCAATACCATCTCCGAGCAAGCCGAGGTCAAGACCGGAGGGTCCCCCGCTAGAGAAAACACCAAGGACTTGTCCCAGTTAATGCGATACCCAGAGTAGGAACCGAAAGATATTATAATATGAATGAGTCTATGAAATGTCTGACGGGGCCTGTGTGCATAGAGAAGAATATCGTCCGCATACAAAGATATGCGCTCTTCCCAGCCCCCCCTATATCGATGCCCCTAACCACCGGGTTGTTCCTGATCCATGACGCTAAGGGTTCCAGCGCCAGCGTGAATAACATCGGGGATAGCGGACACCCCTGCCGCGTCCCCCCTGCCGTGTCCCCCTGTGTAGCGCAAATGCCCTGGAGACGACCCCGTTGACCCTAACGCACGCCATTGGAGCCGTGTATAACAACCGGGTCCACTTTTGCAACTGCGAGCCCACGCCTACCTTTTCAAGCACCGCGAAAAGGTAGGGCCATTCGATGCTGTCGAACGCCATTCTCGCGTCGAGCGAAAGAAGAGCGGCCGGGACATCTGGCTGCATTTGAGTCAATTCAATTCAATTCAAAAATACTTTATTCGGCTTTAGGATAAAAACCATAAAAGTTACACAGCTCCATATAACAATTAAGACATACAATTCGTAACAATAATATTAAGACAAATGGTCCCCTAAAATACAAAGGTGTATACATCTAATACAAGGAATAATATAGGGGAAACCACAACACCAGAGGCCAAAACTTCATCAATGTGGGTAGTAATGGGGAGTGCCTACCAACGTTGAAAGTTTACTAACTCTCCATACAGATCCTAGATCTCAGAGAGGATTTCAGAAAGCCTACTATAAAAGTCACACAGTCTAGTTTCAACAGTTGTAAGTAAAAAAGAGCTGGGCAGACCTGGGTAAAGTTCAACTTCTTTAAAAGAGGTGTTAAAAAATATCTGCGAGGTACTTCATAAAATTTACAAAAAAACATAAAGTGTAGCAAATCCTGAGGAGACACTCCGTCGCAGCCACAGGATGCTAACACCTGACCTCTGCAGCTCCCTTTTGGGACAGCAAGTAGCAAATTTAAATAATCCAATCGGAACCTGATCAATAAAAACCGCTCTGGGGCGTCAATGGCCACAAAAGATAAGGCTCAATGGATGGGATTGTTTTAAGCATCACATATTTACGGACGCTAGATTTCCCAATTTCTAGATCGTCTCTACCATGCTTTTTTAAAGTAGTAAAGGTTTTCTTTACAAATTCCACATCCTTCAAGGTAATAGAGTCAGGCTTTAAAAAAGGTCCGGCCGCCCCAGCTCTTCAAAACAACCCTTAATATATTTTAACCATGGAATGCGTGACATATAAACAAGGCTCATAGTTTCTCTTAAAATCTGATGATTGAGAACTAGATCCTTATTTAACCAACAATTGAGCCAAAACAGCAAGGGGCGCATGGCCAAGGTATCACATAAAAATGGCAACCCCAATTCTTCATGTACCACCAGATTTGATGTTCCGGTGGGCACTCCTAGGAGACGTTTTAAGAAAGTGTTCTCCGCCACCTGCAGAGCATCAGTTGCTGCATAGCCCCAAATTTCGCTCCCATAGCTAGCTATAGCAACACTTTTGGCCTGAAATATTTTCAACATTGCCGCAATTGGGCGCTTACCCATCTTCGCTGCAAAGTTGAAGATTGCCGCATTCGCCCTTATAACCTCCCCTTTTTCCTCTGAATCAGGGCCCCCAATTCAAACGGTCATCTATTAAAACACCCAGGTAAGAGAATATCGAAGTCGTTGGTACTTTCTCATTACCCACTTTAAAAGGAACGATTTCTTCGGGCGAATCCCGACCTGCATGATATAGGATTTAGAATTATTAATTGCCAAATCACGGGTTTCCATAAAGCTCCGAAAGGTGTCAAGCAATGTCTGAAGTCCCCTTGCCGTCCTAGCAACGAGGACCGCATCATCCGCATATAGCAGGACGGGCAGACCTCTTTGCCCCACATATGGGAAATCGACCCCTGTTTTTATCAAAGTTTTTTCCAGATCATTAATATATAAATTAAATAAAAAGGGGGCCAGAATACACCCCTGCCGAACCCCCTCTCTATTTTAAAATCCCTAGATACACGGAGATCCTGGGCATATCTGATGTTAGCCTTTGTATCCCTGTGCAAATCCTCCAGGAAGTCAACCAAGTTATCCTCCACCCCCATGGCCCTCATGGATTGCCACAGTTTCCCCGATTGACACAATCAAAGGCAGAGGAAAGATCCATGAAGGCCATGTAGATTGTACCTTGGCGGGCGATTGTATACTTTCCCAGGATCAAATATAAATTAAGGCATTGGGCCAAGGTGGAACGCCCTGGGCGGAACCCGTATTGTATATCAGAGATGATCTCATTCTCTGCCGCCCAAGAGGATAATCTTCCCAGTAACACCCCACCCACAACCTTGACCACGGAGTCAAGAAGGGAGATCGGTCTATAACACAGGGTGCTATTACGATCGCCCTTCTTGAATACCGGCACAATGGTTGAGATGCCCCAGGAGTCCGGGCAACCAATCCTGGCTGCCGCGTTAAGGACAGCCATCAATACCGGGGCCCAAAGAAATGGGTTTAATTTAAAAAGGTCTGGAGGGATGCCATCCGGGCCTGGGGCCTTATTGCACGTCAGCCCTAAAATGGCCTTCTCCACCTCTTTCTGCTCAAACATTACTGGAGCAGTGATGTTAACCCTACCTTGGGATTGATGAGGCTCCATGGGGCATCTGAAAATAGATTTAAAATGAGACACCCATTCATCCTCAGATATGTTAGTGCCTACTTCTCCATCCCTAGCCTTTTCAAATAAAGGTCGGTTAATAATGCCCCAAAACCTTGCGCTATTCCCCAAAGTGCTTGCCTCCAATAGGTCCCTCCACATTTCCTCCTTCAGTTCGCCCTTACGGATGGCCAATGCCCGTTTATACTCACGACGGCGGGCACATATCAAGGATTGATTTCTCGGGGTAGCTTTTAAAGCATCTTTTAAATGTCTCGCTGCCTTAGAACAATGTGGATCGAACCATCTAGGGTCAGATAGCACCGTCCTATGAGAAGGGGCACTTAAAAGTGCCCCTATCTTAGAAATAATAACATCAAAAGCCCTGAGGACACCCCCCGGGTGGAAACCAGATAACACACAGGAAGCTAATTCGGTTGCACAAGACACTTGTACCTTGCCATAAAATGAGTCTGGAGATATCTGTGACCATTTTAGGCGGCGTCTACCGTCCACAGGTCTCAACATGCCTGGGAATGTCACCCTAGCTTGTGTTAACAACAGCCTACCTCCAAGGTGGACACAGATAGGATTATGATCGCTAAAAACGCTATCCATGATGGTAAACCCACGAAAATTAAACTGAAGGCCGGTGGAGATCAAGATGTAATCTATAAATGAACCATCACTACATCCTTTAAAAGAAGGAACGGACTGTGTGCTAAGGGGGTCAGCTAAAGACATTGATGATAACAAGTCAAATTCATTAAGCAAACCATTCAATGCATCCCCCTGAACGGAATGCTCAAAATGGAATCCCCGCATCCTGGCACATCCCAGCTCAGCCATACATCTAATTTTGGGGTCTCCACAAGGATGAATATTAAAATCCCCTGCCACCATAAGATTATGTGCAACAAAACCGCAGGACTGTCTTATGAGGCAGCCTAGCTGGGCAATCTTGCACTCCCCCAGCGCGCTTAGTGCGTTATAAAAATTAATAATGCCCATACAGTCATTTCCTCTCCTTAAAACAATAACTTGAAAGTCCTTATTAGCAGTAGGAAGTTGCTGGATCCTACAGGTCACAGCCAACGATATGTAAATCACCAAACCACCCCTAGCTCTGCCACAAGGTGACGGGGACGCAGGGACAAAGAAGGCTTTATATCCCTCCAAAAACAGGTTACAGTTCACAAGCCAAGTCTCCTGAAAACAAATCACAGAGAATTGTCTGATGAACTGCATCCATACGGGATCCTGAAATTTTCCCAACAACCCTGCAATGTTCCATGACAGGACATTATAAATGTCTGCACTTGCGATCATCCCTTGGTGTGCAGTCGATGAAAGCACCCGCTGCTGGGGGCTAGTCATCCCAGACGACTCCACAGCGCAGGACACAACATTTCGCACAGAGATGCATGGGGACCCCTGTTGATGCGATAACTCTCCAGTGGGCTCTAAGTTCTTATTCAGTCAGTCTTGCTCATCCAACCTTGATAAAACTGAAAATCTGTTGGATAGCGCTAACCGAGTAGCAGGCTGGTACACAGTCGATCGAGATTGGGCCCCTTGGGGTTGTGGATATCTTCCACCCATAACCTCACGAGGTCTATGAAACCACCTATCACAAGAAATGTTTGTGTTTGGGGGCCCTGTATAGTCAGCCTCGTAGAAGAAACCCAACGGGAGAACCTGGATACCAGAATCGCAATGTGTACGGTCAAAATAAGCATCCTGTAAAATTCTATCCACAAGGAGAGATCTATTGAAATTCACAACAATACAATCCCCCCCTCCGGGTTTCCTCATGCTCCCTAACCAACCCACACGACGCACCATAATAATATTGCGTTCCACCATTGGACCTTCAGAGGTGTTATTCGACAGCCAATGAGTAACCTTGTTTTTAAGTTGAGTAAAATCCTCATTGGACCCTGGCAAAAGTGGAGGGACATTTCCCAAAATTATTACGAGGGGTGTTGATTGGGGTGGAAGATTAATGACCGCTAAATTCTGTGTGGCATTTATCTGATGACCCTGTGCCCCCTCCGTTGGTGTTCCTGATCTTTGAGAAATCGAACCCTGGGGATGAATGTTAGGAGCCTGTCTTTCACTTGAGACATTTGCCAACCCCCTAGATCTTTGGGAGCCATATTTATACCATGAGGCTGGGTTCCACTAACAGGCCAAGGGACTGGAGCTAACCCAGGCGTAGGTATAATACCTGGGATTATGTTGTCCCTAGACAAGTTCGGGGCCATAGATTGAATAGATTGAGCAGGTAGAACAAACCTATTTTGTTCTGCTAAAAATTTCTCTATAAGGTTTAATTTATCCAAAATGGGGCTCAACTTAGCATCCAGCATACAACTCATGGTTGATTTAAAGGCTTCCATTATGGCCGGGTGAACTGTATTTACTACTGGTGGTACAGGTACCGAGATTTTAGGGACTAACTTGGTGGATACATTTGGTTTAGTTTTTTTGGCTTGACTCCCAATGGACTTCAAATTTCTTTTTATGCTCCCACATGACCTTTGAGCCACCCTTGGTTGTTGTGAGGGGCCAACATTACAGTGTGTTTCTAGTGACCTATAATTATTAATACTGCCAGTCCCCATCGTTAGCGTAGAAACACCATCCTTGTTATTCTCAATAATTACAGCGGGAGAAAGTGGCCTATGTGGTACCTCACAAGGAATTTCTTGCAAAGGAGATGAAGCTACATTAGACTCTAGGTTAGTACCCAGCAAGGGGGCAAAGGTGTACTCGGTGTTTCCATAACACCTTCCCTTGTGGGGTTAATAGAACCAGCCAGGAGGGAGGATAAGCCATTAGAGGGAGATCTAGAGAGACGCCTATTCACCATTTCGATCTCCTTGTCAATAACAGAAGTAGCTCTCAATAAAAAAGCATCCATGGTTGTAACATTAGCCCTGGTTACAGCTTTTGTCCCTTCTTGACTCTCTTGAATCCTCC
This sequence comes from Calotriton arnoldi, assembly GCA_963921515.1. NCBI lineage: Eukaryota > Metazoa > Chordata > Amphibia > Caudata > Salamandridae > Calotriton > Calotriton arnoldi. Next base: position 737,463 of record CAWUFW010007904.1, read on the forward strand.
GCCTCCCCATAACACAATAACAATATATCCCCCAAGTCTTAAGCAAAGAAAGCAACACAGCACCTAATACCCTAATTAGAATGTAAAAAACAATATCAGCCTAATAAACCATTACAAGCCCCTGCCGTGCAACAGCAAGGGAGCAAGAAAGGTCCCGTTTGAATAATACTTCCCCCGTAATATGGTGCTACACCTAAACGCTTCTCAAATCGGTCCACCAAAAATGTAAATGAAAGAAAAAATATATATATAAAAGGGCACAATCCCAAACCAAAGTTTCAATGATCCCCTGCTACTGCAAACGGGTTACTAAGAGGAAGGGTCCGGCCCAGCCTCTTCCGGCCCCAGACGGGCACAGACGGGCCCGCCCTTGGCCCGGGCTTGTCCCGCGCTGCGGGGGTCGAGGCAGCGCTTTATAGCGCGATCACCACGCCTCCCCCAGCGACAGCTGCATCCAATGCGGGCGTTGTGATGTAGTGCACCCTGGTACAGCGAGTCCCACCAGGGTATGGCGTCCGTGGCCTCGAGGGCAGCAGGGGCGTGAGCAGCAGCCCGAAGTCCAACAAACAGAGGTAGATGGTAGCAGCAGCAGTGACCACGGGTTAAAAACCCAAGGAGATGTCGGGAGGGCCATCATCTTAAAGAGGACCGCCCTGCCCATAAGGGAGATCGGTAGCCCCCTCCAATGCTCCGCGTCCTAGCGTAATCTAGCTAGTTGCCCATGTAAATTCAGATGCATGAACTCCTCCACCGACTTGGTCACCCAGATACTTGAACTTATCCTGCAATACCATCTCCGAGCAAGCCGAGGTCAAGACCGGAGGGTCCCCCGCTAGAGAAAACACCAAGGACTTGTCCCAGTTAATGCGATACCCAGAGTAGGAACCGAAAGATCTTATAATATGAATGAGTCTATGAAATGTCTGACGGGGCCTGTGTGCATAGAGAAGAATATCGTCCGCATACAAAGATATGCGCTCTTCCCAGCCCCCCCTATATCGATGCCCCTAACCACCGGGTTGTTCCTGATCCATGACGCTAAGGGTTCCAGCGCCAGCGTGAATAACATCGGGGATAGCGGACACCCCTGCCGCGTCCCCCTGTGTAGCGCAAATGCCCTGGAGACGACCCCGTTGACCCTAACGCACGCCATTGGAGCCGTGTATAACAACCGGGTCCACTTTTGCAACTGCGAGCCCACGCCTACCTTTTCAAGCACCGCGAAAAGGTAGGGCCATTCGATGCTGTCGAACGCCATTCTCGCGTCGAGCGAAAGAAGAGCGGCCGGGACATCTGGCTGCATTTGAGTCATATGCATGACTCCATATAATCGTCTCAGATTGAGCCTAGTGCTCCTATGTGGCATAAAGCCAGATTGATCTGGGTGGATCAGGGACTGTATAACAGGGCCCAAGCGATTCGCGATAATCTTGGCCAGGACCTTGGCCTCAAATTTCAGAAGGGAGATAGGTCTGTAGGAGCTGCAGAGGTCGTGCGGTTTGCCCTTTTTAAGGAGTATGACTATAGTCGCCAACCTTGTGTCCTCGGGGAGACAGCCCAAGTCCAGTGCCTCCCGAAACATGTCAAGCATGTAGGGGGCTAGCTTGCCAGCCACACATTTAAACAGTTCTGTGGGGAGCCTATTCGGGCCCGCCGCCTTCCCTGATTGCAAGTCTCGCATAGCATTTTCTACCTCTTCCACATGGAAGTCGGTGTCCAGCGCAGTCCTGTCGTCCGACCCTAGGGACGGAAGAGAGATGTCGCGCAGGAAGGCGGCACAGTCCGATTCCCCCCACGTGGATTGGGACTGGTAAATCCTCTCATAGTATTTGGCGAAACTTTCCGTCAGGGCTGCTCCGGTGCCCCCTTGCGTCCCCTCTGTGGACCGAATCTCGGAAACCCAGTTGCGACTCCTATCCCTCCTTTCTAGCCATGCGATCAGTTTGTTGGCTTTATTGCCCATATCGTACACCCGTCTTTGAGTGGCAATCGCGTGAGCCCTAGCTGCGTTTTCGGCCAAATCCCAAAGGGATTTTTCTTTTAATTTAAGCGAATGCTTAAGACCACCAGCCTCCCAGTGTCCGCGCATACTGTGCGCTCCAGCGCAAGTATCTCCTGCTCAAGTACCTCGCATTGGGCTCGTTTTTCTTTGTGTTGCGCGCCGCTCGCCGCCTGTACAAAGCCCCTCGCCACCACCTTATACGCTTCCCAAAGAATACCTGCTGATCTCACAGAGCCAACATTCTCGGCAAAATATTGTTCAGTGCGTTCCTCAAAGCGTTCCCGAAAGTCCTGATCCCGAAACAAAAAGGGATTCAATCTGGGAGGCAGGGACCATTCGCGTTCTGGCCCTTGTAGCTGCACCGTAACCGGTGAGTGATCCAATATCCCTCGCGCCATGTGACGCCCTCCCTGAAAGAGCCCCGCAGCAGCAGTGTGAGTGAAAATGTAGTCCAACCTCGCACCACTGCCATGAGAGGCCGAGATATGAGTGTAGTGCCTAGACCTGGGGTTATGGGAGCGCCAGAGATCTACCAAACCCAACGCACGCGCAAAAGTGTGCAGTGGCCGGGGCCCCTGTGCCCCGGGGGGAAGAACTTCCCTATCCAGGTCCGGTGTCACCGTATCGTTCATGTCGCCCCCTAAAATCAAGATCCCTGGGGGAAATGCCAGTATGAGCTTACTGAGGTCCAGGAAGGTAATCTCCTGTAGTCTCGGGGGAATATAAACCGAGCACACGTTAACCACCTGACCCTCCCAAGTTCCCGACAGGGCCACATAACGTCCCAGATGATCGCGCCATGTGCGCTGTATTACCAAAGGCATCCTCTTTTTTAGAAGAATGGCTGTACCCCTAGACCCTGACGTAAAACCAGCATGCGCCTGTAGTGTGTACCCATACCTGTTAAGGGCTAGGTAGTTATTACCCCTGAGGTGCGTCTCTTGAAGCAAGACAATGTCCGGTGAGTGCCTATGCAAGTATTGCAAAACCATGGTGCGTTTAATTTTGTCCCCTAAGCCATTCACATTCTAGGAGAGGATGAACAACGTTCTAACGGGTCGTGTGGCCATGTTGCTAACCTATGCCCTCCCCACCCTCCCACCAGCAAAAAGTGACCCACCCTTTACGCGCAGCAATATGAGACCCATGTACAGAGACCTCCGCCCTACGCGCTGCAGGGCCTACCCCATAGAGAAATGTCATCAGACACTGAAATTGCAGCATCGCATCCAAAGCGGAAAACAAACAGAAAACCATTAACAAAAAAGAAGGAACACCCCTAACACTATCCCCCCACCCTGCAACCCTGCCCTGTAGGTCTGAAACTACCCACATCCCCAATAGCAGAGCGCCTGTCGCCCCAATAACCAGAAATTAAAATAGGGCTGTCTGGCACTGCCACCACACAACGCTCCCACCCGAGCCACCCGCCCCACACCCCCACACCCCAATCCACCGGAACATAGACTGCTATATCCCATCCGGACGTGTCCCAGTCCACCGCTCTCCCGGAGTGTCTGCTTCTTTTTTGAGACGCCATGTCAGCTTTCTGCGGGTGTCTTTTAGCTGTCTCAGCTCCTGTTGTGCGGCAGGGTCTTTCCTCATTCTCCAGAGCTCTCGATTTATCGAGACTTTTAACTTTTTTAGTTGAACGTTGTTTCTAAAGTTTAGATGTTTGCTTTGCTTCTGAGCTTGGGCCGATCCTTTAGGTCGCAGGTTTCCCTTTTTTGTTCAAGTGCTATTTCGTAGTGTTTTTGTGAACACCTCCCAGCTCTTAATTATGTCTGGTTCTGCTGCTTGTGCTTCACCCAGTCCCTGCTTTGCAAGAGAGTGGAGGCTTTTTGGGTCGTCTGTTCTACATTTTATCCGTCTCTCGTTGGCGGTGTATTCTAGGCTGTGTGTATTAGCTAACGGTGGGTGTGATATTGAGAGGGCCTCAACCGTGATTTCCTGGGGCAAGTGATCGCTGTAATCTAGCGAGCCAATGTGGAAGTCCCTTGCCTCTGGATACATGCCGCACAAGAAGAATGTAAAGTCTATTGTAGTGCTGGCCGCTACATTGTGGAATGTTGCTGCCTGCGGGCGGTCTCCTGGGAATCTGCCATTAAGTGCACGGAAGCCCAGCTCTTCCAATGTTGCTAGGAGCCTCTGCGCTGTTTTCGTGTGTCTGCCACCGGAGGTGTTATCTTGGGAGCTTGTCTCCCATACAAATGGGTCCTCCTCGTGATTGGTGTCTATGGTTGACTTACTAAACATATTTAGGTTGAAGTCCCCGCTAATGATCAGGCTATTTGTTTTCTCAGCCCTTAGTATTTTTACAAGCTCTTCTTTCAGCTGCTGGCTTCCTCTGGGTTTGTCTCGCTTGTGTGAGTAAAGATTTATCAAAATTATATCCTCCTTTTTCCCCAGCTCCTGGGTGGTGATTTGTAAAGCTTGCATTGTATTTGGAGGGGCTAGCTTATATGCCAAAGGCTGAGTAAATGCTCCGTATGGAGCTATATGTAGCGAGGCCACCCTTGCTGTGGCCGAAATTTGCACTCTTTATAGCAGGAAGGAAGTGCAGGTTGTATCCCTGGAGTGCTGTCGGAGAGTCAGACCACGTTTCTTGTAGTGCGATGATGTCGAATTTTTGCATATAAATTTGCAGTTCCGGGTCCGAGAGCTTGTCTCCTAAGCCATTGATGTTCCAAGAGCAGAGATTAAGGGTATTTATGGTTTTCATGGCGCTGGGCTTGGTTTGTCACAGGTTTTCGGTTTTGATGTTTATGGTCCCAGAAAGCCAACTCCATTCTTGAGAAATTTAGCTTTTCATTGTATTTGGTCTGTGGTTATGCAGCTCTCTGGGTTCTAAGTTCTCAGGGGTTTTACTGTGAGCCCCTCGTAGCACGGAGAATGATCGTGAGTTCGGGTAGGCCTGTCCGGGCTCTTTTCGATGTTCTCTGTCAGTTATTAGGGGGTCCGGGTATCTAGGTTTGGTGAACGGTCGAAGCTTTATGCCCCAGGTGTTAAATTTGGCTTGTTCTTTTAGCACCTTCTCGGCTAATTCTGCTGTGGCCCATACTGTTTTTGTTGCTTCCACTCCTGATTGCTCGATTGATTCAATAAATTGAACTGACTCCAGATAGTTGGACTTGAGATTTTTTAGACTGTTAATGGAGCTTAGTAAGCGTAAGATATTTCCCCTATTTAATGTGTCAACCGTTCCCTTTGATTTATACTCCGGGTGGAACACGATTATTGTGCTACCTGCAGGCCCGTTCTCTTCAATAGGTCTGCTCTGCGTAGTAATTGGTTCGTCCCTGACCCGGGGAGTTCTTCCGTTGATGGTCTCTGTCCCTCGGTACTCCTTTCCTTTGCCCGGGCCGTCTCTGGGCCAGAAGGACTTGCTGCTGTTGTAACCCCATTTGAGTCCTCACAATATCTTCCAGATTCGTTTTTAGAAGCAGCGCTGTTACTGTGTTTTTTGTTAAGAGGAGTGCGTCTTTCGATTTTTGGCCTCTCTTTCTGGGTCGGCGTTTTTCTTGAGTCTTGATCCGAGTCTGTCGCTTCGCTCATCTGGGCTGGCATATCTTGTGGAAGTTCCCTTGTCTCGTTCCCAGAGCTGTTGTTCATACCCCTACCAAATAGCGCGGGGTGTGTTATCTTTTGGTTGCGACCCTTCCTCCTCTGCTTTCTCCGCTGTTTGATAGGTCGGATGCTTTCCGCCGAGTCAGTTTTTTGCGGTGATTTTCTGAGTGGTGTTATGTTGCTTTTTGATGGCAGTTGGGGTCCTAGGCTCAATGAGATGTTATTTGGTCCTGGCTTTGTTGTGACCATGGCCTCCCCGTACTGCTTTGCTTCTTGAGTCAGCTTTGGAGTCACCTGAGTCGATGCCTGAATTCTTACTTTCGGTGTCAGCCGATCTTCATTTCTCGTCTGGGCAGATCCATTTGTTGATTTGTTTTTTACGGCCTCTCTTATGTCAGAGAGAAGGTTATCCATTGCTGTTGGAAGTGTTGCCAGCTTGTCCACAATTGTTATACAGGTACAGTTGGTCTGTGTGAGTTGAGTGTCCGCTTGCGCCCTTCTGATCAGGTTGTTAAACTCTGCCAGTTTGTCGTCGATGTTAGCGACGAAAATTGAGAGTGAATTAAGGACTGAAAGTTGGAGATCCATCTTGTCCGATTGGTATTGGATGGCATTTACGGACATTTGCATTGTGTGCAGCAGTGAGGTCCAGATGTCTTCTTTTGCTTGTGGTTTTTCCTTGCCAAAATTAGGCTTGGGGGCACTAATGTTTAATCCTGATGGTTCATCTTGGGGGGCTATAGAGTAGGAAGCTACCAATTCTCCCCATTCCTCTGGTGTGAGGTAGGAGGATTCTGGTTCCACTACCTGAGATGATGATATTGCTGGTCCCAGCGTATGTGGTTGGGCATATGCACGACTTGGTGCAAGTTGTTCATGCTGTTGTTCATCGTCTTGACATGCAGGCCGTTCTTGCATTATTGATTGAGGTGTAATTGATGACTTTCCAGCTGTCGTGTTGACTACTTGGTTATTGAGATCTCTATTCCCCATGTTGCTCTCTTGTAGCACAGACATGCCTTTGGTCGTGGGGGAGATATACTTTCCTTGCACGTATTCTACCTCTGGCGATGGATTGCCATACTGTGGGAGTCCTATGGGTATTGTGTCTCCCCTTTTCGAGAAGTTACAGCTCCAAGTCTGGCTGGGTGCTTGTGTCTCCTGTCCCTCTTTATTCGTACGGGTTAGGAGCCCTTCATCCAGAGACTCTTCCTTTAAGTGCCTGGGAGGGCTTTCCTTCCCTTTTTCTTTTGTTGCTGTTACAAGGCTTGTGGTCTGTTCTTGGCCCTCATTCTTGCTCCCATTCCGGCTGTCATTTTGTTTAGGCTCCGCCTGCTCCTGTGTTTTTGAGCTCGTAGAGACGCTTTCTTCGGTGCCCTTGGTTGGTTCTTTACTTGTGTGGACTGTTCCAGCTACACGTTTTTCTCCAGCTCCAGCTTCGGCTGACTCTCCATTGGTCACTTTCAACAGCTGCTTGCTCGTCTGATATAACTTGCTTGGTTGCAGCGGGGTTGGTAGATTGCTTACGTTGTTACTGTTCAGACACAAGACTGGTCAGGCGTCTTTTATAAATGAAACCTTTGTGTAGATTTTGGGTTGGTGGCCAGGCTTGTTCGGAGTAGACACACTTGTTGCCCTTTCGCCCTGATGTTTAGTGGGATTTGTGGGCTGGTGTGAAGAGGCGAGATCAAGAGGATTTCCTCCTCCTCCTCTGTTCCCACCTTCTTCCTCTGGTCGTCTTCACTGTCCTTGATAAGAGCCTTTTTAATTGCCCTCCTTGTTCTTTTGTTGGGGTTGACATGTGCCTGCTGGTCCCTTGACTTCCCCGACCTCATTGCGGTAGATGCTGTTGCCGTTGCTTTGCTTTTACTGTGTGTGGACAGTGTATTGTTGATGGCGGATCTTAACAGAGCTTAACAGAGCTTGGCAGGCCCTTGACAGGCCCTTCCCAACCTTTCCTCCGGAGCTCCGTGCCCCGCACACCTGGTCGCTTCGTCCACAACCAGGAAATAGTTTCACCCTTTTGTCCTTTTGTCCTTGTAGCCTTATCCTTTTTTCTTTATTCTTTTTTCCTTTATTTCTTTATTTCATTATTTATTTTTTCTTTTGCACCTCCATTTTCTCTTGTCTTTGTCTTGACTCTTGTCCTTTACCCTTCATATGCCTCTTAGCCTCTTTGCCTTTTTTAGCCTATTTAGCTTTTCTTAGCTTTTTTTTGCCTTTCTAATTTTTACTTTGGCCTTTTTTGAGCCCCTTCCTCCTTCCTCCTTTGGCCCCTTGACGCCTCTGCTCTTTGGGGCTGTCCTGCCGGTGGCCGGAGACCTGTTACCTGTTATTGCCTGTTATTGCCTGGCCAAGGGCAAGAGAGAGGAAAAGAGAGATGGACCGAGCGGGCAGCTGGCTCGAGGGGACCCGCTCTGTGAGGAGGAAACGAGAGGGGCACGAGAGGGGCAGACACCCCTCACCTGCCCACTCGCTCTCTGTGCCTCTCGACCGTGGGCCGTGGACCTGCCTCAGCAAGCTGGTCGTGCCCCAGCCCCTACCGCGAGCCAAGCCCCAAGTAAGCTGCGGGCTATAACGCACTGGCTACTTCCACAGAAGAGGGAAACGGCGTTGGGGTGTGGTGCCACGGAGCAGTGCGGTGCAGTGGGGTGACGATGGATTAGAGCGATAATTCACAGCGGAAGCAGGCTGAAACAGGCTGCATTGAGAACAGGTTACGTCGGGTTGCGTCTGGCGGTGTGAGGCTGTGTGGCTGAGTAAAGCTTGCAGGCCAAATCTGAGTATCAGTGTCGGAAGGCAGGTGGCGGATGGTAGAGGCTGCAACGGCTAGTATGGCCTGATCTGACGTCAGTGGTCAGTAGTCAGTGAACCCAATTTTCGCAGGAGAAGGAGAAGGTGGGCGAAAGCAGGCTCGCACCAGGCAGCAGGTGGCGGAAGAAAAATGGCGGGTGGCGGGTTGGCGGTGACTGCAGCGGTTAGTGTGGCCGCATTTTACAGGCCCTGGGTGAAGTGACGGAGGCGAGGACAGGGAGAAGAGAGACCCGAGAGCAGGGCACACTGGGGCACCGCAAGCCGCGCCCAACCTAGTTGGGCCGCCTCCGCGGGCTCACCTGGGCACTTCACTCTGCGGCCACCGCTAAAGGCGGCCGCGCTCTCTCCGCACCTACCCTCAGCTTGCTCCTGCAGAGTCCGCTCTGCTCCGCAGAAGTCCGGGCCCAACTCCAACTCCGGTAAAGGGACGCCGCACGCTGGGCCCCGACACACCTTGCAACAGCCCCTCGAGCTTTTGGCGGACCTCCACGCCGCAGCGCCTTGCTCCTCGCTTGCTCCTCGTTTCCTCGCACAGCTCTCTTGCGGCTTCTCGCAGTCTTCTCACGTGACCGGATCTAAGTACATAGTGGCTACTACCATTCTCTAATAAATATATGTCATGTTTTTTCCCTTGCTGCTGGAGCACAGGGGTCTGCGCTGCTTCCCACTGGAGTCCTGCGGGACCACACGGGGTCTGCACTAGATCCTGTGGGAGCTATCAAAATACCCCCTGAGAGGACTGCGGGACCGACAGGCCAAAAAAATAAAACAATATATATTGTGGCCCCAAGATGGTCCCTCTGGGACCCCCCCTCCTTCCCCCACTCTCCTCATATAAAGCCCAGCGGGTACAGGGTATCCTTACCCTGCACCCTTATATAATGTTTTTTGTTTTGTTTTTTAGGACTTGGGGAATGAGTCCCAAAGTACTGTAATGGTGGCAGCAACATTTTTCTTCATGTTGCAGCCAGCCAATAAGAGCTCTTGGCCCCACAGAACCAGACAATTGGATTGCTTTATTTTGCAGTTGTTTCCCCCCGCAGGAGTACTTCTTTGCTAGATATTGCTATTTTTAACATTGATTTCTGAATAACTGACTTACACCAAATCACAAAAAGCACACTTTCTGGGTTAAGATCTAGCTCCATCCCATATTTGGAGTACTTCTTTAGGTGTTTTTTCTGTATCGTCTATTTTTCCCTTTGGAAAATGCCTAGGGAAAAAGCATTTTGGGAGCCCCCTCTTTTTCTCAGCCCCTGTTTGACAGATCACCGCAGAAGCTTCCAGGAAGAAACTGAGGTGGATGAATTTTTGGGAGGAAAGATTCGTGAAGATTTGTTAAACTGTGCCAAATTTATTAGGAAACAAAAATGCTTGTTCTTGTTAAAGACTAAGATTAGCTTCTTGTTTTGAGCACTATATTACCCTTAATACCCATTTTCAGTTGCTTGTTTTTACCCAGTTACTGCTCACTCTCCAGATGCTTCATAGCACTGCATAGTTCTTCAATTAAATTGTTTCCAGCTGTGCTATCTGTGACACTTTATCAAAGCTAGTTTGAACAGTGTTGAAAATGGGGGTCCCTAGTTGGCAGTGGTATTCACCCTGTCCAAGTAGGGACCCTTCCTTCTAGTCAGGGTAAGGGGATTACACACCCAAGATAACCCCTGCTCACTCCCTTGGTAGCTTGGCACGAGCAGTCAGACCTATTTCAGAGGCAATGCGTAAAGCATTTGTACATAACACACACAGTAACACCGTGAAAATACTACAAATAGACACCACACCAGTTTAAAAAAATTAAGTATCTTTATCTAAACCAAACAAACTCAAAACGACAATAATCCAGCACACACCACTCAAAATATGATTTTTAAAAGGTTCAAACAATTCTGTCCACTGGAAACTATGGATGCAAGATTTTTACACAAAGCACCTCAAATGCGTCAAAATCCCCAAGGCAAAAAAGCCGCAGAGGAAGGAAGCAGCGGAAAACACAGTGATGCGTCAGTTCCTGAGTCCTTGGGGAGGTGATGCAACAGTTCTGCTGAATGCAGGAGAATTGATGCGTCGAATCTGGACTGTAGTGGGAAGTGATGTGTGGATTTCACGACGGTTCTGGTCTGTGGGTGCTGCGTCGGCGATGCGTGGCACACAGGCACTATGCTTGGAAATCCGGGACACGCTGGAGGTCAATGCGGCGGCGGCAAAGAGGAGCTGCATCGATTTCTTCAGCCGCAGTCCCACGATGTGTCGTTTCTTGTAGCTGCACAGCAGGGCCTGCATCAGAGTCGGTACGGACATCTCAGACTTAAGAGACTGGTGCTTTGGAATGGGCGTGCAGCAGTTTCTTGGGCCGCTGACAGGTGCAGCGTTGGTTTCTTCACGCTGTGCGTCAGGATTTTCTCCCGCCTCGTGGTGCTGCGTCGGAAAATGCAGCAGCAAGAAGGGCGAAGCGTCAATTTTGCAGGTTCCTTCAGTTCTTTGTAGCAGGACCAACCTCCAAGGGCCCAGAACTGGATTTGGCACCGCAAGGCAGGTTAGAACTCCCAGCAGTGAAGTTCAAGGAAGCTGCAGGCAATGTCTTTGTATTACTGAGACTTCTTAACATGAGGCAAGCTCTACATCAAGCCTTTGGAGAATCTTTTTGAGCAGGATACCACAGCAAGGCAAAAAGTCCAGTCCTTTCCACTGTCCACAGACAGAAGCAGCAACTGCAGGGCAACCCAACAAAGCAACACACAGCAAAGGGGCAGTACTCCTCCTTGCAGCTCTTCAGCTCTTCTTATTGGCAGGGTCCTCTTAATCCAGAAGTAATCTAAAGTTCTGGGGTTTTGGGTCTAATACTTATACCCCTATTTCCCTTTCGTCTTTGTTCAGAAAGTCTCTCTTGCTCAGTAAAACCAGTTCTGTCTTTCCTGGTCCAGCCACACTACAGGGGGCAGTGACAGCATTGTGCAGGGCAGTCACAGCCTATACAGGTACTAGTGACAACTCCTCCCACCACTCTAGCCCAGGTTGGCTCATCAGCATATGCAGGGCACACCTCAGCTCCCTTTGTGTGAGTGTCTGGAGTCAATGCACAAACAAGCCTCTGGCAATCTAAAACCAGACATTGATTCCACATGCAGGCAGATGCACAAGATGGTTAAACAAAAAAATGTCCACTTTCTAAAAGTGGCATTTTCAAATGCACAATTTAAAAACCACCTTTACTACAAGATGTGTTATTAAATTCTGAGCTCAGGGAGCCCAAACTCCAAATCTCTAGCTGTTCCCAATTGAAAGGTACACTTATAAAATGTTACGAAGAATCTCCAATGATAGCCTATGCAAGAGCTAGTCCTTGCAGTAGTGAAAAATGAAATACACAGTATTTCACTATCATGACATGAAAAACACACCAGTACATGTCATACCTTTCACATACACTGCACCCTGACCATGGAGGGGTACATTGGGCCTACCATAGGGGTGACTTATATGTAAGAAAAGGGACGGTTAGGGGCTGGCAAGTAGATGCACTAGCCAGGTCAACAGGGCAGTTTAAAACTGTGTGCGCAGACACTGCAGTGGACAGTCTGAGACGCATTTTAAAGGCTACTTGTGTGGGTGGCACAATCATTGCTGCAGGCCCACTAGTAGCATTTGACTTACAGGCCCTATGCACACACAGTGCACTTTACTAGGGATTTACCAGTAAATCAAATATGCCAATCATGGATAACCAATCTGAATCACAATTTACACAGGGAGCACTTGCACTTTGGCACTGATCAGCAGTGGAAAGTGCCCAGAGTACCTAAACCAGCAAAAATGAAGTCCAGCACACAGTCAAAAATACAGGATGTAGAGGCAAAAAGACAGAGGAAACCACACCAAGGACGCCAGGTCTAGCACACAGCAACTAAAGAAAGTGAGCTTTCCTTCAGCTTGAAACTTGGCAAAGCAGATGCAGATTTTCCAGCATGCCATGTAAAGGAGAGCCCTCTCTAATTTCCTCTGGAGCCTTTATTGTTACATCTACCTGTGATGTTAGTTGACCATGGAGCAGACTCGGTAGCATCATGATTGACTTTTCCAGCCTCATTATTCCCAAAGTGGTTAGGCTAGACTCAACAAAATGAAATAAAAATAATGCTGCTTCTGACACAGCATTGTCTGTGACGTTACTGTTGGCACTGAGTTCTTAGGTATTCATTGACTTCAGGTCAAGTTAAAATTCAGATGAAAGACCTGACTCTCAAGTCTGCAAGGAAATGACCAGTTGGCATCCTTACTAAAAGAGAAATGTTATCTTTCTGACAGAGACTTCTAACCACAGATTCCTCACTCTGTGAACTTTCCCCAGGCGGCAGATTGGATCCGGTAACTTTTGTAGTAATTCCCTCGCCCCGGACATGATGTCTGGGCCACTATATCAGTGCCACATCTACACACTGATATCAGTTCCTTTCTTTCCGTGCCTTCCGATATGGATCCTAAGCTACTCGAATCCAGTTACTTCTGACAGAGATTTTCCCTCACATCTTCTCAAGTGTACTGACAATGTCACCCCATAAAACAACAGGGTATAAACTGTGTTGTGACTGTCACAGACAGATGTCAGTGACGGACTCCCAAGCCGTCTGTTTAGGATGCCTCAGTCAATCAATCAATCACGGCATTTATAGAGCGCGCTACTCACCCGGGAGGGTCTCAAGGCGCTGGGGGAGGAGGTAAGTTACTGCTCGAACAGCCAGGTCTTGAGCTGCTTCCTGAAGGAGAGATGGTCCTGGGTTCGCCGAAGGTGAGTGGGGAGGAGTTCCAGGTCTTGGCTGCCAGGTAGGAGAAGGATCTTCCTCCGGCGGTGGTTCTGCGGATGCGTGGTACGGTGGCGAGGGCGTGGCTGGTTGATCGTAGCTGGCGTGTGGGCGTGTAGAAGGTCACGCGGTCGTTGAGGTACTTTGGGCCCAGGTCGTGGAGGGCCTTGTGTGCGTGGGTGAGGAGTCTGAACGTGATTCTCTTGCTGACGGGGAGCCAGTGCAGGTCTTTCAGGTGTCCGGTGATGTGGCTGTGTCGGGGGATGTCCAGGATGAGTCGTGCGGAGGCGTTCTGGATGCGCTGGAGTCTTTTTTGAAGTTTGGCTGTGGTTCCGGCGTAGAGGGTGTTCCCATAGTCCAGTCGGCTGGTGACGAGTGCCTGGGTGACGGTCTTCCTGGTTTCAGTGGGGATCCATCTGAAGATCTTGCGGAGCATGCGCAGGGTGTTGAAGCATGAAGATGAGACGGCGTTGACTTGTCTGGTCATCGACAGGGAGGAGTCCAGGATGAAGCCCAGGTTGCGTGCGTGGTCCGTTGGCTTGGGTGCGGTGCCCAGGGCCGGGGGCCACCAGGAGTCGTCCCAGGCGGAGGGTGATGAGCCCAGGATGAGGACTTCCGTCTTGTCTGAGTTCAGTTTAAGGCGGCTGTTCCTCATCCAGTCGGCGACATCTCTCATCCCGTCGTGTAGGTTGGCTCTGGCGGTGGTGGGGTCGTTGGTGAGGGAGAGGATCAGCTGGGTGTCGTCGGCGTAGGAGATGATGTTGAGGTTGTGTTGGCGTGCGATGGCTGCGAGGGGCTCATGTAGACGTTGAAGAGGGTTGGGCTGAGTGAAGATCCTTGTGGAACGCCGCAGATGACTTCGGTGGCTTCGGAACTGAACGGGGGAGGCGGACTCTCTGGGTTCTACCGGCGAGGAACGAGATGATCCATTCCAGTGCTTTCTCTCGGATTCCGATGTTGCTGAGGCGCTTCACTAGGGTGCGGTGGCAGACGGTGTCGAACGCCGCGGAGAGGTCCAAGAGGATGAGGGCAGCTGTTTCCCCGTTGTCGGTTAGGGTTCTGATGTCGTCGGTGGCTGCGATAAGGGCGGTCTCGGTGCTGTGGTTGGCCCGAAACCCGGACTGCGAGGGGTCGAGGGATCCATTCGTCTCGAGGAAGGCGGCAAGCTGTCTGTTGGCGGTCTTCTCGATGACTTTGGCCGGAAACGGAAGGAGCGAGATGGGACGGTAGTTCTTGAGGTCGGTGGGGTCCGCCGTTGGTTTCTTCAGGAGGGCGGTAAGCTCGGCGTGCTTCCAGCTCTCCGGGAAGGTGGCGGTGTGGAAGGAGGAGTTGATGATGTCCCGGAGATGGGGTGCGATGGTGGCGTCGGCTTTGTTGAAGACGTGGTGTGGGCAGGGGTCGGTTGGTGATCCGGAGTGGATGGAGTTCATCGTGCGGGTGGTGTCTTCGGTGCTGATCGGGGTCCAGTTGCAGAGGGTGGTGGTGGCGGGCGTTGGTTCGGCGGTAGGGTGCGTGGTTTGTGCGTCGAAGCTGTTATGTATGTCGGTGATCTTGCGGTGGAAGAACGCGGAGAGTGAGTTGCAGAGGTCTTGCGAGGGGGTGATGTCGTTGTTTCCGGCGCTGGGGTTGGAGAACTCTTTGACGATGCTGAAAAGTTCCTTGCTGTCATGGGCGTTGTTGTCCAGTCGTTCTTTGAGTGCCGACTTCTTGGTGGCACGGATCAGCTGGTGGTGTTTGCGGGTGGCGTGTTTGAGGGCGGTCCTGTTGTCTGTGGTCTGGTCGAGTCGCCAGGTTCTCTCGAGAGTGCGGCAGTTCTTCTTGGATTCCTTGAGTTCGTTGGTGAACCAAGGGGTTTTCTTGCTTCCGGGTCTGCTGGGAGGGTTTTTAGTGGTGCGAGGTCGTCGGCGCAGGCGGTCAGCCACTTGGCGAGGTTGCTGGCTGCTTCGTTTGGGTCCGTTGTGTTGGTGGGTGTGTTCTGGCTGAGGGAGGCGGTGAGCTGCTCGGCGGTGATCTTGCTCCAGCTCCGGCGGGGAACCTGTTGCGGGTGGTGGTGGGTCGCAGTCTTTCTGAAGCTGAAGTGGACGCAGCTGTGGTCGGTCCAGTGGAGTCCGGTGGCGTGGCTGAAGGAGATGTGCTTGCTGGACGAGAAGACGGGGTCAAGCGTGTGGCCGGCGTAGTGGGTGGGCGTGTTCACCAGTTGCTTGAGTCCGAGGTTGGCGAGGTTGTCCAGCAGGGCGGTGGTGTTTCTGTCGTTGCTGTTCTCCAGGTGGAAGTTGAGGTCCCCTAGGAGGATGTAGTCGGCGGAGGGCATGGCGTGCGGGCTGATGAAGTCTGCGATGTCTTCGCTGAATAGTGTGCTTGGTCCCGGGGGTCTGTAGATGAGGGTGCCTCGGAGGGTGGTCTTGGGGTCAGTGTGTATCTGGAAGTGTAGGTGTTCGGCGGCGGTGAAGGTCTCGTCGGAGTTAGTCGAGATGCGGATGGTGCTCTTGTGTACGATGGCGATGCCTCCTCCCGTCTGGTTGACGCAGTCCCTCCGGGTGATCTTGTATCCGTCCGGGATGGCTATGGCGATGTCGGGCGCTGAGGAGGCGTTCATCCAGGTTTCGGTGAGGAAGGCGACGTCCGGTGCTGTTGCGTCGAGCAGGTCCCAGAGTTCCACGGCGTGCCTGTGGACGGAGCGGGTGTTCAGCAGGATGCATTTCAGGTGGTTGCTGCTGGTGCTCGACTTGGCGGAGGTGGTGCACGTCCGGGGGCAGGTGAATCGGCAGGTTTGGCAGGTGAAGGGTCCGTGGGTGCGTCTCGGTGAGGCTCGGTAGCAGGCAGGGTTCCGGCCGGCATTGAGTGCGGTGAGTGTGGCGGCGTCGTAGGTCCGTCGGGTGGTGATGCATCGGTGGGATCCAGGGGTTCTGGCGCTGGGCGCGGTCCAGTCGCGGACGGGCGCAGACGGGCTTGCCTTAGGCGCGCCCGCTGCGCACGTCCGCTGCGCGGCCGCGCAGCGGCCGCCATTTATGGGGAGGTGGGAGGGAGGAGCAGCTGGGAGGCGGGAGGCAGGGGCAGCGAATGGGCAGTCAGGGGGGCGGGGCCGCAGGGGATGCAGCGGCGGGAATGGCGAGAGGTAGCGGGGGCACAGAAAGGAAAAAGGGGAGACAAAATCACGGGCACAACGACAATGGGGCAGCGAGGGGCACAGAAGGAAAAAAGGGGAGACAAAATCACGGGCACAACGACAGTGGGGCAGCGAGGGGCACAGAAGGAAAAAGGGGAGGCAAAATCACGGGCACAACGACAATGGGGCAGCGAGGGGCACAGAAGGAAAAAAGGGGAGACAAAATCACGGGCACAACGACAGTGGGGCAGCGAGGGGCACAGAAGGAAAAAGGGGAGACAAAATCACAAGCGGAGGGCGATCTTACCTGCAGGAGCAGCGGGCAGACAACACAGGCGGAGCTGTGTGGTGGGGGAGCGACCTACCTGGCAAGGTCAAGGGTCGCTCTCCTCACCGCGCAGCGGCCGCCATTTATGGGGAGGTGGGAGGGAGGAGCAGCTGGGAGGCGGGAGGCAGGGGCAGCGAATGGGCAGTCAGGGGGCGGGGCCGCAGGAGATGCAGCGGCGGGAATGGCGAGAGGTAGCGGGGGCACAGAAAGGAAAAAGGGGAGACAAAATCACGGGCACAACGACAATGGGGCAGCGAGGGGCACAGAAGGAAAAAGGGGAGACAAAATCACGGGCACAACGACAGTGGGGCAGCGAGGGGCACAGAAGGAAAAAGGGGAGGCAAAATCACGGGCACAACGACAATGGGGCAGCGAGGGGCACAGAAGGAAAAAAGGGGAGACAAAATCACGGGCACAACGACAGTGGGGCAGCGAGGGGCACAGAAGGAAAAAGGGAGACAAAATCACAAGCGGAGGGCGATCTTACCTGCAGGAGCAGCGGGCAGACAACACAGGCGGAGCTGTGTGGTGGGGGAGCGACCTACCTGGCAAGGTCAAGGGTCGCTCTCCTCACCGCGCAGCGGCCGCCATTTATGGGGAGGTGGGAGGGAGGAGCAGCTGGGAGGCGGGAGGCAGGGGCAGCGAATGGGCAGTCAGGGGGCGGGGCCGCAGGGGATGCAGCGGCGGGAATGGCGAGAGGTAGCGGGGGCACAGAAAGGAAAAAGGGGAGACAAAATCACGGGCACAACGACAATGGGGCAGCGAGGGGCACAGAAGGAAAAAAGGGGAGACAAAATCACGGGCACAACGACAGTGGGGCAGCGAGGGGCACAGAAGGAAAAAGGGGAGGCAAAATCACGGGCACAACGACAATGGGGCAGCGAGGGGCACAGAAGGAAAAAAGGGGAGACAAAATCACGGGCACAACGACAGTGGGGCAGCGAGGGGCACAGAAGGAAAAAGGGGAGACAAAATCACAAGCGGAGGGCGATCTTACCTGCAGGAGCAGCGGGCAGACAACACAGGCGGAGCTGTGTGGTGGGGGAGCGACCTACCTGGCAAGGTCAAGGGTCGCTCTCCTCACCGCGCAGCGGCCGCCATTTATGGGGAGGTGGGAGGGAGGAGCAGCTGGGAGGCGGGAGGCAGGGGCAGCGAATGGGCAGTCAGGTGGGCGGGGCCGCAGGGGATGCAGCGGCGGGAATGGCGAGAGGTAGCGGGGGCACAGAAAGGAAAAAGGGGAGACAAAATCACGGGCACAACGACAATGGGGCAGCGAGGGGCACAGAAGGAAAAAAGGGGAGACAAAATCACGGGCACAACGACAGTGGGGCAGCGAGGGGCACAGAAGGAAAAAGGGGAGACAAAATCACGGGCACAACGACAGTGGGGCAGCGAGGGGCACAGAAGGAAAAAGGGGAGGCAAAATCACGGGCACAACGACAATGGGGCAGCGAGGGGCACAGAAGGAAAAAAGGGGAGACAAAATCACGGGCACAACGACAGTGGGGCAGCGAGGGGCACAGAAGGAAAAAGGGGAGGCAAAATCACGGGCACAACGACAATGGGGCAGCGAGGGGCACAGAAGGAAAAAGGGGAGACAAAATCACGGGCACAACGACAATGGGGCAGCGAGGGGCACAGAAGGAAAAAGGGGAGGCAAAATCACGGGCACAACGACAATGGGGCAGCGAGGGGCACAGAAGGAAAAAGGGGAGACAAAATCACGGGCACAACGACAGTGGGGCAGCGAGGGGCACAGAAGGAAAAAAGGGGAGACAAAATCACAAGCGGAGGGCGATCTTACCTGCAGGAGCAGCGGGCAGACAACACAGGCGGAGCTGTGTGGTGGGGGAGCGACCTACCTGGCAAGGTCAAGGGTCAGTCCAAAGTTCGGTGTAGTGTCAATGCTGCTCAGCAATGATAAGAAGGCTAACTGTAACCGTAAGGCCAAACTTGCCATCACCGAACTCCGGAGATCAAAAAAGCTCACCCTGTCAAAGCCAAAGGTGCAAAGGTCCTGGGTTTCACATAAGTCAAGGAAGTTCTACAAAAAGAAGAATAAAATTGAAGCATGGGTTTCCTTCATCCCGCCACTTCCAACACTCAGAGTACCATCGTGGCCCATGTACCTCTAGGTCATGGAGTCATTCCCCCATGCAGAACCGATCCTGACGCTAGTCCCTCTTTGTTCCCACCCTGAACAGACAGTGACGTAACAACAGCTCCAGCAGCTGAAGGTGGGTATGGACTAAATTTTCAGTGCCACACCAGTACTATCTGGAACGCCTTCGGTTCCCACAGATCTGAGGGGCGTTCAGACGGTCTAGCGTCAGTGGATCTGTTTTCAACATTATGTGTACCTCGCATTGAGACCGACTCTGTCACAGACTTTGGCTCTGCTGAATCCAGGCCTAATGGCATCCACAGTCCCACATTTGGCGCAATGCAGAACTCCATGATTAGTGCCACGACTGACATCACGAGTGCGGGTATCGACACTAGTCCCGACATCACTGACACAGGAAGGAGAGATGATTGTATTTTCAGATTCAGAGACAATAAAGACAGGACAAAACATACAGGAGCACATTCAAATCTGCCCTGAGACACTACTGCCAAATGATCCAGACCACCAAATGTGCTGCCTCAGGAGACTACATCGATGCCAGCACCAACAGAAGCAAATAAATATTCACCATTGTAAAGGATTTCACCTCACTAGCCTCCTCTTCACTTCTTGAATTCCACAAGAAGCTAAGGACCTGGCTTTTCAAGTAATTCCTCTAGGCCCTACACTTGGCTACACTCACACCTGCTCAGTGCTGGGATACCTTCCCGGGTGATAATGCGCTCTACAAATTTGCATAACATAACAGAGACCCACGCTCTACCGCTCAGTCGATGACCATATGCCAAATCTGAACCAGACTAGGCCCGCATTATGATTTAGGCAATTTTAATGATGATGACAATCAATATGAAGAGGGCATTATCTTTGAATATCTCCAGGATGCCAGTGCTCTGGACACCTCCCCAGACATTGGCCTGTCATCACCAAACCCAACTATGGCTACTAAAGAGTCTGCTTCCTATGTCACTGTGATCTTCAGGGAGACTGAGACACTTGACCTCATTCTCTCAACACTAGAATTCAAAACTACTCTCCTGAACCTCTGTCCCCCTTTGACAAGGTTTATTTAAATTTTTATAACCAGTTTTATTGAAAGTTTTGCGGCAAAACATGGCATAGCATATTACAGCATTCGATTCACATAAAAGTACGGCATAGTAACCTGCTCCAACCCCAAACTGAGGTGACAGCACCACATCATATGGATATGACATAATAGTCCCTCCTTTTCCAGGCATGCTTCTATGGGTAACCACTGGTCTCAAAAATTGGCTTCTCCTGGTGCTCACACCAGTCCACGCCTGCCTGCCAACCTCTAACAGTCGGCGGTTGTTTTTGCTTCCAGACATGGGCCACATCTGGCTTGGCAACCAAACATGCTGTCCCCAGTAAGGCACACTCCGCCCTTGGGCCCCCCACCGCCTCCATCAGCCCTAATAGTGCAATACGGGCCGTCAATTACAGGCAGCGAGTTAAGACAGCAGACAACTTATGACCCACCTCCACCCAAAAGAGCTTCAAGACCGGGCACTCCCAGGCAACATGGTAGAAGTCAGCTGCGGGGAGTGGCCATGCACACCTCCCTCCAGTTGTCCTCGTCCAGGTCCCCCAACCAGGACTCCTACCTCTGTCTGGCCCTCCCAAGACCATCTGGAGCATGAATGACTAGGGAACGATAAATCGCTGATGTGACCCCTTTGCCCAGCCTCCCCAAAAAGATCTTTGCCTCTAACGGACTGTATTCCGGGAGAGCTTCGCCCGGGAGCTCCTGAGTCAACAGGGTGTGACGCAACTGACGATACTGAAAGAACTGCAAATTCGATAGTGAGTAGTTGGCTTTTAGGTCCTGAAATGTCACAATGGCTCCTTCCCGAAAAACATCCCCCAGGTACGTAATCTCGATGCGATCCCAAGGCAGGAAACCTTCTAGTGTCGACAACCGACCAAGCCATGCCCCATGCCACAGGGGGACATCCCAGTCAGACGGTGATCCCAACTTGTGAAACAAAGAGCTGCCCTCCAGCAGTTAAGGGAAACCAATGTACATGGAGGTAGCGTCGTTGGTACTTGCGCCCCATAAAGAAGATCAAACACCCCATCCAAGCCCGATGAGCATATTTCCAGCCGCTATGCCGGGTCGTCCGACCCCCCAGTGAACCAATCATTAATTGGCACCATGTGCGATGCAAGTAGGTATAGGTACAGGTCCGATAAGCCCAGGCCTCCTTCAAACGGAGACTTACGCAACAAATGGAATGCCACCTTGTGCCGACCCCCCGCCCAAACAAAGTTAGTCATTTTAGCAGTCACGGAGTGAAACCACTTGCGGGGAATGCGATAGGGGTAGTTACCCAATTTGTACAGATCTCACGGAAGGCTTACCATTTTGAACAGGGGCGTGCACCCCATGGGATTCAGTGGCAGCCTAGCCCATTGGCTAAGATCCCTACGATCCAATCCCTGAAAGTTAAGGGTCCATGCCAGGTCCAGCATCGGAGACACATGCACCCCTAAGTACTTAAAAGAGTTGTGTCGGACAGGAATGTTGGGGCACCAGACATGCCCCAGGGCTTCCCCCTTCACCTCCACCAAGCAGGACTTGCCCTCATTGACCTGGAGCCCACGCCTCACCATACAACCAAAGAAGTGTTAGGCAGTGGGGCCCGGTCTGCTGCGGATCCCTCAAGAACAGCAGCATATCATCTGCGCAGAGTGCCACACGGTCCTCAAAACCAGTCCCCCATCACCACCCCGAGATCTGAGCATCACAGCGTATTAGCCACGCCAGAGTTTCTATCGCCAGTGCAAAAAGCAGTGGGGACAGAGGGCACCCCTGGTTCGTGCCCTGCTCATTTGTAAAGGTTGGGGATAGGACTCCATTCACTCGAACCTGGGTGGTCAGGTAGTCATAGAGGAGCCGAACCATCCAGCGGAACTCCTCCCTCACCCCGGCCCGATGAAGAACTCCATCTATAAAGCCCCATGACACTGTGTTGAATGCCTTCGTGAAATTGACTAGTAAAAGGGCCAGGGTGCCATCAAGCTCCGATGCCTGGGCCAGCGCTACGTGGACCCTCCATATACAATGGTGCGTGCTACAGCCTGGCATGATTCTACATGTTCCGGATGTACAAGATGAGGCAAGGCCCGACCCAGCCGTTCAGCCAACACTTTGGCATAGATTTGAATGTCTGTATTAAGGAGATCGGTCGATAAGTGGAACATTGATCCTCAGGAGGCCTTCTTTGGGCAGGACAACAATGGTGGCGCACTCCAGTTCCGGCGGAAAAGACCCTTGCTGCAAGGTGGCTGTGTAGCGATTCAAGAGGTGGGGACAGAGGATCTCGTGAAGGTGCTTGTAGTATTCGATAGAGTACCCATCTGGGCCAGCTATCTTCCCAGCCTGCAACCCCGATATCGCGGCACTCATTTCCTTAAGTGTCTACGCTTGGTCCAGCTCTTAGACCAAGGCAGTGGGTATAGTCGGCAGTGGTATGGTCTCTAGGAGGGGTTAGCCACTTCCGCCGGCGGCGGGGGACATCTGTAGTATAGCCCTATGTAAAAACCACCAAAGGTTTGGGTGATGGCGGGAGGTTCCTCCCAGAGACACTCTTGGGAGTCACGAATCACCGGAACCACGTGGGTGGCCAGCCAATACAGTAGCTTATCAGCCTTGTCTCCGGAGGCATATACCTTTTGGGTGGAGGCTCTCCGACACTGCCGCGCCACCTCCAAAGAAACCTGCCGCAGTCCGGCACGGGTATTGGCCAGGAGACGACGAGAATCCTCGGTTTCTCAGGAGCGGAGTGCCGCTTCCATACGCAGTACCGGAGTCTCAAGGTCAGTTAGGCGTGCCACACACAGCGCCTCGGCCCTCCGAACTTAACCTTTAAGGCTGCCTATGAGGGATGGCTTGCAAGCCGCCCATAGTGTAGCTGCTGACGACACTGAGCCAACATTCAACTTGAAGAACTGTTGCAATTCCTCCTCGATAAAGATCTCACAGTCGGGGCTCTGCAAATACCATTCACTGAATCTGCAAGTGGGTCGTAAGACATTACTTTGGAATCCCCATGACAACAACAACGGGCGTGATCTGAAATGCTGCGCAGAAGTATGTGCACCGATTGTACAGAGAGGGGATCCGCAGCTGGTAACCGCATCAGGTCTATACGGGACTCTGCGGCATGCGCAGCAGACTGATGGGTGTAGGCCCTGCGGGTGGGGTGCCAGACATCACATATGCCCAGTGAGTCAGCCCAGGAGGTCACAGGGACCGCACGGGGGCACCTAGCTGAATATGGGGGGGAGGAGGCATCCAGGACAAGATCTGGTGGTGCATTGAAGTCCCCCCCGATCACGGTAATGCCCTGTGGGAGAGTCAAAATAAAGGTTCTCAACGACTGCAGAGAAGGCTGCAACAGAGGGGGCTGGATATAACAGTTGATAAAGTTTTAGTGCCATTCTTTGAACCGGCCCTCAACGCTCACATAGCAGCCCTGTGCATCAGTATGGTGTGCCATAACAGCTAAGTGAAATGATTTATGTAGCAAAATTGCGACTCCTCTAGAGCTGCGTGTAAAACCTGAGTAGTACACCCTGTCGTAATCAAACCGGCCTAAGAAGGGGCAGTTCGTTCCTAAGAGATGAGTCTCCTGCAGGAAAACGACCGCTGGCCTGTGGCGCTTAATGTATCGCAGAACCGCAGACCACTTGATGCGATCCAGAAGGCCGTTCACATTCCAGGAGAGTACTGTTAACGTGGGGACGACCGTGACCCAAGTTGAGTAGCAAAGGCCAACCCCCACCCAGCAGGGATGGGCAAAGGGTCCATGGGACCCTTGGTGCCGTTTCGATGTACATTAGCCGTTGTTAAGTGCTGAGGTCCCGCTGTGAACCTAGAAAAAAGAAATACCAACAAAACAAAACATTCATAAGCACAAACTGGGTTTGAGAGCCCAAATAAGCTGCCCACCCCCCAACATCCTCCCTCCCCACACTTTACCCAAGGAAGCATCTGTCGCCCTAACTAATAATCCCCAAAACCACTAACTAATGGGGGGAGCAATAACCAATGTGGCCTACAGGCACCCATAAAGCAGGATCCAATGCCTGACAGCTCAACATATCACAGTAAAAGGAGATGGACCACCAGCACCTAATAAGATAACGCCCAAACGAAATGGGAGGGTGGGGTTCCAAGCCAGTCAAGGACTCCTACAGGAGGAGGGAGCAAACCAAGTACCCCCCAACCCCACAACACATTCCTAACCCCCTGCCTCCCATCATAACAGCATTGAAGTCTAAGGAGAAGTGTTCAGTTCA
Source organism: Calotriton arnoldi (assembly GCA_963921515.1). NCBI lineage: Eukaryota > Metazoa > Chordata > Amphibia > Caudata > Salamandridae > Calotriton > Calotriton arnoldi. The sequence continues at coordinate 761,538 of CAWUFW010007904.1, forward strand.
GGGCGGACCGGAAAGTTGAGTCCTGGTCTATCTCTGCCGAGCGAAAGACCAGTAGAGTATCTGAAAGGTTCTCGTCATCCCTCGATGTAGCTGGATCCATAGCGGGGGCCCCCCCGGGCCGGGCCAGAGCCTTTTACATCCACTCCACACTCAGCCCGGGGCCTCCAAGAACGGGAGCGCCACCCCCCCCACCCCCCTGCCGCCGGGGAAAAAGAGAGCCAGTGCGCGCCTTCGTAGGGTCCAGGCGAGCACGCTTGGGAGGGGCCCCACACAGCAACCGTCCCTCGGTCGCCTACTCCCATGCCTGGTCCGGTGTGTCGAAGAAAAATGTACGGAACTGGAAAAAGACCCTGAGCCAGGTGGGAAACTACACCATATAGTGCAGGTCTAAAGCTTGAAGCTTCTGCTTGACTTCAGTAAAGGAGCGCCGCTGCTGCTGCACCACCTTCGTGTAGTCCGGAAATAGAAGGATCTGTGCATTGTCAAACCGTAGGTTGGGGTGGTTGCGGGCCTTCTGTAATATTCCATCATGGTCATTTCAGCAGCCGCAGGATCACCGGCTGTGGGGGGCCCCAAGAGGGGGCCTCTGCACTAGGGAGCGATGAGTGCGTTTGATGACCAAACAGGGGGATAGTTTGTTCTCAGGCATCCATGCTCTTAACCAGTCCTCAAGCACCATGGCAAGCCCCCTCTATTCTACTGATTCTGCTTTGGCAATGAGTTGAAGGTTATTACGCGAGATATATTTTCTGCATCTTCTGCATGCTCTGTCAGAGAGGACACCGTGGCGGACAGTTTAGACACCTGACTTTTGAGTGACGAGCTCTCATCCTCTGTTGTAGAGACCCGTAGCTCGACCTCCGTGGTTCTATCCACCATGTTGCGCATGTCCTTGCGCACAAGGAGAGGTCAACTTGCAGGCCATCCACTTTAGATTCAACGGCGTCTCGTGAGTCCTGTATGGCCAAATCCGCTGCCTTCTGCCACCTCGAGTCCTGTATCTGAATAGCCGAACTCTGTCTGCTCGTGGGTGGCTACTGGTGGGGCCATGTACTGGTTCACCTTCATTTAGAATGAGGCAGGGGTCTTTGGTGGTTCCTTCCCCGTGCCCATCCTCCACCACCAGGGCTCATGGTGCTGAACAAGAGAAGGCCAAGGCGGTATCCGCGCCCAGGCCAGGTCAGCCAGGGGGAAACAGCGAGGGTCAACGATGGAGTGTCTGCAGAGGAGGGAAACGCGGGAGGAAGGAGAGACTCAGGAGGGCTGGAGGGGCCACCGCTACCATCCGCGGAAAACTCAGTACACCACCAGGCACCCGCACTCAGCAGCAGCCTAAGTCTCAGCCTCAGGGGTGCCTCAACATTCTCTATTTCGCCCGAGTAGCCAGCTATTCCTCTCTTCCTCCAGGCTCACCCCAGGAGCACCGCCCCAGCCACATTGGTCCACATAAATGTCGCCTTCACTGGGGGTCCACAAGTAATCCAAGTACTCTAACTATGCAGGGCCCCAGCAGGCTCGTTCTGCAGTCAGGCTCCCGCCGCCTCCCCGCTCGACCAGCAGAGCCAATAGGACCCACAACATCAGCGCCGACCACGCAGGCCTGCAGGATCCGCCCCCCCCCCCACCGGAGAGGGACAGACCAAGTCCAGTGGCCTAGCACAGCCGACCAGCAACTACACTCCTCTCCTGGCGTTACACAGTCTGTGGCGCCCTTAAGACTCCCCCCCCCCCCCCACCCCCCCCCAACCACACACGGGTCCAACCTGGGTCAAGGGGGATGGAGAAGAGGAGGGAGGAGAAGGAGAAGAACAAAAGCGCAGGCAGCAGCCAAAGAGGGCAGCCCTCGCTCGCAATCTGTAGTTCTCTCCGGGGTGGGTCATCCCCCACCGGCTCCGGCACACAGCAACCAACACCGCTGATGCAGCAGCTCCGGTCGGCTTCCCGGCTGTCAATCAGGAAGTAGAGGGGCGCTCACCGGCCCCCTTGGCGTCACCAACACCGCTACTCCGGTTGTCCCGCCACACCGCCTTGCAGGCCGGTGGCCTAGATTGGCATCGGTGTACCGCGATCCCCGCTCACCAGGAATCCGGGCCAATGTCGTGAAGGAGGCCCCTCACCTGGGCCCCGCTGCAGCTTGGGCCCTCCTCTGGATGTCAAGGGGGAGCGATCCACAGCTCCGCTCCTGCTCAACGATCACCGGCCCCCCTCTTAGCGTCACCAACACAGTCGCTCCGGCTGTCCTGCTGTCCCGTATTGCAGGCGGGGTGGCCTAGATCGGCCTCAGTGCACCGCGATCCCCGCTCATGGGGAATTCGGGCCGACGTCCCACTGAGTTTCCCCCGCCACTCGGGCTTTCTTCTAGATGTCTGGGGGGGAGGCCGTGCCCACACTGTGGCCCTGCTGTGCGGCAGCCTCTGTCGCCTCACGGCCTCTGCCTTCGCCACCAATAGAGCCAGGAGAGGGCGGAGGGGGACCGCCCAAGCCCCGCAAAGAGGTCCTGCACCCCAAGGCTCAATAGGGATACTGCTGTCAGGCAGGATGAAGAAGGATGCTTCGCAGGCGTCGGGAGCTGAACTAGAGCATGGCTGCCATCTTGGCCGTCCAGGCTACGCCTCCACCCCCCTTAAACAAGGTTTTAAATGATTTTCTGGCGGGCACCTGGTCAAAGCCAGGATTTGCTCCTACAGTCAATAGACAGGTGCTGATGCTGCACAGGCCTGCTCCCAGAGATCCGGACTTCCTATTACAACATCCTACCCTGGAGAGTCTTGTCGTCCAGGCATCTACAAGCCGCTTGAACTCCAGATCATTCTCTACCACTCCGTGTGACAGGAAATCAGAAAGGATGGAGACATTCACCAAACTAATGTTCTCCTCAGTCAGCCTAGTCTTCAGGTCGGTAAACACAACATGCCTCCTGGGCAGATATTTGCACGCATTATATGACCAAGTGGTGGAAATCTTGCCAGTTGTCTCAGGGGACATCTGTCAAACCTTGCAAAAGCTGTTCTTGGACAGGCAAAATGCACCAAATTAGTCTATTAAATCCAGTCTGGACACTACGGATTGTCTGGGTAGGGCAGTCGACACCATTGTGGTGCTTAGGCATCACAACTGGATTTGCTTCACAGGATTTTCAGCTGACATCCATCAATCTCTTGTGGACATGCCCTTCAATGGCTCTAGGCTGTTCAGAGTGAAGGTGAATTCTGCCCCTGAGACGTGTAAAGAGAGTAAGACCTCTGCCCACTCTCTGAGCTTATCTCTCCCAGCTTAGCAGTTGCCCCAGCAGCAGCGCCCATTTCGAGGCTTCGGTAGGGGCTACCAGCAGAGGCAGAGATAATATGCACCTCAGCAACAACAGGGTCACCACTCCTTTCAAGGTTAGGTAACAGGTTGATGGCGTCCAGGCCCCCTGGGGCAATGTGCTACCCAAACCACAACTCTTCCTCCTGCAGCTGCTGCAAAATCCATTCAATTTGACCTTGGCAGCACACAATCGCCTAATTGGAGGTTGAGTCATCTTTCACCTCCCGGGATGGAGGAGCATCATGTTAGATCAGTAGGTGTACAACCTACTCCTCCATGTGTGGAGATTGAGCAGTGATAGTTAATGGCCTTTGATCTTCATCCTGAAGTGATTGTTGTCAGCTTGGCAGTCAGGCATCCATCTACCAAATCTGTATGCTCAGGACGCTGGGGGAAGTTTGTAGTCTGGTGTTCCGCTCAGCACATCCAACTCCCGAAAACACAGTTATCAGATGTTCTCCTATTTTGTCTGTCTTTAGCCTAGCAAGACCTTGCTGTGGCAACCGTTAAAGGTTATCTTTCAGAACTTTCAGCCTTCTTACGTTTACATGATCAGCCATCCTTCTTCAAGTCCCCTGTTTTCTGAAGGAGCTGGTCAACATGTTACCACCAAGACCATTTTTTATGCCTCAGTGGGACCTCAATTTGATACTCACCTACCTACTGTGTACTCTCTTTGAACCAATGCACAGTTGTCCTCTTCGCATGATACCATAAAAATGGCATTCACTGTTGCCATAACATTGGCCAGGCGAGTAAATGAAATTCAGGGGATATCTGTAGTTCCACCATATACAACTTTTGTCCTCGATAAGTTGGTCCTTTGGACAAAAGCAGCATTCCTACCCAAAGTAGTCACAATTTTCCACATAGGACAATCCATCACCTTGCTGGCTTTTTATGTTCCACCTCATCCCTCCATAGAGGAAGAATGTCTCCATCACAGTTTGATGGCTCCAGGACGTTTCACTTCTGCATTTACCGAATGAGTGAGCACCGACAAGGCAAACAACTTTTTGATGGTTTCTGTGGGGCTTTGAGATGAAAGCAGTGCAAAAGAGAACCATCTCTAGATGGGCTGCGTTATGTATTAAGATATGCAGTTGGCTAGCCAAGAAGCAGCCCCCAGAAGGGTTGTGGGCCCCTTCCACCAGAGTGAGGCTGCTATCTCTGTGCTGGTGCACGTTGTGCCATTTCTGGACATTTGCCATTCTTCCACCTGTGCGTCTCTCCACATGTTTATGAAACAATACTGGCTCGATAGCCAGGTCCAGTGGGACGGGCACTTCGTCCAATTAGTCCTACAGGATTTCCTGATTTGACCCATTTCACAGATCCACCACCAGTGGAAATGTACTGCGTTGGTATTGTCGCAGGGATTCTGCTGGTAAAGGAGAACTGTGCCTTGGGATGACAGGACGTCAGAATGTAGGGACTATGTCTCTCTACAACATCAGTATCTGTCAGCCCAAATCCTGGCTAGCTCAAAGTGCTTCACCTGAACTCCTAACCATCCCATTGTAGCAGGTGATTTTGGCGAACCTAGAACATGACCCTCAAGCCCCCAGGGGGACCATGGAAACAGATCATCACCTTTCATCTCTCACTCATGCATGCCCTTAGTGAACAAAAGAAAGACACAAGAAAGTTTACAATGTATTTATTAAATATTAAAACTATTGTAGTCTATTATGAAACAAATGTGCTGCGATTACTAGGCAGATAAAACTAAACAAAGTATTAAGCATTACTATCAGGTTGTATATAACAAACATTCAAATCTTGGCAAATTATCTATCTTTCTAGGCCTATCCTTACAATGTAAGCAAATGGATATATTGGTGATCTCTGGGATTAGCAATGGATCCTACACCTTGTGTATGTAGTTAGGTGGTCCGCATTATGAGGGTATACTCAATTTATGCAAAGCTGCATGTCAGACTCTGCTTGTGTTCGTTCCAGGACAGGTCTCTCTGCCGGCATCCTCCGCTCTGCCCCCAAGGGGACAAGACACAGTTTATTTGATACAACTACTGTGTTGTAAAGCTGCAGCTGTTCTACTGTGTTGTCTAAAACGTTAGGAGCTGTTGCTTACCGGGCAAAAGAAAACAGTACATTATGTTGTTATATATTCCAGGCAACTTTGTGCAAAATGTGCAGACTGACGCCAGAGAAGAATCACTGAATAGCAAGCAACATGTACAGCGAATTCCTAAAATAATGTCACAAAAATAAATGTGTTATGTGTGGCTGTACAAAAAAAAGATTGCCTAAAACATCTAATACGCTAAACTAAGGGAAAACCAAAGTGGGCTCAGAAGGGACATCACTACAGTATCTATGCACAAGGTGAGGAATCTACGGTTAGAAGTCTTTGTCAGAAAAACAAATTACTTACCTATGGTAATGCCTTTTTTAGTAGAGAATCTATCTGTCCTTACTGACCCACCCTCCTCCCCATTCTGTGTAATGGACTCATATAGTCCTTTAAGAAGATCACAATCTGAAAGACTGCACACTGCCTTATTCTGATTACATTGGCTTTATGTCCGTCGGTTTGAACAGAGATCAGAAAGAAACTGACGTCAGCACAGGAAAGTGGCGTAGATATAGTGCCATCAAAGTCATGACTTGAGGCAAAGCTGTAGAACGCAGTCAGGTACATAAAAGTTGAGATCCTCAGAATGGGAACAAGAAGAGATTCTAACTCTCTGATAGCATGAGGTGGAGAAGAGAACTGGACAAAGGTCAACCACTGTGAGCTATTGGGTTTTTGTAAGGATACAAGAAATGATAGTGGTAGACTTGGGGACCACAGGGAAGCTCGGGGTAACCACATTAATGGCCCTAAATTCCTATACGATCCTGTACACGTTGTGTTCCGCCCCCTTGCGTATCGGGTGAATCAGAGTATTACATCTACCAACAATAGGTACTAAAACACCTTGCTTAATCAAATCTGCTATTACAGGGCATATTCCTTCCTTTAATTTAGGTTTTAGTGGGTACTGGGGTATTCTGGGGGTCAGCTTTACCGTTACAGGTTCCTACGAGGAGTTGACCCGCACATCGCTGGCCCCATTGGACCACAGTGGGCCACTGTAAAAGCAATTCGGTTAAATCAGGGGACATAACAACCTTACATGCTTCATCTTGGCAACTTAAGCTCTCACATAATATCATGAGTACCTGGTTTTCTTTTTGTTGAGGTATATACCCCTTCTGAGGTACAGAACACAGTACCAATGAGCTTGCTTAAGAAGTCCCTCCCTTACAAATTTGTTGTGGAAGGCTCACTAAGAAGAAAAGGCATGCTTATCACTAGTGGGTCTCACAGAAATGGATACAGAATCAGTAAACTAACAAGGACTCGTTGGTTAGGAATAGTGACTGTATCTATGGACATCCCAGAGAGACGTAAATAGGGGAATACGGAGGTGTTTAGAGTTGAGAGATTATCATCCATGCCAATAAGGCAAGTAGTACATTGATCATCAGTGACACAATTCATGTAAGGGCTTTTCTAATCTACTGGGATTAGGGTATACATAACACGTTTGGAACCTCTCTGGTTGTTTTTTAATTCAGGTTAAGGGTTTTGGGCAACTTGATGGAAACTAAACTGGTTGGAGAGGCCTGGCATGTTATTGGGATAGTCTTGTTTCAAGTTCCCCAGCTGACCAAAGCGAAAGAAGAACCTCTTTCTCCTGGGGCCTCCCTCAGCCCCTTCCGTTCCCTCTCTCAACTCTCCTGCCTTCCTGTCCTTCTCTTCCACCCCCCTTTGTGGGTCTACACACCAAATTACCTTGACTGGCCACTGCATATATGCAGGTGTAAGGACATTAATTTTGATTTAGCATTTTCTTTTATTTTCTCTTGCAAGGCCACGCAATGATTTGCAACATTCACCAGTTCAGCCAATTTCTTAGTCTGCCATCCAATGCAGATTGTCGTTAGCTAACTCCAAACATTCATCAATAATCCCACCTCAAATGCAGCACTTACAGGTTCCTGAGCCATCTCCATTGGATCGAATACCTTTCAATCACATCTTAAGTGTGTCCAAATAATCAGCTGGTGCTGCACCCTTCTTTTGTTCAAAATTCAAGATTTTAGTCCAGTCGGTTTTCACTGGACACACATCCACAATCGCATTTAACAATTCATCCACCTCTGCACTCAATTCTCCATCATTTCCAGTGGCTTCTCTTGGCCATGGCACTTTCTCCAATAGTCTTTCTCTCACCTCACTAGGCACCACCAATTGCAATAACTGATCCACATCCGTCCAACTAGGCCTGCACACCTCAAACACACTTAGTTCTTCTCGTAACTGAGTGAGATTTTCCAGAATATTGGTTATTTTTTTCTTGATACTCATGAATTCGAAGGGTGTCCATGAGACGTGGACCTTAATTCTATTCCCGGCTGCAGGGTAGTCCCTCAAGGGTAGACGAAGGATCCTCCTGTTCCGCATCACTTGGATAGGGATAAGAGTGACGCCTTCTAGACAGCCATTCTGCAGTCTGACTCAAGCTTTCTAGGGTAATACCGGGACTTCATTCTTGTTGGTCTCTATGACCTGGGACAGGACGTGTGCACACTCTAGATGATCCACAGTAGTGAAATCAGCCTATTATCTAGTCACTTTCATGCCAGCCAGTTGCATCGCAGCACTTACTTGCATGTTACCTCCTTGTGCTCCAGTCCCACACCCGCAGCCCCATTGACCGACATGGGAAACATGTCCAACAAATCCTCCTCCTTTGTGTCCTTGCTCTCTTCCTCCTTCTCTAGTGGTTTAGTATTGTGGGAAAGTAGATGAGCAGGAGGTGGAGCAGTTGAAGTAAACACTCTAACTCTATCCTTAAGGTATTCCTATTTCTCCTGGGCATTTCTCATACCTCAGACCTAGGATTCCTGTTAATGGTTGTGCACTTCCTCCCGTCATTGTATGAGGATAGGCCATTGTTCACCATTTATCTTATTTTTAGGAGCCTCCAGTTTTTTCTGTAAGTTAGCAAATCTTTCTATATCGAAAGCACCATGTTCAGAAAAGAACTTCCTTTCCTCATTAGTGAGTCATACCTCGTTTTGTAAATATTTGCACCTGAGTTTACCATATTGTTGGTATATAGTATGGGCAGAAGTCCCTTATAGTTAGGGTTCGCTATGTTTAGATTGTCAGACCCCATTAGTGTTCTTACAGTTCACTCACACAGCGGTAACAGGGTAAAAGTCTGCAGGCCTTGTGCCGGCAGCTCATCCCACAGAGGGAGGTACACAAGAAAACGGAAAATGGAATAGGGTTAATTTCAGTTATGTTTCTTTTAACTGATCTCAGTGAGGGAGAGGGAGGGTAGCAAGCACTCACACACAAAGATCTCCTTGCATTCGACCAACATTCATTTAACACCCGGACAGGCTCCTGAAGGGGTCGACGGCCAAATCAGGGGGTCTCTTACTCTCACAGGTTCACACATGCCAATAGATCCGATTCAGACGGAAGACTCCTACTTTTTGTAGCAAAAAAATGGGTTTATTTTTAGTTGCCTCCCACCTAAAATTGCCTTTCCTCCGATAAAAGTCAATGGTGGAAATACAGTCTCCTGAATATTTTATTTAAATCTCCCACTTTTCTCTTCTAAAATGTTGGCATGTATGCAGGTTCATTTCAAACATCACAACCAAAGGTGCACCACATTCAAAGTATTTATAATAATCTTAAAGATTTAACAATTAGCCACGAAAAATGTAATAAACCATAAATATTCCTCTTTTACTGATGCTTCTTGTAAGCACTGTTAAAGCCAGCCAACGCGTTTCGTCCAACAGAAAATGGACTTCTTCAGGGCTGTAATTTAATAGTTATACAACATATATAAAAAATGTACAACATATCTAAAAATACACACATTAACACACATTAACAAATCCTATTTACACAACCAATCAGACAGAAATGAAAATAAGAGACAATATATAATGAAAAAACATGCAGCTTAGACTCGAAATTAACAATAAAAGTCATGTGCGAAGAGGAGGACAAATTATACATAGGACCAGGTCAGACACCAAAGAGTGAAAATCTAAAACCAGCATTACCGACCCCGGTAGAGTATGCAACAAGTGACAATGATCTTAATATATTTAAGCCGACAAATGGACTTGCATTCTTTCCTGTTTCCTTCAACGCAGTAACATTATTCCTGTACCAATCATACTATCTGGCACGGAATATATAAAGTGCAAAATAAATGAGACAGCCACATATATAGGGAAAAGAAGAAGAAAAAGTAAAGCTAGAGACAGAGCATAGTCATAAATACGTACCAAAAGTACGGTAAAGTGAATATATATAATCTGGTCCCGTTGTCAAGAGTATGTGTGTATCAACTGCATACTGGGAAACAAATAGTTTCCACGGTAATCCGTCTGGTAGAAAGGGAAACAAGAGACGCAATACAAGCAATACCGTTTGTTTGTTTGATTGTTTATATTGTCTTGTGGTTAATGTATTGTGAAAAGGGTGGGCAAAGATGCTGTTCAGGTAGGAGAAAATGGAGAATATATAAAATGGTTGAATAGGTAGGCAGAGTCCAGAGAATAAGAAAATGAGTATTATTGTGAACCCATGCTATAGAGTGAGAGGGCTTTAGAAATAGTGTGCTGTTGTGGAAGACTGGCAGGAGTACCAGGACTTGAATCACAGACCCTTGAAGGATGAACCTGCATGCATGAGAAACGCAAAAGACAGGTGGGCAGTGGACCTCAACAGATTGCCGCTCCCACACCGTTATATCCCTAAAGTAGACTATAGACTTTAAACACTGTTACCCCTCCATAGCATAATAAAAATAACAGTAGAGACTTCAAATGGCAATTTCGAATCACTTCATGTATCATTGCTGACTCCTAATTGTTTCCTTACATCTCATATATTCATTATCTGAGTTAAGAATAATCACATTTTTAAGTTCACAATTAAATAGGTCATATCAAAGAGGCATGCTGGGAAAGTGTTCAGTGAAAAATGTGGACATGTGTTGCTGCTAGAAATGTGTATGGCAAGAGAAGCTGTCATAATGTGCTGTGCTATTTTGATGTTATTTACCACGGATGGTTGAACCACAAAGCCCCTTACACAATACAAATGGATATGTTTCTTTGCTGTGGGTGATGGTGTGTGTGTCTGTTTGTGTAGGCTTTGCTTGCCTTCTTTCTCATGTTTCTATGAGGTGACACTGCAGACAGGTAAGGCGCCTGCGGCCGCAGTACCGTACAAGCACACAGTGCCAAGCTGTCATGCAATGAATGTGCAAGTAAAAAGACACCTTGGTGTGCATGTTGTAACTGGGTAAATTATGAAAAAAGTTAAGTTCTTTACTGCAGTAATTACAATTTGCCTTCCCATCCCTTCAGAGTTATGTTTTGGGATTGCGCTTATGTAAAGTCCATCTGCGTGCATTTGCCTGTGTAGTGAATGTAAAGACAATGTCCTTTAGCCTGAAACCCCCTTAGGACACTTGGTGTCACTTGTTTTACTCCTTCGATGACAGTCGAAGATGAGTTTTACACCTCACCACTTTCAAAACCCACCAGCCGCCATTGATTGTTTAATTTATTACACTAGCCCAGAGGCCCATAAATAGACCATTCTGTGAAACTGTTGGAGTGCACTCAACAAGGAGTTTGGCTGCCTTAACGCCTCTCTTTGCTGAGTGTCTCTCAAGGACATTTGTAAGGCAGCTCCTTGGAGAACAACACATTCATTCTTGAAGCATTATTGCATTGGGTTTAAATCCAAACAGTGGGGCAAACAGTGCTCTGGATCTTACTCTCTTTAGATGAGCCTCATTCTCACATTCCTCTATGTTTCTGGTACTGCTTTCTTAATCTTGGTTAAAGGATGTGAATCTGTGAAAGATGGAAAGATGGAGAAAAACATTAGTTACTTACTTGTAACTTTCATAGATACACATGAGATAATTCTTCCTTCACAGTGCTTAATTTGAGCCAGTGGTTGCAGGTGGGGACCCAGACTTATTCATCAGGCTTTGACCCAGAACAAGAGAGATAAAGGCAGACTAGGAGAAAGAAGGAGGCAGAGAATACAGTGTAACAGTCCATTAATGCAGTGCGCTCAGAGATAGAGCACCGCATAAAAGCGCAGTGAAATCAGTGGAAGATTAACAGGAGGTATTGGCCAATTCAGTGGCAGGTTTAGAGAGAGACAGGGACGCAATGAAGGCAGATGTGGGGGGACAGATGTAAAGGTCGTTTGATGCAGTGAGAGACCTGGAATTTTCAGGAACACGGGGAATGATGGCATGAGAATACTCGATGCAGGGGCGCAACGCAGGACCCTGCAGCCCCTGCGGGGCAAGTGGCCCCCCAACCCTTCAGGGCCTCCCCCCTCAACCCTTCAGAGGGACCTCATTCAGCCCAAGGCCAATGAATATCTGTGAGATATGGAAGACTAAGGGGCCCATCTTCCCTTTCTGCAGGGGCCCCCCATCTTTTTGCTTTAAGCCACTGGCTGGACGCTAAGGTAAGATTACCTAGAAAGTCTCTGCAAAGATACCCACATAAGAATGCTGGGTATCATGGCGATGGTCCATGCTGAGAGACTGGAACCACAACGCTCAGACCAATCACAACACTGCACCGTTGTGATTGGCTATGGGGAGCCTGGGTGCTTCCTGCTTCTGGTTTCCACAGAAGAAGCCAGGAAGAGGATGGAGGAGAGGCGGAGGCGGCCGGCAGGTAAGTGATTTTTTTTTTTTCCAACCCTGACCATATATTTCATAGACGTTCTTGGTATTTTGCAACCCTGACCATTAAGAGTGCTGGCCACGGGCTTCTAAAAAAACGTATGAGACTGGCTCTTAGTTCACTAATTAAGCACTACTCCTCCCCTTTCAAAATGCTCTTCTTTATGTTACCTACACTATCATGAGCAAGAAAATCTGGCAAGTGGGAAACCTCTGTCATGGGAAGGACTGAGTGTGTGTTATGCTACTAGATTCCCCCTATTCAAGGATTCATGCGCTATAGTTTATGAGTAAGAAAAGATAGGGAATGTAAATAGTACTTTCGGTACGTATTTATGACTATGCTCTGTCTCTAGCTGTACTTTTTCTTCTTCTTTTCCCTATATATGTGGCTGTGTCATTTATACTGCACTTTATATATTCCGCAATACAAGCCCATGTAGGTTATTACATAGGGTGTCAGTCCACAAGAAAGAAAATGCATGAAAGCCGGTTCCAGGATCTGCAGTTAGCATAGGGAGTGAGATCAATGAACATACATACCCAAACAAAAAGCAACCGAAAGTCAAAACGATGAATGACAATCCACCCCAATATGGGTTCAGTATGTATAGGTACATGTATTCCAGGCCTACATTACATGGAGGGCATATCCGCCCTATATGAAGCACCTGTAGAGTTATAAGCCATAGTTCATACCCGGGTTGCGATATCATAGGTATATTTCCAAATTTGTCTATCAATTCCAATGCTATAACCCCAACCCGATCCCAAACGCGGGGTCTGAAAAATTACATTTCCGTTTTGCAACAGTGATCACCATCATGTACAATCCAGAAACGCTGAACTGGGGAGGCATGTTTTTTTTTTTTCAGACCGCGCATTTCGGATCGGGAGTAACATATTTTTTCTCCTGTTAAGAAGAACCGATTATAGTAAGTTCATAACTGATAGGGTGTGAATATGTAGGGGAGACTGGTACTGGACTTTTGTATTTAGAGTAATGGGACACAGCTCAAGGGGTCATTGCCCATAGACCTAAATATTTTGGCTTTTTAAAGCGGACTTTGAACCGCAAAGGAGTTATAGCATTGGAATTGATAGACAAATTTGGAAATATACCTATGATATCGCAACTCGGGTATAAACTATGGCTTTTAACTCTACAGGTACTTCATATAGGGCGGATATGCCCTCCATGTAATGTAGGCCTGGAATACATGTACCTATACATACCGAACCCATATTGGGGTGGATTGTCATTCATCGTTTTGACTTTGCTGATCGGCATTACCAGGCCAAAGAAAAAGGTAGCAGGTTGTCTTGTGCTACTACTCTGCAATCAGAGTTACTGCATGCAAAGAGCACATCAGTTACTTTGTGCTCTGTCACTTTGCTGGTCCATCACTTACTATGCCACAGAGTATGACAATTAGATTCTGTGTACTATTTACATTCACTATCTATTCTTACCCATAAGGTCTTGGAAACCTCAAACGTTGGCTACAAACATACATTTTCTTCGACGTTCGATGCCTTTTACGAAGCCTCATGTTCTTCTGGAGACAAGCATCATTGAAGCATGTAACACTATAAGACGATATGGCGTCATGTTCAGAGCTGCTTACATAGGACCGTCTAGTCCTGACACCATCTCATGCCTTCTTTTATCCGCACCCTACACTCTCTGCCCCTTTATCTCACTTTTACAGGTTCTTTTTTGTCTCTGTTTTCTCCTATAATTTCTCAACATTTACCACAGAGTGGAGCTAATTAGATATCTAGATTTCGCTCTATTTAGCATGTCTCCACTACTGCAATATCATCCGTTTTGGTCTTTCCAAAAAAGTCACTGCAAGATGTAGTGTCTTGAGAGTTTTATGACGGAAGCCTTTTGGCTCCTGATGGACTCCATAGTGCTTTGATGTAGGTGTAAGAGCAGAATGCCTTAATCCCCTACTCCTCTTCACCTTCCATAAAGTGTTCAATTATGCATTTACTCTATGCCCCTAACCCTCCCTCCCTTCCCTGCATGTTAGAAAAAGGCCTCCTTTTTCATCTCCTCATGGCTCTGAAAATGCTTGGAGTACAGTAATGCTGTTGTAATCGAGGAACACAAGCACCAGTTCAGTCATATGGATAGATATCTTAACACAGCACAGATAGACTCCTCTCTGCTGCTCCAGCTCTCCGTCCACATGTGAAGCAACAGCCACTCATTCTCTTGTACCAGAAGGCATCCAGAGGTTTACAGGCGTTATTAGGCCAATAAAGTTCAATACTTATCTCCTCTGGCACTCTCCCCGGGTATTCCTTGACCTTGTTCAACCAAGGCTTACTGGAGATCCACCTTTGCACCACTTGGTACCTGGCAGCATTCTTAGGTCGCTACGCCTTCATGTCGTCCAAGCTCTCTCCTCGCTCTGCATCCCACACAGGGTTGCCACTGCTAGCCACGTCTCTGCTAGACCCTGCGCCGAAGCACCAGAACACTACTTCACAGGTTGATCTGGAAGTCAAGTCAATCACAAAGCGATAAACATCTGCATGATCATCAGAGGAACCCAAAGGTGTCCTTTTCAGAATGGGAAGAATAGGGCTATTACAAACATTAGCAGTCGTCTCCTCAACCACTCCTTTCTCAATCAAGTACTGCACAATTTGCAATAAAGCTCGCTCACCTGCCTGGGGTATTTTATACTGAGGGATGCGAGGTAAAATAGCATTGTCTTTAACTCGGATCGAAACGGGCAGTATCTGTAACAGTCCCACATCTGTGTCACCTGTTGCCCAAAGAGTGGGCGGCACATCTTTAAACTCCGCAGGAAGAGGCGCATCTTTTGACAGGCACTGCGTAGCGCGCACGACATCCAGACCCATTGTCATGTAAACACCCGCCGGAAAGCAATAAATCGTAGCATGCAATTTCTTTAACAAGTCCAAGCCCATCAAATTTTCTCCACAAGTAGACATCAGCAAGAATGGCGAATCCACAGTGAAAGGACCAACAGTCAACGCAAGAGGTTTGGAAATGGGGCTCACAACCGGTACACCAGAAAAACCTACCAAAAAATTATTATGGCCAGACAGAGCCGCCCCAGGGACCAAGGAACGAGAAATAGAACTGTTAGTCGCTCCTGTATCCACCAAAAACTCCTTAGCCGAACCATGCACTTCTGCACTAACATACGGACCACGTTGATCTACAGGTATCAGAACTGGTCCCTCACTCTGTCTCTGGCTGTCCTAGCTGTAAGACATCCCTGTCACCTCATCCGTATCATAATCATCATGATAATAGTGTCCTCCTCGAGGGTCATCAAAATATTTTGATCAGAACGACCCTGCGAGGTCACAGTATTCTGAACCCTATCCGCTCCTCCAGCTCCACGACCCCGTCCACGAGAATCTCGTCCTCTCGGGACCGCCACCTTCTACAACAACACCGGACACTCGCTACGCCAGTGTCCCTCCTCTTTGCAATACGCACACTGGTTCGGCCCTAAAGGCGTGGTATTTGTTGGCCTGCTAGTGCGTGGAAGCTGTAGGGCCGACCTACCCTGTCCTCTACCATTCCCCCTAGAAGCCTGCTGCAACAGCACTTCCGTCTTCAAATACTTGTGCTTCTTCTTCGTCCTCTCCTTATCCTAATTTTCCCTGTGTTCATAATACTGCGCCGTATTCAAAATAACAGAAGGGGAAGACGTAGACCAGGTGCTCTCAGAAGCCTGCAATTGGGTCGCAATCTCAGGAAGCAAATTGGAAACAAATCTATTAACAAACAGTCGCACACCACCTTCGATCGACAAATCCTGTCCACTATAATCTAGAAACACGCCCTCAAACCTAGTGAAAAAATCAGACACACTCATCTTCCTTCTGACGGCAAGCCGATAACTTGTCCCAATCAACCTTCCTCGGGGGAATAAGAGAGTGCATATACGTAATGATACGGCCTGGCAAAGCAAGTATCTCCGCTCTAGGCTTATCACCTGGCTTCCGTTCCTGATCCCATACTTTGATTTGATCCCATGTACCACCCAATTCCGCAACATGATCCTGTGTGTGTACTTGTCTCCAAATATCAACCGGGACTAGTAAGCCAAAGAACATTTCAATATCAGCAAGCGTCATCACTGTAGAAGAGGCAGCTTCAGTCAATTCTTTATAATAAGCAGTCGGATTCTTCCTAGGATCAGGTAACTGAGTCTTAAGAGACAACACCTCACTTCTTTTCCACGGAGTATAAACCCAGTGTTCTTGGAAACCGGCCGCTGGCCCTGGTCTAGTAACAATATTGTGCTGTTCCCTTAGCTCTGGTATTTCAGGGTGATAAATAGGATGAACCTCCCGTATTGGGAACTGAGATCCCGGGGTGGGATTCTTCTCAAGCAGTCTACCCCGATAAGCTACCACCGTCGCAACATTACTAAAAACTTGACCAGGCACCATATCAGTAACATATACATGATCCTTAATATCCTATAGAATCCGCGGTGCTACATCATTGAAGCACTGCTCCCAAAGACCGATCAAAGTAGCCGACATATGCTTAAGGGCATGCTCTTGTATAAAATGCTCATAATCTTTCATCACACTCCAATCAATCAATCAATCAATCATGTCACTTATAAAGCGCACTACATACCCGCGAGGGTCTCAAGGCGCTGGGGGAAGAGGGGGGTGGTGCTGCTACTGATCGAAGAGCCAGGTCTTGAGGAGTCTTCTGAAGGCCAGTAGGTCTTGGGTCTGTCGGAGGTTGGTGGGGAGGGTGTTCCAGGTCTTGGCGGCGAGGTGGGAGAAGGATCTGCCGCCGGCGGTCGTTTTCCGGATGCGGGGGACTGTGGCGAGGGCGAGGCTGGTCGAGCGGAGCTGGCGGGTGGGGGTGTAGAAGCCGAGTCGTCTGTTGAGGTAGGCTGGTCCGGAGTTGTGGAGTGCTTTGTGTGCGTGGGTGAGGAGCTTGAAGGTTATCCTCTTGTTGACAGGGAGCCAGTGCAGGTCTCTCAGGTGGGGTGTGATGTGGCTGCGTTGGGGGATGTCGAGGATAAGACGTGCAGAGGCGTTCTGGATGCGTTGCAGCCGTCTCAGGAGCTTAGCCGTCGTTCCTGCGTAGAGGGCGTTTCCGTAGTCCAGCCTGCTGGTGACGAGGGCCTGGGTGACTGTTTTTCTTGTTTCGGTGGGGATCCACTTGAAGATCCTGCGGAGCATTCGGAGGATGTTGAAGCAGGATGAGGAAACGGCGTTGACCTGCTTAGTCATGGAGAGGGTGGGGTCGAGGATGACCCCTAGGTTGCGTACGTGGTCGGTGGGTGGCGGGGCTGTTCCCAGTGATGTTGGCCACCAGGAGTCGTCCCAGGCTGAAGGGTTGGAACCAAGGATGAGGACCTCCGTCTTGTCCGAGTTCAGCTTCAGGCGGCTGGTCCTCATCCATTCGGCGACGGCCTTCATTCCTTCGTGGAGGTGGGCTTTGGCGGTGTGAGGGTCTTTGGTGAGGGAGAGGATCAGCTGGGTGTCGTCGGCGTAGGAGATGATGTTGAGGTTGTGCTGTCGGGCGACGTGGGCGAGGGGTGCCATGTAGATGTTGAGTCGGTCAGACAGTAGAGAATACAAACCAAGTATATTTATTCATGTACACTCCACACATCTTCCACACCATAAATGGGATTCTGAGCCCACTGGGCAGCCTGATTAGCTACTACCCTTTTCTCCTCATCTCCCATATCAGATCGGACTAACGTCCGCCCCATATGTTCCTTAAATTTCGTCCAGTCCCTATCCTCAAATCCACGTACTGGTGTCCCACTACTCGGTAATGTCGGAGAATGGAAGAGCACAGTGGGAGTAGAAACAGAAGTAAGAGGCACTAACGTCGCTGCCGGCTGCGTCGCAAGTGTAAGAGCTGGCGAAAGGGACGCTGAGGCAATAGGTGTTGCAGGGGTACTAACAGTCATAGTTGCCACAGACGACGAAGGCAATGAGAGAGGACAGGAGGTGCCGTAGCCAAGGCAGTCCGATCAACAGTAACAGAAGCAGAAACAGCAGAGACAGAAGAATCGGTTAGCTGAGCCTGTGAGGGAAGAGCAGGATATATCCTCTGCGGGGCATATGGGGGTGGGGGTCGAGTATCTAACAATTGTTCTACAAACGTATAATTTTCTTCTTGGGCCACATAAGATTTATCAATCTGTAATCGAAATCTCCTATCTTCACGTTCAATCCCTATCTCTTGTTTCTCTCTATCATGTGCTACAGCTTTCTGAGTCAATGTTTGCATTCTCCCCTTCCGGGCCTCTTTCTCTGCTTTCATTCGCCTCTGTTTAGCCTCCTTTTCCCACGTTCGGAGAGAATCAAACATAGACTGTCTACTTCTTTTTGCAAACAACTTCTCCTGTAAAAGCCCAAGTTTTTGTTCATCAGAAGTGCCCATCAACGGCCACTGCAACTCGGCATTGCCCCTCGTATATTTGTGCCATAGTGTACTAAACATAATAGGGCCAAGGCCATGTTTCACATACATATCAAAGTTTGGAGTGCCTTCTGTAGGCGCCGGCTGACTTTCTTCCAATCGAGCATCTGCAGAGCAACAACGACAACAAGAAACCAAAAACCTGCTAAATCCAGGCATTTTTAAAAGTAAGCCAAATTCGTTATGTTGCCTGGCAAAGTGTTCACAAACACTTTGTCCCAAAATCGGTCCTCAGACCGTGTCAAATACAAACCAAAATCGGTCCTCAGACCGTACCGAATGCAAACCAAAATGGTACAATATCCACAAAGAACCAACCAAACTCACCTGGTGCACACAGGTCAAACGAATTTATTATCCACTGCCGACTCTTCGGACCAAACAGTCAGATCCAATGGTTTCGCCGTTCAGGACCCCAGTCGGGATGATCGCTGGGCAAGGCAACGTCCGGCGGGACAGAAGGGGCAGCTGCGAGCAAACAATGTTCCTCGTACAGGGATCCCTGATACGTCCGTCCGACCCGACGATGGCCCCGACCTCCCCACCCATCCGCGGGCGGGGATGGGTC
The DNA here is from genome assembly GCA_963921515.1 of Calotriton arnoldi. NCBI lineage: Eukaryota > Metazoa > Chordata > Amphibia > Caudata > Salamandridae > Calotriton > Calotriton arnoldi. The sequence goes on from CAWUFW010007904.1 coordinate 780,655, forward strand.
ACCCAATGGAGTCCCTGTTCGGGTGCTAACTGAAGGAAGTGACCTGATTAGGGTCACCCAGGTCACTCTCGACCACCTCTCAGCCTTCCATACAAATGAAGAGTCGGTCAGACAGTAGAGAATACAAACCAAGTATATTTATTCATGTACACTCGAGCGGAGCCCAGTCTGCCCAGTCTCCGTGGATTGCTGCAGAGGGGACTGACATCAGCAAACATGGTGATACATTATCTACGATTCATAACCAATGAAGGCACGCCCAGACTGGAAATTTCCAGATGGAGACAGTTACAGAAGGATGAGTTTCGATCCTGAGACCGGGCACACACTATCTCTACACCAAGTTCGTTCTGCCTGTGCCCGCCGCTGGACTGGTGGGAGCAGACCTCTATCTAGTGGGAAAGGTATGCGCTAATAAGAACAGGGTATTCATTAGTGCAGCAAGGCCCAACCTTGGAGAAACAAAAACTATCACAGCTGCTTTCAGCAGAGACAGAGAGAAATTAGTTTAGGTCATGGCTCAAAATGGCAGCCAAACATAAAATGGTGCCGCGAATGCTAACTTAAGACGTACAATACATAAGCAGCACAGCTAAGACATTTTTATTCTAACAGTCTCTCATTCCATACGAAACAAGCATTTGCAATGCAATAGGTCTCGCATTTTTTTAGAGTTAGAGCAATTGTTGTTGTAATTGACAATGTCTTTTACCTATGTGTTGTGGTTTGGAGTGTAGTGGATGTATGAACAGAGACACAGCTGCAGCACTGCCTAGAGGACTTAGAATGAGGAATTACCACTGGGACCAGAGAAGCAGATAGCAGCACTGTGTAAGGACTAGGAATGAGGAATTACTGATGGAACCAGAGAAGCACATAGCAGCACTGTCTAGGGGACTTACAATGGGAAATTAGCACTCGGACCAGAGTAGCAGCTACCAGCACTTTCTAGAGGACTTACATTGAGGAATTACCACTCAGACCAGAGAAGCAGGTAGCAGCACTGTGTAGAGGACTTAGAATGAATAATTACTGACTGGACCAGAGAAGAATCTAGCAGCACTGTCTAGAGGACTTAGAATGAGGACTTACAGAGGAGACCGGAAAAGCAGGTAGCAGCAAGGGTGTTCAGGGGAGAACAGAAGAAACAGAAAACTTACAATCAGACGGCGAAAGCAAAATTTTGCTGCGTATAACTCAAACAATTCATGCATTTATGTTATCCTCTGAATCACACTACTTTAATTCCAGACACTGTCTGTTTTACAGTGCCTGGAATGTTGTAGCTGGAGAGATCACTAATTGTTATGTGATGTGAGCATAACGTAAATATGAACTGTGCTGATGTAACATGGACGAAGCAGCTGCAAACTGGAAACACATTTTCGTAATCACAAGCATGGAAGTGATAAAAAATAATTTCGCGCTGGGATGCAAACCCAACAAAAATGATTAATATTTTAACCATCTCTGTATCGTTTAAGGTTCTATTTAATATATATTGTCTGTTTTTAGATCCTGGCTGCCCATTTAGTACAGCATTTTCATGTCACAACGCGCTTCTGCTTTACAAGGTGCTCACATTTCTACAGGAGGAGCTCTCTTTCCTGGCGGGGGTTTCTACAAAGTTAAACAAACATTAGGTTACCAACGGGATAAACAAATGAAAGTGCAATACCTCGATCCTGAAAGAATGGGACGTTCCATTCTGCAGTCTTTCTAATCTAATGCAACCTCTATATAGGAGCCTCGAGTGTAAACATCCCAGCTTCACCTTGTGGGAGGTGTCATTCAGAGGCAAACAATGCAACTTTTTTTAACAAAATCTCATTCAGCCATAGGAAAAGGTCCTCAGGGCACTCTGGAGTGGGGTTTAGTTATTAGCCCCAAAATAATGTTTGTCAGCATACATGCTGCCTAGTCCACCACTGTGGAAGCTATCTATTCACGGGCACAAGGCAGCGTTTGTTTCAAGCAAAGAAAAGGCTCAGACAGACACTCTGTCTTCTAGTGGGGAGGAAATCGCTGTATCACCTGCTCTGCGCGGTGCTTCTGCAGTAGCTTCTGCCTGTGACTAGGCCTGGGCAGAAAACTACGCTACGCTCGCGTAATTTGCGTAGTTTGCGCAACTACGCGCTACGCGAATTGCACGTAGCACAGTGCAAAAACGCGTAGCGGGCATTTTTTGCTTGCTCGCGGTCCTCAACGTCAAGTTGGCGACCGCAAGCGAGCAAAATGACATCCCGGCGAGACTTTTTCCTCGTTCGCGATCAGCAACATCAAGTTGCCGATCGCGAGCGTGGAAAATAAACCTCCCGGCGAGATTCTCAACGCGGGGAGGTCAGGTTTCTCATTGCGAGTGGTCGCGTATGCTCGCGACGGCTCGCGATGAGAAACTACCAGTCCGCGTTGACAAAACTGCCGCTCGAGTACAAATCTACTCGAGCGGCAGAAAACGACTGCTTGCACTGTGCAAGATGCCGTTTGCAATGATTGCACAGTGCGGACAAGCATCCGGCACTGTGCAATCATTGCGAACAGCATTTCCTACCGCACTACGCAGTTCGCGTAGTGCTACGCATAGCTCGCGTAGTGCGAAGTGCACTTCGCATAGCTACGCGTAGCGCTACTACGCAAACTACGCCCAGGGTTACCTGTGACACCACTGCTTAGTTAACTGAGACAGACAGGAAGTGCATCACTGAAGGACTCAACTCGTCACGTGTAAGCATTTAAACACTTCCTAAACACTCCAATAGGCCTGACAAGGCATCACCAATGCAAACGATACTAGAGGGTCCTTTGTATAAATCCACAAAGATCGAGCCCCTATGCTGAACCCCATGTAGCCTTCTTGCAGCAGGGAATGCCGCTCAGCTCTTTCAGGTCCTGCGGCCCCAGACACTTGTTGGTGTCGCCTGTCATGGCGCCCTCGCCTGTCAGAACAGAAGCACTTCAACAAGAGCTCTGGAATAAACATATACTTGGCTGTACAGCAACGCAGCAGAGCGGCTAGAGCATCCGACTGTGAAGCTAGGGAACTGGGTTCGAGTCTCGGCACGGACGCTAAGTGATTCTAGACTAATAACTGAACCTCCCCGTGGTGTTTGCGTAATGCGCTCTGATACCTTCTGGACGAATCAGCCCTATATAAAACAGCAAAAAAATAAAAAAAGGAGCCCTTAGGGTTTTTCCATGGGAAAATGCATTGTTTATTAAAGTTATGTGCGTTGCGACGGGCAAACAAAACGATCCCTGTGCCAACCAAATTCCACCCACACAGACAGTTTCAGGCTGTAACAGGCTGTGATGCCCAGAGGGGAGGAGAGGCCATCTCGCGCTGTGCAGGAGGAAGCTGTGATGGCCAACAAAAGCAATCACTGAGTGAAAGCGCCTCAGCTCAAACAAGCAGCAGAAGGAGGGACAATTGAGAGGAATGGACCAATAGAAAGCCATCATATTGGAATGGCACAAGGAAGAACCAATGGCAATTGTTGGCTGTGACAAAAGCCCACAGAAGAGATACACCAGGTCTTGCAGACAGCGCAAGCGCTGTCGAGGCTCGACCTAAAAAGGGGGGACCACCATCAGTGAGTAACTAGGTTGGGTCGGTGTCTCAGTTGTGAGACGTAGCACTCAGAGGTATGCTGGACAAGTTAATTCATGAAAGTTCTGGACTAGAAGCTGGAGGCAAGGGCCCCAGGTTTTCTCAAATCAAGGAAATGTATGATCAACAAAGGCTGTCAGTTTCTCCATGCCCAATAGTTCCCAGAGTTTGTGCAGCCAGTCTGTGGGTGTAGGTATTATCTCTGTAGCCCATTTTGATAGCAGAACTTGCTTAGCTGCGCATAAAGCCAAGGTAATTGTCCTCCCTTTCAGGGACAGCAGGGGGTAGGTCAAGGCGTTGGGGAGACCTAGAAGAATATAACTGGAGAAATAGGGCAGTTCTGTGTCAAACATCTGGTCTATGCTAGAACGTCTGTCCAATAGCGGTGTAGTTTGGGGCAATACCACAATAGGTGTTTCACGGGGCCTGCTTAATTGCATTGGTGCCAACAGCGATCGTCACTGCTGCAATTCCACTTCGCTGTTCGTGCTGGCGTGTAGTACCAATAATAGACCCGTTTAACGATGGGTCTCCTTCCCCGAGGCGCTGCAACCAGAATTGTGGGCTAGCCGCAAAATGTCTGACCATTCCTTATCAGAAAATTGGAGCTCTCATTCTAGTTCCCACCAAGCACGAGCAGGGAAGGTAGAAGCTGTAGGGAGTGTATTAAGGAAGGCATATATATCTGAGAGGATGCGTTTATCATCGTTCCTTGAGAGGAGCCACTTCCTAAAAAGTTATGAGGCATTTACTCGCATGTGAGCGCACTAGAGGATGTGTGACCCAGTGTTTTACAGCAGTATAGTGCAAGTATTCTGTGTCCGGCAGTCCATAATCTGTCTTAAACTGCGGGAAATCCAGTAATTTCTGCGCATTGAACAGATCTCCCACTCGTTTCCAATGAACTTCCTGCCAATGGAGGGAAGAGGAATTGTGTAGAGCCGGGGGAAAATCTGGGTTCCCTATAATTGGTGTAAGCAGGAGACAGGAGTGGAGAGGTGTTTAGAATTGTAGATTTTACCCCATACCCCTGTAGTAGCCCTTACCACCAGAGATACGTAATTTCCTGGCTTGCGGTGTTTCTTAAGGAGCCAAGGGATTTTCCATATATATATGATCAATAAAGCAAAAGTGTTTCTCCGTGCTCGGTCGTTGCCATTTCACCAGGTAACTTAACTGGAGCGCCTGATAATAGTGTACCAGGTGAGGGATACCCAGCCCGTCTGCCGTCATTGGCAAGTAGGATTGCTTCCTAGCAATTCGAGGACATTTACCATTCCAGCTGCTGGTGTTTCTGCAATATATGAAGGGGTGGTTGGAGGGGGAGTGTTTGCATAGGACACAGAATCTTGGGGAGGAGTGACATTTTGATGGCTGCTATCCTCCTGAGCCACGATATAGGGCCGCCAGGACTGAACAGTAAAACAGGTGTTGTGCTGTAGGGTCATGTAATTGTGCTCAGTAATCTTATCTAAGGTGGAGTATAATTGGATGCCCAGGTATTGCACCCCTTGGGTTGCCCGGGGAGTAATAAGGGAGTCTCTAGTTGGGACTTTTCATTCTGTGGGATGGTGAGGTTAAGGCCTTGGGATTTCCGTGCATTTATCTTAAACCCAGACACTTTGCCTCCGCCAGCAACGGGGGCAGTGACCTACGAGGCTGGGTGACAGCCAATAACACGTTGGGTGTGCAAAGTGCTATTTATGGGCCTGGCCTCCTATTGTGATACCCTCAATGAGGTGATGTTGCCTAATCCACTCAGCTAAAGTCTCCATGTACAAAGCGAATAGGGGTGGTGATAATGGACACCCTTGGCGCGTTCCGCGGGAGATAGGAAAAGGAAGGGATAGCAGCCCATTGACTGGGACTGAACCAACACTTTTTTAAACAGCTGCTCCAAAGCAAGGCAACGGAGAACTTCAGTTCTGCTTCTTCAGTTAAAACTGTTGACATGTATTTTACACTCAATAAATTCGTTTTAGCCTCCGAATTCCACGGGAGCATGGAGGATTCACAATTTTCATCTACCTCAGTCAGAGGTTCCTGATGGCATGTAGGCACAGGAAATCATTCAGTATAACACACACCTTTCCACCCACTCACTCCCATGGAGTGTGAGTTCTCCTCATTCTTAAAACACTTCAGTGGCTCGGCAGGCGTAGGAAGTACTATATGCATACAATTACAGTACAACACAGGAGCAAACCACCACCACAGTGACATTGGAGTCAGGACCACACATACAACAACAAAACATCTACAGGCTGCACTACACCACCAAAGGGATGACAGGAGAAAAACTCAACCGTTATATAGCGCCGAACGCTGTGCATCTAGTTGCATACCTGGAGAATCAAGTACAAATCCCCAACCTGCTCAACTACCAATACTGGATGTGCACCCTCTTCACACTCACAGGCAGAAAGAAAAGCTGTCATGCCATACAGACGGTGGAACACATTGTGGGGTCCAAGTGCTTTGAGTTATCGCAACCTAACGTGGTAATATTGTTACAGTGTTCACTTGTTACAGTTAACAATCTGCAATCCGATCGCTCCTTTGCTGTTTCAACTGAGGCCCCTTAAGTGTCCCTCCACCTGTTACGTTGTTTCTATTCTCCTGCAACTCCCCTTTCAATTAAAGGTCGTTATCTCGTATGCAGAGGGAATACTGCTTTCACAAAGCTACATGCTAGCTCATATATCGCTGATATCTGGGTGTGGGTGTCCGCAAAGGCAAAAAGCACCTATGTCATTAACAGTAGGTGCCATATGAATGGGTGTACCACAGCATAAGCACGCACAGAAGCAAGGCATACGCAAGAAAATGACTGTTCTCTGTAATCACAGAGATCTCTAGACCTCGATTGGGGGCCTGGGTGGGGGGCAGAAGCTCATTGTATTCTTTTTTTTGTGTCACTACAAGGTATGCAGAAGTCAGAGGCGTGCTTGGCCATTAGGCATGGCGGTGTGCAGATAAAATATCGAGTTGGAAATTTCGAACTACAGAAATATCAAGTCCTAAATATCGTCAGTGAGAAATATTGACAGCAAGAATATCGTGGTCAGAGATGCCCTAACTGACATATTTGTGTACATGTTGTCCATCAGCTGTAAGGTGATCGTGTACGAAAAAAGTCGAGGGACCATAGGTGCAGACATTCCTTCAACCTGTAACCCCCGTGTTTATTACTATACATTTAGGTGTGAGCAAAATCAGCACTCAGACCCTGCATCTCTGTGTGTGCAAGAACAGAGTTCCATTGTCTCGACCAGTTTCAAAGCACTCCCCACATCATGGACCTAAGGGTATTGCAAGCGCTCCACTGCAAGATCGCCAACTTTGTTCGGGATAGTATTATTCTCTAGTCTTAACGTGCCATCATCTTGTGCCACAATTCTGTCTACAGCACATTGAGACGCTGAGATCTTCACCATTTGGACTGTCCTCTAGGGTCCGCTCTACTTGATCAGCATGTTTTTCACAGAGATGTTACTGCAAGAGCCTTCTAACCCCTATGCTTGCCAAGGCAATCTCAGACCTCATGGGGTTCTGTGAAGAAGTAACAATGGCCGTTGTGAAGCACTTGTCGTTTTGTAGTAAATACGAGCATGTACGCAACATTCAGTGCTCTCATCTTCCGCTTGACCTCAAAAAAGGACTTCCTCATTGTTTGGACCTTCTGGGTGTAATCTGGGAAAATCTGGATTGTCTGGCCGCCTAGCATAGGATCTCCTTGTCATCACACATCTTGTATGATTATGCCTCTGTTCTTGTAGTTTAGTATCCGAATGATGAGTGCTCTCTGCTTTGCGTCAGGAGGTGGTATCGTAACCAGGCCTCTGTGAGTACATTTGACCACAATCACCTCTGAAAGACCAGTAGGCTGCGGTACGTCTCTTATTCATTTTTCAATGAAGTGCTCTTGTGCATAACCCTAAATTCTTTCCTGAAAGCTGACAAACCTAGGCTTATTGTGGTGGGATCTCCCTTCCACATCCTCAAGTCTGTTTTCCAATGCAGGAATATGCATAAAGAGCTTACAAGTAACTTTTTTAGTGTCTAACACTTCAGTTTGCACCACATTCACCCATTTTTCATTGGCCAAGCTAAGTTCTTTTAAGTTGCACAGGTTCGCTCTCAAATGTGTTACCTGACTTGCGGGAGTGTCAATTTTGTGCTCCAGGGTTTGCCTGGATCCTTCTACACAGATAAAATCTGTGCTCCGTCCACTGGGCATGGAGGAGCCGCCCCTGCCTACCTTTTATTTACACAGCACCCTGCCCACAGGTCTATTTAGGGTCTACCTTAGGGGTGATCTATGTGTAATAAAAGGGGAGTTTAAGGCTTGGTAAGTAGTTTTAAATGCCAAGGCAAAGTGGCAGTAAACTGCGCACACAGGCCCAGTGGTTGCAGGCCTGAGACAGGTTTGAAAGGCTATGTCAGTGGGTGTCACAAGCAGTGCTTCAGGCGCATTAGTAGCATTTAATTTACAGGTCCTGGGTATATGGTATACACCACTTTACAGGTGTAAACCAATCATACCATGTTTAGAGGAGAGAGCACATGCACTTTTAGCACCTGTTAGCAGTAGGCCGGGGCGTGAAATCCCGCAGACTTCCGAAAAAGGAGCAGAGTTTTTTCCACGCTCACCAACATTAAGTTGGCGAGTGAGGAAATTCTTACTCCAGACCACCTCCGGGTGAGATTTCTCAATGCGGGCGGTCACGGATGGCAGCTACCTCTCACGCTGAGAAACTTTCAGTTCACATTGAGGAACTGCTGCTCGAGTAGAACATCTACTCGAGTAGCAGTAAGAGGCAACGCCCTCTTGAGCTGCACAAGTTGCTGTTTACACTGATTTTTCAGCGCGGGACAAACACCTGGTGCTAAAAATCAGCGTGAATGGCACAACCTAATGCACTCTGCTGCTTGAGGAACTTTGCGTAGCATGGCAGAGTTTTTTGGTCACTTCGTGGAGTTCCAAGTATTGGAACTCCGGGGGGGGCGGAGCTTGCTCGCTACAGCGATGGCCGCCTAAGCCGATAGCTCTGCGTAGCCATTAAACAATCCTTCACTTATCCTACATCTGCGGGGTCTTTCTGTCCCGAACTGCACTGCTGGTGATATCGGAGAGCCTTGGGGGCAAGACGAGCCGTCCCGGCGCGCTCTGCACCAAAAAGCGAGTGAGCGACGGCTGCCGGAGGTGGAGGACCCTGTACTAGGCCGACATCCTCGGCCTTGAGTAGCCCGACATAGCCGGGGGGCGATCCGACGCCCGGAGGCATCGCGGGCGCTGCTGGTGCTGGGGCGCTCTTGGCGCAACACGGCGAGGTGGCGACCGACTGCGGCAACCCCTGTGGAGGTAACGGCGGCATTCCATTATCGCGCTCGCCCACGCTGATTCCGACGGAGGGAGATCACAGCCGACGACCAGAGAAGTGGAGCGGCAGTTGGCGAGACACGAGGCGCCATTTTGCCTTGCATCGAAAGCGGCTCTCCCTCGCGGTGTAGCTGTGGTCATAAGCGGAAGAGCGGTGAGGTACCCTGCTGTGGCCAGCGGCGGGGCAGAGAGATGGTGATCGGGCTCCAGTGCCCCTGAAAGGGATATGGCGGTGCAGCGGGAAGGCGCGGCTGCGGCCGAAAGAACGGGCGAAGCACCGCACGTGCTGGCATTTAGGCCCAAATGAAAAACTGCAAACGCTGTGGATGATGCCAGTGGTGGTGCACAGTTGGGACTACAGCATCGCTGGATATTGGGGCTGGCTGCCTCAATATCACGCCTGAAGAGCCGTGACTGTGGCTTGCTTTCTGGTGTGCACTTTCCGGTACTGGTGACGCCATTTTGTGCTTCAGGACCAAGGTACGCTTTGAGGACGCTGGCGCTTGGTGCCCGCAGCGGCGGAATAGCTTGGGGAGCGCACTAGAAGGCGCTGGTGTCGCACACTGTAGGAGGGGCCCAGTGGGGTGCACCCATGAGTAACGCAACTGCGGCTGGGGGAGCCCCGGAGCTGAGGTGAAGCACGCTGCTGTGTGCATCGGCGGACCACTGGAGAGGTAACTTAGCACTTGTGGAACGTGATTCCTGGTCTGCGCTGCTTTGAGTGGAGTGATAAATTGCGGAGCTTGTCTGTCAGCTAGTTCGTGGTGATGGGAGTCTGTTCCGCGGTGGTGCAACAAGGCTAGACGATGGATAGCTCCCTGTTGCTGCCTGCGCGTCCTCCAGAGTGGGGATACCATTTTGCGGGGGAGTTGACCAGTGAAGAATCTGCCCAAAAGGACGCTACACGCTTGATTGGAGTGCTGGTCAGGAAGCATCTGAGCGGTCTGTGGATATATCGCGATGGGCAGAGTTGATAAGTCGCAGCCTAAACTAACTTTTGACCAAAAGAAGACCAAGGGGAGGGACACCACCTCGGAAGATGGGGATAATGCGTCGGACCCAGTACATGAGGAAGTTGTCGGAGATATTCGTTCCTTGCTCGTTCCAATGGAAAAAGGCCTACAGAGCAGTCTTTCAGCTCTGGGGACTAAAATAGACTCCCTCTCCTACAGAATGGACAGAATGTCAGAACGAATAGACAAGCATGCTGAGAGGCTTGACATGTCGGAACGACGGATTACAGAAGTAGAAGAGGCGCAGACGACAATGGACACTGAGCCCAAGCAGATGGGGAGGGTGTTGCAACAACTACAGGACAAGGCAGAGGACCTGGAGGTGCGATCTCGAAGGAGCAACTTACGAATTACGGGCCTTCCGGTGTCGACCCCGACTGGAAACATGGAGAAATTTGTTGAGAAATTGTTAGTCACACTGCTTGGCAGCGAAACATTCTCTCCTATTTTCGTGGTCGAAAGAGCGCACCGCTCTCTGGGCCCACGCCCGATCCCTGGTGCCCCCCGAGGTCGATCATAGCGAAACTGCTGAACTACCGTGACAGAGACTCGGCGCTGAAGGCGGCCAGGGAAAAGCAGTCGCTGCAGTATGAAGGATCCAACATAACCTTGTACCCGGACTTCACGATTCGGGTGCAAGAGGCCCGTAAGCAGTTTGCACAGCTAAAGCGCCAACTACGGGATCTCAACCTAGACTATGCTATGTTATACCCAGCAAGACTGCTCGTTAATCGACAGGGTCAATCTCGCATTTTTACAGAACCGAAAACTCTACAGAAGGCACTAAAGGAGTGGGTTAAGGAGAAACGCAGTAGCCCGGAGCGAAGTCCCTTGGAGGGGGCAGTCGGAGGCGACTTAGACGAGCAGGACAGAATAACGGACTGCATATGTTACAGATAAGCGGTCTTCCTGGGGGAGGGTGACTGGGAATGGTGCAGAGGTGTGTGGGACTATTAACGAGTTGCTTTGTTTTAATATGCGACAGTTAAGTGAAAATGCTGCAGTGCTGATTTGGGAAAAACACTCCTTACTGCGAGACTTATGTTTATTGAGAGGAGCGTTGTGACAATTTTGGTTTGAGGAGGCGTGAGGTAGTGGGGGATGGAGAGACCACTTGCAGATACTGAGTACTGGCTGTATGGCACGCAGGGGCGTAACCTGGTCTGGTCTGGTTCTTTCAACCAACAGGTCGTGCAACATCTGCCCATGAGTGAACCACACTTCTTGGGAGCTTTATTGCGGTGGGAGGGGAGGGGAGGGTTTCATTCTTGTTTTGTATTCACTTGGTTTGAAACAACGCATGTATCCTTGATGAAGAGGGATGGGGAGTTTTGCGAGGTATCTCGTTCAGGCACAGTTGGGGGACGCCTGGCGTGGGAGGGGGGTGGGTGGGGTTTGAGACTGAAGAAATATAGTTACTGCTATGTTGTCACCAGGTGGACGGTTGGTGCATGTGTATACTGCATGTTTGTGTGGCGCGATAGGGATTATGGCCCCCACGTTCCCCCATGACAGCCCCTACTGAAGTAGGTAAGACTGACTCTACTTGCACGATCAGAGCGCTCACGTGGAATGTGAGGGGCCTCAGTGACCACCGGAAACTTCAGAAGGTCCTGGCCTACTTAGTAAGATATCATGTTGATGTAGCTACCTTGCAGGAGACTCATCTTCCCCAGGATAGCCCCATGCTGCGCAGTAGGGGCCTGCTAGGCAATATACATGCAGCGGGTTTCACTACCCATGCGCGAGGGGTGCTTACATGGGTGAACCCCAGGTCCTCTCTCAAGATAGAGCCATTATACACTGATCAAGAAGTGCGATACGTGATCTCTAGGTGTAGGGGTAAGGGAGTGGAACTTCTCCTAGTGAATGTTTATGGCCCAAATTTCGACAACCCTGACTTTTACACTTCCCTGTCGGAGACGGTTCGTGGATGTGGCGAGGGCGAACAGCTTTGGGGTGGAGATTTTAATATGGTTTTGAACCCAAGGAAAGATAGGTCGGGGGGACCTGATAGACAAGTCACACCATCAGCACGCACAGTCACAGATCTGCTGGTACAGCTTGACCTATGTGATGTGTGGCGACAAAGGTATCCGGAGAAGGGGGGATACACGCATTATTCAGCGTACCATGACCTCCACACTCGCATAGATTATTGGCTGGCCGCTAGACGGATCCAGGAACGGGTCCGTCACTGTGAGGTACACCCCCGTACGCTTTCGGATCATTCCCCGTTGTTATTGGTGTTTAACACCCCACAGAAATTAATACCCACCTTTACGTGGAGGTTCCCACCCTACTCGCTGTTGGACGCGGTATTTAGGGAGGAACTGGCGGAAGCGATTGAAACGTATTTTACCACAAACATAGGATCGGTGGACAGTTTCCAGGTTGTTTGGGAAACGTTTAAAGTATATATCTGAGGTATTACAATGACCAAACACTCTGAGGTCCTGAAAGCGATCCACAAAAGACTGTCGGATCTAGAGGGCTCATTGAAGGCTCTTGAGAGCCGACTTCTGACCAGTGCTGACGACGAGCTCATGCTAGAGTTCAAAGCACAGCTGGAAGAATATCATGCCGCAGCAGATGCGGAAATTAAACACCTGGGTAAATATGCCACGGCGCGCACGTACGGTGAAGGTGAGAGGCCGGGTACAGTATTGGCACAGCTCCTTAAAAAGAGGCGGGAGAAGACGATAGTAACTGAGATCAAATCCGCGGAGGGAGACACGCTGGTTGAAGAGGCGGCTATAGCGGGGAGGTTCCGAAGCTACTACTCAGAGTTATATTCGACTCGCAGGGCGGCACCGAAGCGGAGATATTGAACTATCTGACGTATATCAAACTCCCATGGTTAACAAATACGCACTGCGAATTCCTTATGAGGCCTGTGGAGAAGGATGAAATCGTACTAGCTTTGTCAAGCATGAAGTCGGGGAGCGCGCCGGGGGTGGATGGCCTGACAGTAGCCTTTTACAAGGCGTTCAGAGACTTACTGGTCCCTCATCTGGCTACTCTGTTTGACGATATGTGCGTCACGGGCACTATGCCACCATCGATGAATGAAGCAATAATTGTGGCTATCTTGAAACCGGGCAAACCACCGGATGAGTGCCCCTCCTATCGCCCGCTTTCACTGCTTACTGTCGATACTAAAATATTTGCGAAGATCTTAGCTACGCGGCTGGTTCTGCTTATTCCGATTTTGGTGGCGCCGGAACAGGCGTGTTTTGTTCCAAGTAGGAACTTAACTTATAATTTGAGAACAGTGTTCGGAGCAATGAAGCACACCAAGCCGGAGAGCAGGCGATAGCTGTATTTCTGGATATGGAAAAAGCTTTCGACTCGGTGGAATGGCCCTTTATGCGGCAGGTCCTACTGAGGATGGGGGTGGGGGCAGTATTCTTGCAGCTGATAGGGATATTATACAGCGCACCCACTGCTAGAATAAAAATTGACAACCTAGTGACGGATCCTATACGCATCACTAGAGGTACGCGACAGGGCTGCCCATTGTCTCCCATACTATATGCGTTAGTAGCAGAGCCCTTGGCCTGTGCGCTTCACGAATACCATAGATATAAGGGCATAAGATTCCCGAAGTACGAGTTGATTGTTTCCACGTATGCAGACGACACGTTACTTTATGTATGTGACCCAGAACGGCACCTCTCCTCTGTGTTGCGGGAGGTGGTACGATTCGGAGTAGTGTCGGGACTAAAGGTTAATTGGCCAAAATCCCTGATATTTCCTCTTACGCCCATCACGGTCCCGTTCGAGCCTGACTATCCCCTACAATGGACAACAGAATCAGTGAGGTACCTTGGGATCAAGATTCACACGGACTCGGAAGTGGTGTTTAGAGAAAACTATGGGGTTGCTATAGATAGGCTAGAAGGCGACGTGGAGGGTTGGATACGTCTACCACTGTCCCTGCTAGGCAGAATTTCCATCATGAAAATGGTAGTACTCCCCCGTTTTTTGTTTCTTTTTCATAATATTCCTTTGGTTCTCCCTTCTTCTTTTTTCCGACGACTTACTACGCTAATGATCAAGCTGGCTTGGGCGGGTAAGCAGGCGCGGGTCAGATGGGAGATTCTTACGTTACCATACCATATGGGAGGACTGGGGGCTCCAGACTTGGATCTTTATTATCGGGCAGTTCAGAGTGCGCATGCTTTCCACTGGATGCATGGCTTGCCAGACACCCCACACTTGTGTATTGAGAAGGTGGTAGCCTCCCCTCAGCCCATGCCAGTTTTAATGTTTTCATCCCCAGACCGTAGAACTGGGATACTGGACTCGGTGAACGCCACAACACATGCTTGGCATCATCTCCTGAAGTTGCAGGCGGGGGCTATACTGTACTCTCCGCACACTCCGCTAGACTGGTGCCACTGGCTGCCCACCTGCAGGGAAAAGGGGGTTACACAGGCTCTCAATTCCATTGGAGTTCGGACCGTCGGGGACTTATTTGAGGGGGGCACGGAGAAGAGCAGGGAGGAGTTGGTAACGGGTGACACAGTGGCAACGTACCATACTAAATTCCAGTTCCACAGAACACGGCAAGCATTGTTACATATCCTGGGTGGAGACCTGGCGGAACTGCCGGAATTGTCCTCCTTATCCTATGTTATCAAGGCTAAGTCACCGCAGCGGATAGTTTCGAAGATTTATAGGCTGCCAATGGATTACAGGGAAAATCATTACACTAAAGCCCGTTTAGCGTGGCAGAGAGACTTGGGCAGGGAGATCGATGATGCAATGTGGGCCTATTGCTGTATTAGTACCGTATCTCCTTAAACGGTAGGCACAGACTCATTCACTTCAAATACTTGAATAGGGTATACTACACCCCGGAGAGACTCTGTAGATACGGACTGGGAGATGGGGCTGAATGTGACCGATGTAGTGAACGGAGAGCTGATTTTATACACCTGGCATGGCTGTGTCCGGGGAACGCCAAATTTTGGGACTTAGTTTTTAGGTCTCGCCTAGCGATGCAGCGCCATGCGCTGCTCGCCAGGCGAGATCTATTGTTGCCGACTTGCTTGCGAAGGGGGACAGGACATGTGCACGCGTATGGCAAGTCCTGGACAGGAGATGTGCACGAGTATGGTGCGAGCAGGAGTTGTAATAACGCCGCAAGCCGTACGCGTGCACATCGACTGTCTGTGCCGAGCTTAACAGACAGGAGATGTGCACGCGTACGTCTTGCGGCGTTATCACAACTCTTGCTCGCACCATACGCGTGCACAAGTCCTGTGCAGGCGCGGTGCCCTTTGTCTGCTGCATGTATATCAGCAGGCCGGTGGGCACGTACAGCATGCCTCCCGCTCAACCCCACTCACCGGCTCTTGTGGGGACTCTGCGCTGCTCCCTGGCTGGTCTCCTGGATGGCAGGGAGGACTCGCCTCTTCACCCGGTCACTGGCGCAGCAACACGCGGGGCTCCGTCTTGCTCACAGGAGCCCCGCCTGAAAACCTGCTCCGGCCGCACCATGCGGCATTCACGAAAGCGGGGTGGGCTCCCGCCGGACTTCCCTTTGCGGGGTGGGCTCCCACCTCGCTGCTGCAACACACGGGGCTCCCTCAGCTCACAGGAGCCCCGGATACTTCCGGCCGCGCGCTCCATGCCCCGCCCATGTCCCACACAAGATTGCCTGACTTCCGGGTCGCGCTGAGAGCGGCCCGGAGAAGGTTTCTACAACAGCTCGTTTCATTGGGTGCCACATGAACTGCAAAGCATGGATGTGACTGTTCGTGCGTCAGAGCAGCTGTCTGCCCAGGGCTGAAAAGCCACGTACATCGGGACACCACTACAGAAAATGCAGTTGGCATCGAGACAAGTGAGCGCTCAGGGTGAAAATACACGCAAGTTTAAATGCTCGGAAAAGGCTTTGGGAATAACATTGAGTGAAAGATCAAAGTAATTTGTGAATTATTCGTATCAACTAGTCCAATCTCTATGGCCTTATTGTCTCGATGTGAGCCTCCGTTTTATACACCGCATCCTTTTGCCTTGCATCTGTGATTTCATGGTGTGACCAAAACAGCGCTTTGAAGCATGTACTAGCCAATACTCAGGCCGTTTACAGCAACATAAGTTAAATTGGGGGGTTGGATACAAGGCGGAAAGCGGCACCACCTAAAGAGGTTCTGCTATCCGTAGCCAGCATTGCAGTTGCTTTTTGAAAGGCAGCCTGTTCTATAAGCAAAGTGTTCAAGGAGTGTCTCCTCTACTCCTGCATCGCATAGCCTTCACCCCCTCGCAGCCGCCGTTGTCTGTCTCCAGAAAGACACACTAACCTTGTGTTGCCTTCCATAAGCTAACGTTAGATTTCAGGTGTGCACAGAGAGCTCTTATACATGAGGCAGTCGTCAAACACCTGTCCTTTTAACAAGTGTGATAGGTCCAGCATTTTTCTGATTTCATTATAGTGGGTAGCTTTTACCCATAGCCTCTCCACTTCATCCCCCCCTCGACAGGTGCCAGTGTAGTCTCTTTAATTGATACCTCCTCTCCCTGTGTTTCTCCATCATTATTGCCTGTTCCTTCTGGAATAATATGCTGTTCTCAGCATGGTGCTTCGGAACCATAACACCACCTTTTCTTCCGCCCACCGCCGCATTCAACAGGGGGCGATGGGATAGCTCTCTTTAGCCATTGTATCTCTCTGATCACACATGCACATCTTTCTAAAAAGTAAATGGAAATGCACTTAAGTGCTAAGGCTAGTGGTCAAGTATTTTACTTTGCTGTGTCTTTTTTTTTCCCTTTCCATTCTTTTTGCCCTGGTGAGTATAAACTATATCTTAGGCTAAAGCAATCCAAAGCAAGTACACCTGCCTGGAAGCATCTATAACAAGCATTTGCAATGCAATAGGTCTCGCATTTGTGAGAGTTTGAGCTATTGGCATTAAAAATGACAATGCCTTTTATGTATGTTTTAAAAACTTGCAAGCGGTCGTAAACACGCACTTTTCTACTTATAGTCGTTGCTTACGAGAACCAAGGCTGGCAGTAACTGCGCCTCGTTTACTGCCAGACTTGCTTGTCTTAAGCAAGGACTACAAGTACAAAGTGCTTATTTACGCACCGCTTTCAGGTTTTCAAAACACATAAATAAAAGGTATTGTCATTTACAATGCCAATAGCTCAAACTCTCGCAAATGCGAGACCTATTGCATTGCAAATGCTTGTTAAGGAATTGGGATGAGTGGTGGAGTTGCCCCTCTCTCCGGAACCGGCACTAGCGTTATTGGGCTACTCCAAATTGATACCCAAAGGTGCTCGTATGTTGGTGGATATGGGGCTGCTGTTAGCCAGGCGTAGAGTGGCAATGTGTTGGCTACGGGGCCCGACCCCTACGATTCCACAGTGGTCGAGTGATATGCTGTACTGCAGTACACAAACGGAAAATTTCAGCGATCTACTACCGCCACGTGGTCGACCTAAGAACTTTTGGGCATTGTATAAAACGTACATTGAAACAAGGGAGAGGGACCCTGCATCTACGGAAGTTGAAGGTCAGGAACCGCTTGATATCAACTTAACTGACTAGGGGGTCTCTTGTCTAAACCGATACTTGATGTTTTCGCCAAAGAGCGCAGAAATAAATAGTTCAAGGAGGGGGGATGGGAGGATGAGACCTTGCAATCAAACGCCATGTATTGTGTCGTGCCTGACAACTTTGGTACTGTCGTGCTACAAGATTCAGTCTTGTGTTTGTTTTATATGTAAAATTCAATAAAGTGTTAAAAAAAAAAAAAGTATTGGAACTCCACGAACTCCGCCCAGGCCTAGTTAGCAGTGGGAAAGTGCCCAGAGTCCTAAAGCTAACAAAAAGGTCAGAAAAATAGGGCGAGGGAAGCAAAACTTTGGGGACAACCCTGCAGAAAGGGCCAGGGCCAACAGTGCCCCTGAAAGTTCAAGCTCCAACCCATTGTAAACCTGCATGCTAGTGAACTTTCTCTACGGAAGCTTACAGCTGTTGGCTCAGACAGCTTGAGAAAAAAGCAGAATATAATATTAATCATAGCTGTGTGAAGGAAAAGCACTTTTTTGTGGAAGCACACAATGTCTGCCCAATGAAGACAAGAACTGCTGGCTTGCAATATTTGGGCAGAGCCAAAGCCCCTTTCTTGGTGATTCTCACATAATTGTCTGGCGACAGCTGGGCTGTCAAGCCAGAGCATAAATAAACAAGGGAATCTTAGCTGTTACTAACTCTCAGGTATCCTCAGCATAAAGGGACAATGCCAGGCGCCTAAAGGACCTCTAGTAATTCTCCCCAGTGCTGCAGCCTACTTACACCAAGGACTTTTTTCTGACTTGAGGGATGTCAAATAACACCCAATGGTACTGCAGCCCACATCAAGAAAGTGAAGTTTGCGACTTTTAAAACTCCAAAGGGATGCTGCAAATTCCACATTTGTTCTGGGTTTGTATGTGTCTTCTCTGTTTTTTCACTGCGCCACAGGATTCAAGCTAGCCTGGCTGATGAAGGGTGATGCCCTGAAACCGGTCCTAGGATGGTTGTTTCTGGTCCAGGGAGGATCTGGTTTGGTGGTTCGGGGTGGACTGTTCCTATAAGGAACAGGGTCAAGACTGATTGGCATATGGCTGGGTTCAAACTCGGGTGTCGTGGTAAGCAAAAGAACGATAGATTAAACCCAGATTTTTGTGACTGGGGGTGAATGTTTGCATTGTTCAGCATTCCATCCGTCATTTGTTCCTTTTGCATTAGTTGCCCTAGGTGGGAAGGGTATGCCCAGACGGGGGTCCCATGCTCACTGCGCCACTGGATTCAAGCTAGCCTGGCTGATGAGGGGTGATGCCCCGAAACCGGTCCCATGATGCTTGTTTTAGATCCCGGGAGGACCTGGCTTGGCGGTTCGGGCTGGACTGTTCCTACAAGGAACAGGGTCGAGACTGATTTGCTTATGGCTGGGTCCAAACTGGGGTGTCGTGGTGAGCAAAACAACGATGGATTAAACCCAGATCTTTGTGACTGGCGGTGAATGTTTGCATTGTTCAGCATTCCATCCATCATGTGTTCCTTTTGCTTCAATACTGGTAGGCAGTACATTTTGAGAGTGCAAGTAACTTATTATTATTATTATTAATTATTTATAGAGCGCAGCTATCACCCAACAGGCATCTTGCCACTAGTAACTTATCACTATAGAAAGAATCTGTAGATGTTTACTCTGGGTCATTTTGCTACAGCAGTACATTGTCGGGGGAGAAAGCGAGGTTTTTAAGTTTTTCCTGAAACTCAACAAATTGGTATCGTTTCTTAAATGGAGCGGTAGATAGTTCTATATTTGAGCAGCTCTGACCTGGATGGTTCTGCCTCCAAATTGTGTCTTTTTAAATGATGGTACAGACACCAGGCAGGCAGAAGGTGATCTCAGATTTCGTGTGGGCCTATAGAGTTCAACCTTTTGTTGTAGAGTCTTGAATCCCTTACCATTTAATGCCCTATGTAATATGTATAAAGCTTTAAAAATTGATCTTTCCTTTACTGGAAGCCAGTAAAGTTCCTGCAGCGTCTTAGTTTCAGAGCTCCTTCTCCCTTTGCTTTACGCTAACTTGGCAGCCATCACCTGAATCCTTTGGAGCTGCTTGAGCAGATAAGCCGGGCTACACAGAAGCAATGAATTACGGTAGTACAGTCTGCTCAATACAGTGGTCTGTGCTACGAACTTCTTAAAAAGGCTGTGGAAGCATAGGGACAATTTTCTTCAGGTTTCTTGTAGTCCATGGCATACAGCTACCATTTTATTGATGTGAGCCTCCATTGAGAGTCTATCGTCAATTTGGACTTCAAGATTTCACACTTATTGTGCTATGTCCAGATCTGAGTTCTTAGGCCATGGCCAGAAGTTGGTTGTAAGTTGTTGTTGTAGATTCCCTAGCAAGCAACATAGAGATTCTGTTTTATTTCCGTTAAATTTTAACACGATCACGTCAAGCTCCTGGGCCATCTCTTTCAGACAGGCGTGAAAGTTGTTTAGTTGATTTAGATCCGATTTGGCTAGTGATATTATTAATTGAGTGTCATCTGGATAGCTTACAAACAAGCTCCCAAAGGACTTAATCAGAGTTAACAGTGGTCTTAAGTAGACATTGAACAAGATGGGACTTCATGCCCAATTTCTTTATATTCGTATACTATTGGGGGAAGAGTTATTGCTTGCAGTCGTCCTGATAGGTAGGATTCTCATTACTTAAGTAGTGTGCCTCCTATTCCAATCTCCTTTAGACGTGCAAGCAGAATTTGGTGGTTCAGTGTGTCTAAGGCGGCAGACGGGTCCAGCAGGATCAGTACCACCATTCGACCACCGTCAACTTGCATCCTTAATTCCTTAGTGGCTAGTACTAATGCCGTCTCTGTTCCATGGGGCGGCCTAAAACCCATCTGTTCCGGTTCTATCAAGTTATTTTCTTCAAGAAAGTTTTCTAACATCTTGCTAAGATACTTTTCAAGTATCTTGATTGGGAAGGGGAGTTTCAAAATCGGGCAATAATTGCTGGGCTCTTGAATATCATATTTAACACAAAAGTGAAGGGGTGAGGGATTTGGACCCCTCTACTTCGGCCCCCCTTAGCACAACCTGACACACAAAAAGGAGTAGAGAGTGATAAAATATCTGTATGTGTGGTGGCACTAGCTATGTGTCAAAATACTGCCCTCACTCACACAATTGTGTGACATGCTTCATCATAGGGCTGCTTCAGTACACCCCTGCGCAACCCAACGCCTGGGGTGGAGCGATAGGGTAGGGGAAGACAAGACACAACATATAGAAAAATGATAAAGTAATATGATTTTTCTGGGATCACCGAAAGTGGAAGTGCAGTGTGAGTTAAAACCAGCTCAGAGTTATCACTATGCGTAAAGTTTATTCCTGGACCCTCCAGCCAGGATTAAATACGTGAAGGATGGTGGTGACTGGAAGAGATTATGAACTCCTTACACCCCTCCTTACTGCCAATTTGTCGACATGTTTCAGCCGTAGTTATGTGCCCATCGTACAGGGTCACGCCGGCCTTCGTCAGGACCTTACTGATCCCAGGACCTAGGTCACCTTGTTTCCTGGAGTGCGGACGTGCCAGAACAATTGTTCCTGCACCAAGGTATCCCCTATGTAACACTCTCCCGTAGTACTATATGGAACAGAAAGAAGAGAAAACACAAATAGGAGAGGTCACTCATAGTTGTTCCCTCTCGTGGTTTCGCTTGCTACAGTGCTTCAACAATTGTCAATCCATCACAACACGTGTATATTTCCCGGAACAGAATCCTGCAATAAGGATAACATGGCGTTGCTCTATAATATGCAACTAATAAAGATTCACTCGAAAAGTAAGCGTAGATGACCGTGCGTATGTACTCTACCTAGCATCTCCACAGCATCTCTCATTCATAATCAGAAAGTAGCATGATACTAACATGCACATTATAGAGCGACGCCATGTTATCCTTATTGCAGACGAAGGCCGGCGTGACCCTGTACGATGGGCACATAACTACGGCTGAAACATGTCAAAAAATTGGCAGTAATGAGGGGTGTAAGGAGTTCATAATCTCTTCCAGTCACCACCATCCTTCATGTTTTTAATCCTGGCTGGAGGGTCTAGGAATAAACTTTACGCATAGTGATACCTCCGAGCTGGTTTTAACTCACACTGCACTTCCACTTTCGGTGATCCCAGAAAAATCATATTACTTTATCATTTTTCTATATGTTGTGTCTTGTCTTCCCCTACCCTATTACTCCATCCCAGGCGTTGGGTTGCGCAGGGTTGTACTGAAGCAGACCTATGATGAAGCATGTCACACAATTGGGGGCGTGGCTAACCAGCCAACATGGCGGACGCGAGTTCCTAACGCTCCGACCGACATCCCCTAATTATCCGCCACGATTATCCTGACACTGTGCCATCCGCGCTGGAAATCTGCAGATCTGGTGAGGTGACGGACCGCTGAAGCCAACTAGCCCTGCAGAGAGCCTATTTGTGGGCTACGGCCGCCGCTGTGGCTGTAGGGAGCAGTGCGGCCTATTCGCAGTAAAGACGCGAGGAGGCGGCGGCCGGTCTCGGTCGCGACTGGGGGGGGGAAACCCCTCACAGAGCTTACCGGACGCAGCCGCTGAAGTGGCGAAGCCTGCCTGGGGCGTCGGACCTCCAGTGCTGTGGGCCCCCGCTGTCACCCGCCTGACGAGAGTGCCGTGTGGGCGGTCCACGGAGGGCCGCGATTCCCTGGTGGCGGTTCCGGGACCCGGGGATTTGGAAAGTGGCGGCCTGGAGTGCGGCGTGGGACAGAAGCGGCGGGCGCCGTCCTGCTGACTGCTGCGGCGGCTGCGACTGTACTGAGGAGAGCGGGCAAGTGGCGGAGGAGCGACGTGAGTGGCGACCGCCCCTACTGGAGTCGTAGCGGCCCGTGGGAGGCAGAGAGACGGCCGACGCCTGGCTGGGCCCCAAATGAATGTGACGTTGAGGGCGTGCATGTACGCGGGGCCTAGGGGGGGGGCCCGCCGAACCTCCGTGTTGTCTGCTCCCCTGGGCGGAGGCCTTCGTTGTGGACCTGTTATTAGAGGAGGAGGCGGCGGGTGGCTGCTTTACTTAAACTTGCATTCCCTACGAGTGTTTGCTTTTTCCAGGATGTTGTTACATTTTTTTTTTAGGCAGCATATTACTCTCGTCTAATGCGTAATTTGAATTGTGTCGCATCCAGGAGTTTATAGCGGGGCACAATTGGGTTGTAGTTTAAGGCAATGCAAGTTTCTCTCAATGGGGCAGTATGGTGTTCAGTGGAGGAGAGGATGTGGCACTATGGTCAGAGCTGCCGAATTTGGAACTGGGGAACCAGGTTCAGCCTTCATGACCAGTCCACCAGACCACTCTCCTGAGGGAGCACATTCCCTTGCTAGACCTTAGAAGCCCTGGTGTCTTAGCACCAGCATGTGGACCCTAACGGTGGCAATTGTGGGTTAACCGTAAAGGCCTGTCAACCACAATCCATACTGAAGTTCACCTCCAGTCTTGCGGGCAGGCCTATGAAGCAGCACACCCTAGTGCGACAGTCACTAAGGTCACAGGACCCTTGAGCAGGGTGGCTCTAGGGCGGTGCGATCGCACTGGGCGCTGACTTCGGGTGGGGTGTCATGCTTGCAAGTATATTATGTTTCTAAAATCACTTGCTGCCTCCTTCCTGGCCTCCAGCAATTTTAGGCAACAATAAAAATGTCAAGATAACTCCGGTGATTAATGTTCTTCCTAGAGAGAGATGGAGTTTTCTCAAGTGGAAGTTTTGACTCGTGGAAAGGTAGCGCAGAGGGCTAATTTGCCTGCTGCAAAGACCATGTACCATCCAGATCACAAAGTGCACATAATGTAAATGGGTCAGTGGGTTACTGCTTTTGTCAGTGAGATCCTTTTGGTACTTGCAGTTTATAAGTCAAAATCCTAACATAGAACAGTGAGCTATTAACTGTCATCTAAGAGCTGCATGTTTTTCCCCAGTCTGATTATCCTAATGTTGCAAAAATGGTTCATTTGAATAGAAATCAATTCTGGTTATTAAAGAGAACCCCCAATTATGGTATTACGTTCTAAATTCAGTGTGTTTCTCCAGACCAATCACTATTAAACTATACTGCCTACTAGTATGGATGTCATGTGACTCCTACACCTTGTAGTCCTTTGTCTTATGTAACATTTCCTATACAGAGATTTACCCACATATGATTAATTGTCTCTGTGTAATGAGTGTGATGTAAAGTGCTCTGACACCCTACACTGGTATGAGCAGCGCTGTAAATCAAGTTAAATTCATCTTAGCGAGAGTATGGTTATGGAGACTTGAGGGGCACTGTTAAAGGGTGGTAGTGAGGGAATCAGTGGCGGAGGGAGTCATTGGGGGGGCACCAACAAACATTGTCGCACTGGGCTCCACCAGCGCTAAAGCCTGCCCTGCCCTGCCCTTGAGGCCAGGCCGCCTCACCCATTGGTCCCTCCGTTGGCCTTTTTTCAGCAGTAGTAGCTGTAACTCACCAGGGGTCGGCAATGCAGGATTTGCAAGCACACCAAACTAAGTTCACAAACTTCACAGTCTCTCTGCTTCATGCACAAGCACTTTTACCATGTGCTGCCTGCTTTGGGGCCACTGGAATTATGCAGCAATGGAGGACAAAATTATGCCGCAGTTTTGACTAAATTATGCAGCAAAAAAGAGGCTGCAGCGTAATGCAGTATATTTTCTGATACTTTATTATTTTTACATTTTTACAGATGCTAACAGTCTCTGGAAAAATGTTGCCTTATTAGTACCAGTGTAACATACAAATCCAGCAGTGACAAAGGTGATCAGTCAACCTTTGCAAAGGGCCGTCCACTTCGCAGAAACACAAGTCACATTTTTTAGTAACATTTGATCCGTTTGAGCTACAAACAATTTATTAGTTAAAATCGTCAAATTATGCAGCAGATGATGCCTTATGCGGTAAATATCGCAGAACCAGAATTATTTAGAAAACATTTACAAACTAGGATATTTTGCCATTCATGCTTGAACTGCTGTTGTGGAAAAAGGGAGGAGAAGTGCTGATGACAGAAGCTGCATGGCTCGGAGTCAAATGGTTTGCACTTCCACTTTTAAGCTTATGTCACTTGGAAGCAAATGCTGCGTTTGTAGGCTTCCTGCATTTCTTATCTTAATAGAGCGCAGCTGTGGGTTGATTGTGTGCCTTTGTTAACGTTTTCATGTAAATGGCAGCGCCCTTCATGAGCTGCAATTAACATGAAAACTTAAAAAAAGCACACAATCACCCCGCAGCCTAGCTCTATTTAGAGAAGAAATGCAGCAAGTCTACAAACACAGCGTGTGCTTTTAGGTGATTCTAAAACCACACGCTGTGTTTGGTGCAGCATTTCTTTTGTTTTCTAGAGTGTGGCGGCGGGGCAGATTGTGTGCTTTTGTTTAAAGCATTCATATTAATCGAAGCTCGTGACGCACTGCAATTAACACGAATACTTAAACAAAAGCACACAATGAGCCCCACAGCCGCACTCTAGAAAACAAAAGAAATTTAGCAAGTGCTCCCTCATTGGGAGGGAGCACTTGCTAAATGCCTCTTCCTCTGCAAGTTAGAAATGCCAGTTTTTCGCGCTGCAGCGGCGGCGAGAATGCTCTCGGGGGATGTGTGTGAGCGCCACACACACAGCAGTGCGCGCTCGGGGGCACTGAGGTGCGCGCGCAGGCACGCACCTTCAAGGGAACACTGCATATGATTCCAGCACAAGTGGCACAACATCTGGGGCAAATTTTCAATATATTGTTCACGGAGGGTGCTTTCCCTGCGCATTGGAAATCTGCCTCTGTTCTGCCTCTTCTTAAAAAGGATAACCTTAATGCACTGGATCTGAATAATTATCGCCCTATTTCCAGACTTCCCTATGCCACTAAGCTGGTAAAGAAAGTAATTAAAAAACAGCGATCGTAGCATGTCGCAGAAAACGGTCTGTTGGATGATACCCAATATGGGTTCAGGAAAAACCATAGCACCGAATCTGCCTTGGTGGTAGTCACTGAGGAAATCCATGAAACACTTGATAGGGGAGTGACTGCGGCTATGATTCTGTTGGACCTCTCCGTGGCTTTTGATATGGTCAACCATGACATTCTGGTTGATCGTATGCGGAGTTTGAGGATAGAGGATACAGCTCTGGGTCTCCTCCAATCCTTTCTAGCTAACAGGCAACAAAGAGTGGCGTTGGGCAAACTTATATCCAGGCCCTTCTCTCTGCCCTGTGGAGTCCCACAGGGCTCTGCACTGAGCCTGATATTGTTCAATCTTTATGTCACGCTGTTGGCCACACTTATCAAAAAATCTGGCTTATCTCAAGCCTCATATGCAGATGATACTCAAATTAAGGTGTCTCTGGGGAAACATGAAAACAACTCTGGCCGTGCATTTAGAACTTGCATGAGCGATGTAAGTAATTGAATGGACAACAATTGTCTTAAGCTAAACGCTGCGAAAACTGAGGTTATCATTTTTGGCAACAATCCATCATTTTGGACGCCGGAATTGTGGCCTCCTGAGTTAGGCCCTCTCCCAGAACCAGCAAATATAGTAAAAAACCTAGGTTTTTTGGTGGATAAAGAACTGAAGCTTAAAGATCAAGTGAATAAAGTCACATCTTCCTCATTCTGCTCTCTGAGGCTAGTAAAGAAATTGAAAAATTCTTGCCATCTGAGCTTTTGAAGACAGTAATCATTGCACTGGTACTTTCAAGGCTCGATTATTGTAATAGCCTATATCTTAATCTTTTATCAGGATCCCTGAATAAGCTTCAGACTTTGCAGAATGCGGCTGCTTGTTTTCTCTTTAAAATTCCTAAATTTGAATCAGTCAGAGGAGCCATCAGGAAACTTCACTGGCTCCCAGTCAAACAACGTGTTAGGTTCAAGGCACAACTTTGCCTGGCCTACAAATCATTGCAGGGACAGCCCGGAACAAGGAAAAGCTCAAATGGTATACCCCAGGGAGGACGCTACGTTCAGGCTCAGCTATGAACCTTGCAGTCCCCACCTTCAGGAGGACAACCTGGAGGGGGGAGAGCTTTTTCAGGACCACAGCTCTGGACTGGAATAACCTACCTTTGGAACTTAAAGCCGCTCCTTCGCTATTTACCTTCAGAAAGGACTTGAAAACTTGGCTTTTCTCTCAGGATTTGGAGATATTAGAATATCTGCACAGACTACCTCTCCCCTGCAGCTGCACCCGTCTCTATAGCGCCAAGACGCCCCCGGGCAGGAGCTGCACTTTATAAATCACTCTCATTCATTCATTCATTGAGTAGATTGTTTCAGAGTAGAGTGGAGAGGTGCATGGTAGAGTGCAGTGGTGTAGAGTAAAGTGGTGTAGAGTAGAATGGCGTAGATTAGAGTGATGTAGAGTGGATTGGCATAGTGTGCATTGGCGTAGAGTGTAGTGGTACAAAGTAGAGTGCATTGTCATAGAGTCCACTTACATAGAGTGCAGTGTTGTAGAGTAAAGTGACATAGAGTGGTGTAGAGTGCAGTGGTGAAGAGTGCAGTGGTGCATAGTAGAGTAGTGTGGGGTAGAGTGAATTGGCAAAGAGCAGAGTGGTTTAGAGAGGCGTAGAGTGAGGTGGGATAGAGGGGTGCAGAGTGGAGTGGAGTGACACAGAGTTGAGTGGAGTGGTGCAGGGTAGAGTGAAGTGGAGTAAAGTGGAGTATGCACGGTGTGGTAGCGCACTGCCATTACAGAGAACACATCTTCAATTGAAATGAGCATTGCATTTGCACAGACGTACAGTTTTTCTGATAAAAGTATACAGCCGACAAACGATAATTTGTGGAAATGTTATCAGTTAGTGTATTGATTTGTTTTGATCATATTCAAAATATTTGTTTCCATCACACTTCAGAATTACCAAAAAATGTGCTTCATTTGCGCTTTTCTAATTCTGATATATTCTGAAATATCTGCACAGTTCATTTACAGACATTTAAATTTTGTGCTAGAAAAAAATAACATTGTATAGCCTTCCTCAAGTACAGCCCCAATAATCAGCATAATTGTCACATAAATCCTCTCACTTTGAAGTCAGAGAAAGAACAAGTAAATGCCAAGCTCCCTGGAAGACAGAGCCTAACCCTTGACCTCTGTCTTTGAATGCACAGCAAATATGACAAGGTAAGAACAAGATTTAAAGGCCTGTTTACAGAAATCCGGTACTGGTGGAAGAAGACAGTAAATAGGGTTTGGGCAACTTTCTACACTGTAACCTATACTTGTGACGAACAATGCATCTGTCCGGTCTGGTAACTGGTTGACCCCCGTGGCCTTGATTTTTGCTGTAAAGCAGTCTTTTTTAAAGTGCATAGCAGCGTGGGTGTATTGTGTTAGCACACTGCACAACACCAAGGCTGGGGAGATGGCTTCTTCATGGGAGGGTCCTCACTACTGAACTCTTTGTGGGCAGCACCTTTCATTACTGCCTCCTGGCCTTTCAGTCACTGTAAACTAGCTTTTCGATTGGCTGCCCCTGTCTTCACAACATAACCAAAGCAAAGGTGCTTGGATTGGCGACATGAAGCTCCTGTTGCACAACTTCTTCAGGATTCTGACACTGAGTCTACCTAATTTTGAAACCAGAATATCTTATCTTGTTGTATCGTAAACTCTCGTCTCTGAGTCTACTGACAATGCGGTACTGTGAGATATATTTTTAGTTCTGACATTAGACAAGACCTTTTTATTTTAACAAACCTATATATAATACACTTACTTAAAGGTCTTTAAGCCAACTCTCTTCATCCACTTTGCCCGTGTGCCATTCACATTTTTGTTCCACTCACCACAGCATGTAGCATGAGGCACATGGTCTGCTCTTGCCGAAAAGGCACTCACACACAAACACTCAGTTTTATAAAAAAACTTTCACAAACATTGGCGAAGCCAAAGATTGGCAGCCAATGCAAGAACAATTGGCTTTGCCAATGCTTGTTTCAAAATATTGCACTACTATAGTTTCCCATATATCAAAGGGGTCATCAAGTGAAGAATGTGACAATGTCTCAAAACACCGGCAGACGATATCAAACAAAGAAGGATTCTAGATTGCTTATTGTTGGTCATTGTTAGTGATGCAGGAATGGATACAAAGAAACTTTTTTTCTCTTCACCGCTCCTTCAAAATGGCGGTTCAATAGCTTCCATGAACAATGGAATTTAGGTCTTTAGCATTGCTGGTAAGTATCTCGTTTTCCTTCAGGGCCAGTCAGAGCACACAATATGCAGTCATATGCTTGTGATAGCTTAATTTACCCTCATTTATTGATGATCTGCATTACCCAGTTCGCATTATCAGGTGTGCTTGTTTCCTCCTTTGCTATATTTCCGTTTCATGTAACCTTCACAATAGTCAAATTGATTATGACCTTTCTTTTCTCCCCAGGGATCGCCAGAATGGAATGGTGCAACCCAGAAACTTCATGAACGCTTTATGTCCACCACTTTCTTGACGTGCTCTTTCCAATCCCTGCACTAGGATGGTACATCGAACAAAGTGTTATTGCTTCTTTACTGTCAGCAAACCATATTATTTGACATTTGAGAGCCCAGTTTGAAATTAAAAGTCAAATGTGAGTTTTTGTATTTATTACAATATTAAAGAGGTATTTAGAAAAACATTTCTTTCTGCACAACCTTGATTGTCATTCTGATTTTCTTTTATTCTAGCCTGCCTGACATCAGTTGTCTGATGTATTCCAAGGAGGTTTTAAAAATTAGTTTGGGCTTTTGCAGTGCTTAATTTGTAATAGAATGCGTGCCGGCTCCAGAAGCTCTGTTGAGAAGCCCACGTCCGGTGCTTTTAAATGTTACACACTGAATACCAGGGCTGGTAGTCTAAAATCCACATTATGCCTCTTAAATTCACCACCAGACGCTCCCTTCATCTTTATCTCATTCTTGCAGGTTCCTCAGTCTTTCTCTGCCTCCGCGATTTTTGTTTTTCTCACTCTTGCTGGCGGTCAATATCCGGTTTAGAAATGTTGTTTCCGGTATCCAAAAATAAGTGCCTGTGTCACCCCACCAGCAAACACTGGCTCAATTTAAGCACTGGCCTTCAGTCTGTGGAGTTGTTGGAATGGTGGAATTTTCTATGTACCCGTACTTCAGAAACACTGTGTTCATCCGATCTCTATTATCTTTTGTGTCGGAAGACAGTTCCACAGCCTCGAGGTGCATACGATGAAGCCTCTTCCACCCCAGTTGGCTTTTTTAAATCTGGGGACTACAAGATTACCACTTGTGGATGAGCATAGGGGGAGTGTTGGGATGTAGCGTTGAAAGCACTGTATCAGGTAGTCAGGGCTGACAGCTTGTTGAGCCCTGAAGGCAATACAAAGTGCCTTAAACTGAATACGTTTATGTATGAGGAGCCAGTGTAGTTGGATCAGTGCTTGGGAAGCTGATTTATGTTTTGGAATGCCCAGTAATAATCGTGCTGCGGCATTTTGTAGCGTTTGTAGCTTGTGAAGAAAACGCTTTTGAATATTGATGAAGAGGGCATTGCCATGATCTACTTTGGAGGAGATAAGAGTTGTAACTACCCTCTTCTGAAGGCTCGATGGAATGAAAGGCAACCTTAGGGTTTTCAGAATGAAGAAACACGAGGAGGTGATGTAATTTATTTGTCCTTCAAAGGATAAATTGGTGTCAATAATCACCCGAGGTTTTTAGCTTTGTCACTGGGGGTAGGCAAAGTCCCTAGTTCCTGAGGCCACCAGTTATTAAACCAGAAAGAGGTTTTGTTACCAAACAGCAGTCCCTCAATCTTTGAGGAGTTTAGTTTCAGGCAATTGCTGCTCATCCACTTCCCGATATGAAGCATGCAATCGTGAAACTGAGCTGCCGTGGCTCTGGGGTTATCAGTGACAGATACAACAATCTGCGTATCATCCACGTAAGAAACTAAGGAGAAGCCAAATTATCTAATTAGGGTTGCAAGTGGGGTAACATAAAGATTGAACAAGGTGGTGCTCAGGGATGAGCCCTGGGGGACCCCACAGGGCAATGAAAAGGCTGGTGAGATGAAATCACTGAGAGAGACTGTCTGGATACGGTCAGCCAAGAAAAAGGAGATAAACTTAAGAGTGATGCCTTTGATCCCAATTGATTCAAGGCGATCAATAAGGAGAGCGTGGTTGACCGTATCAAATGCGGCTGAGAGATCCAAAAGAATCAGAACCGCATTACCTCCACTGTCTATTATCTGCCTGGTTTCTTCCGTAGCTGTGATCAGCACCAGCTTGGTACTATGGTGACTTCGAAAAGCAAACTGTGTAGAGTCCAGACACTTGGATTGTCTAGGAAGGTGCGCAATTCATTGTTGATGATTTTGTCGACCAATTTGGCGGGAAATGGTAGTCGAGTGATTGGTCGATAGTTGTAGTCACCCATGTCTAGGTTTATCTTTTGTAAAAATGGCAGAATAGAGCCAACCTTCCAGTCTTTTGGATAATATCCTGCTTCAAATAAGTTGTTAAAAATGGCCGTGAGGTGTGTGGCTATCACTTCAGGGACCAGATGAATAATTCTGGCTGGACAAGGGTCCTGTGGAGAACCTGACTTGATCTGCATCAGTGTCCTTTGCGTCTGATGACCGTCAAAGTCCCAAAATGGGATAATGTACTGATGTTGAGAGTGCCCCTCGGAGACCTGCTGTTTAAGTTGTCAGTTTGATTGGTGTCTAAGAAGGAATCGTAGACAGATTTGACTTTGTCTTGAATGTGGAGTGCTAACTTGTTACAGAATTGTTGGCTAGTATTTGGGTTCTTAGAGTCTGGAAGTTTTGATAATTTTTTGACTGTTGTGAAAAGTTCTTTAGAGGAATTAATATCTCCTATTTTAGCTACAAAGTAGTTCTTTTTCACAATTAGAATCATCTTTTTGTAAGTCTGCAACTTGGTTTTATATAACTCTTTATCAATTGATTTGTATTCAAGTCTCCATTTACGTTCTGCTCTCCTACATTCCTGTTTTACCCGGGTCACTAATGACCACCTCTCAGCCTTCCATACCAAATGAAGAGTCGGTCAGACAGTAGAGAATACAAACCAATAACTGTTTATTATATACACTCAGAGCGGAGCCCAGTCTGCCCAGCCGCTAGGAGTGCTGCAGAGGGACTGAAATCAACTAGCAAAAAGATACATTATGTACATCTCGCAACTGGGCTAAAACACTCCCACAGTGGAATTTTCCAGGCAGATGCAGCTGGACAGTGAAATAGAAAAAATAAGTTTCGATTCTCATATCTCACCCCACCTAATACATCCCAAGGTCGTTTCACCCTGTACCCGCCACCAGACAAGTGGGAGAGGGCCTCTATCTAGTGAGAAAGGTATGCACTAATATGAACAGTCTATTCATTTGTGAAGCAAAACCTAACATTGGAGAAATGAAATGAAATGTAACAGAGGCTTTTTCTCAGAAATAGCAAAGGATTAGTTTCGATCATGACTCAAAATAGTGTCTAAATAGAAAATGGTGCAGCAAATGCTAACTTACATAAGGCAATGCACAAGCATGAATAGTTCTATGCTAACACACCCTCCTTTTAGCATGAGCTAAAACATTTTGCAGCAGCAACAAGGAGAACATAAAACCAAGAATAACAATAAATCCTTATGAGCATTCCATGTTCTCAGTATCAGGAAAGGAGACTATAAGAAGGGAAGAAGTCTCAAAACCGCCCACATCTATGTTCACGAGGTCGTCTATTTCTTTCTGTACCATAATTGCAGTGTTGCTATCTTGAATCGATATTTTCCGTTTAGGGGTGAAAATGGTAGTACAATAGGAGCAACAGAAGGGGAGGTACTGAATAAGGGCACAGCAAAGCACCAATATCACAATCATGTAAATCACCTTTTCAAGAATCCAGCCCCAACTACCGAAAAGAGACCAACTCCAATTTCCACTTTCCATTCCCTTGACATTCTTGAGAATATCAAGAATGTGCTTGGTAATATTCTTTTCCATATTTTTGATCCCGACCACACACTTGTCCCCCACTACCGCGCATACATCACCATTCTTGGCTAAGATGAAATCAACCGCGTATCTGGTCTGCTCGGAATATATTCGCATACTTTCCAACTGAGTGGTGATGTCGCGTAAAGCTGCCACGGTAGTATTAGATAGAAATTTGTAATTTGCACCGAAAATATTCTCTAGCCTTCTCACCCAGAGCCATAGAGGTACCACCCAAAGTGAAAATGGAAGAAAGGATATATCCCAAAGTAATCCCATTACTATAATTATTGACCTCTATATTGGTCACTCCCTCACAGAATTTTTTGGTCAAAGTCCTTTTAACCCAACGGACATTAGGCTTAGCGTATTTACAGGGTACACCTAAGGACAACACCATCCCAAGAGCTACGTCGTCTGTACCATTATGAACGTTGGAATAGGTACCGTTAGACAAAAAGTAAAACCCCGGGTGTGCATCATTAGCCCTTCATAATCTACTGCAGCATATCTGGTGTTAATTCCAAAGGTACTCAGACCTTTGTCATTCACTAAGGGGGTCGTATTTTTGTACATCACTATTCCAGAACAATTGATATACAAAGAAGTGTCCGTACTATTCACGATAGGGCAACAAGCAGGATAATAGCCAGCCTCCCGGGTAACTATCAATTCCTTGTAATGCCAGCCCACCAAAGTAAAATTCTGTTCATATAAAAGTTGTCGCAATATGTCTTATTATCGCAACCTGAATAACCCGTTCCCAGTGGCTTTCTATAATATAAACAAGGACCTGGACCGCCAAAACCAAAAACTCCCTTCGCTTCTGTAAATTGCTGTGGACGTGTATATGTATAATTGACAAGTGACAATGGATATGCAGTCCATAAACTAGTAACAGATTCAGTGGGGTAACAAGCTGTCCCTTCTCCAAAGAATCTTTTGTGTGTGTGTGTCTAGAAATATATTACTCAGAGCTGTCCTTTTCTTTCTTGTTGGAGAGATAACCTTAACCTTGGTACGTAAAGGCACATCCTGATCATTTTCCAAAACCCATGACACCCCACACAATATTATTAGCAACAAAACCACAAAAGCAACACATGTTATTTTCTGCTTACGGGTCCACATCATATTATGCTGGGCAACAAGAATCATTGGCTGCTCTTCCTCAGCAACCGGTCTACCAAAGGGATGCATAACGAATGATGAAAAAGGGGGCAAAATGCAAAGGAAATATACAAGTTCCCAGTGTCCGTCAGAGCCTCACTGGTACAGGATCCTATTGTCCATCAATACGTTGGCACTCTTGATCACCGGCGGTGGAGCTTGCTCTGTCCTAAGCTCGTATCCCACGTCGATCAAGACGGTATACCTTCAGGGTATTCTTCAGTCGTCCCTATCTAATGTTCAAACAACTAAACTGAAGTAAGCAGAAATCCTTCACTAATCGCAACTAATTTTGTTGGTACTATAACGCAGTACAACCTGTCTTACGCAGTCCATCCCTAATCTCTTTCTCCTTAGATGCAATTTCCCTCAGCCGAGGGTGTAAATTGTATCTGGTAGCCCCAGGCACTGTGTGATCAGTGAACAAAGGCTCTTGGATAGCTCGTAAATCTGGAGGAACAGCCTCGTTCAACACATTCTCACTTTCTTTATCCGTCTGCGTCCATGTTAGCTGGGCATCGCTGAATGGGACAGACCTGGGCACCTGCTCGCACTCTGAGTCCCCGACGCCGTCCTTGACCCGCTGGTCGTAGGGCAGAGGTAAGGGAACCCTCCGACAGTGGGTCGCGTGGACCCAGTTCTTACGGCCAGCAACCTTCACAGCAGTATGCGTCACCAATAGAACCTGCTCAAGACCCTTCCAGCGCGGCTCCAAACTTTTCTTCCTCTGGAAGTTGCGCAACAAGATTAAGTCACGGGGCTGGATATCGTGGCCGGGTCCCTGTGGTGTGGAAGGTAGGGACTCTCACACCTGTTGGTAAATAGAACGTAACCTTTCCGTTAACTGGCCAAGGTAATCAAGCAACACAGGGTACTTAATATCAGAAAATCTGTGAGGACGTGGGATGCCCCAGACATTTGCCGGGCGCCCTAACACGACCTCGTAAGGAGACAATTCTGTCCTAGAATGTCCTGTCGTTCTTGTTGACAAAAGAGCTAACGGTAAAGTATCTGGCCACTTTAACCCTGTGGTCTCCTGTATTTTTGCCAATTTCAGTTTGAGAGTACCATTGTACTTCTCAACGAAACCCACTGACTGTGGATGATTGGCAGCATGGAATTTCTGCTTTACATGGAGACCCTCACAAATCAATTGAATCACTTTTGCATTAAAATGACTTCTGTTGTCACTCCAGATAACTTAGGGCAAGCCGAAACGAGGAAAGAATTCCTTCAGAAGTACCTTTGCAGTCATAATGGCTGTATTATCTTTAGTAGGGTAAGCCTCAACCCATTTACTGAATGCACATACAACCACCAAAACATATTTAAGATTGTTGCATCTCTCTAACTCAATATAGTCCATCTGAAGGACCTCAAAAGGAAAAGTGGGTGGTGCAAAATTACCAGGTGGGGTCGGGGTATCCTTCCCTGGATTATGCATCATGCAAACCATGCAATATTTCACTAAATGCGCAGCTGTCTTAGAGATATTGTCATTCTGCCAAACAGGGGCTAACAGCTTACATATGTCCTTGGCACTGATATGGGCTGGACCATGTGCCATAGTAACTACGGGCAGAACATATGCATCTGGCAACATCCATCTCTGTTTCCCTGATTTATCAATCCAACATCCTTCTTCATTCAACTGTGCTGTACTTTCCTGCCATTTCGCTAATTCTTCCATTGTGGCTTCACTTTGTATCTCTTTTACACTTTCAAGGGTATTCTCGAACATGACATCTTCAGGAACCCACCTAGCTGGACCTGCTACAAACATACGTTTCATCTTTGTTTGGGCCGTTTCCTTAGCTGTCTGATCTGCAAAAGCATTTCCTCTACCCTCGTCATCAGTAACCTTCCTGTGGGCACAACATTTAATAATAGCCATTTTCTTGGGGAGCGCTAAAGCGGACAAAAGCCTCAATATGAGGTGCCCATGCTGAATATTGGTATAATGGGAAGTAAGGAACCCTCTCTCTGCCCAGAGTCGCCCAAAATTATGCGCGACCCAGAAGGCATACTGGTTGTCAGTATAGATGTTGACAACCAGTCCCTCGCTTAATTCGCATGCTCGACTAAGAGCAGCGAGCTCAGCAGCTTGAGCTGACTGATAGGGGACTTGTGATGTCTCTACCACTGTGGTAACGTAGTGACAGCATAAGCTGCCGTCGTAGTGCCATCTGGTAATTTAAAAAAAGAGCCATCGACGTATAGTTCTCCTTGGGGGTCAGATAAGGAAACATCAGTCAGGTCTATCCGTCCCTTCGTCTCTTCTTCTGTCCGATAGATACAATCATGTTTACCGACTGCATTGTTCTCAGAAGGGAGGGGTAGTAACGGGACTGGATTCAGAGTGGTACATCTTTTAATTGTAAGATGCTTAGCAAAGAGGGTCAATTCATAGCCGGTGAGACGTGCACTGGTCTTATTCAAAAGTGTAATCACAGCATGGGGTACCATGACTGTGAGGTCAGTATCAAGCACGAGTCCAGCCGATTGTCTGATTGAAGTGGCCACAGCCGCGACCGCTCTCAGACAGCTTGGGAGGGACCTCGCGACAGGATCAAGCATAGCAGAGAAATAAGCACATGGCCGTTGCTTATCCCCAAACATTTGTGTTAGGACAGAAAGCACGCAGCCAGTCATCTCATGGTCATAGAGCACAAACGGATTGCCGTAGTTAGGAGTACCAAGCACGGGAGCCGAACAAAGCGCAGTTTTTAATTGCTCAAAAGACTGCTGGCATTCGGACGTCCAAGGCAAAGGCTCATGCACTTCTTTCGTTGTTAATGCAAGCAAAGGTTTAATTAGTAGCGAATAGTTAGTTATCCACTGACGACAGTAGGAAGTGATACCTATAAAAGCGTGCACATCTTTTTGAGTTTGTGGAATGGGAATTTTAACAATGGTACTGATACGCTCAGGGGTCAACCTCCTCCCCTCCTTCGACAGTAGGTGGCCTAAGTAGGTGACCTCCTGTCGACAATACTGAAATTTAGAAAGGGAAACCTTATGTCCATGATGGGCCAAATGCAACAACAATTTGACTGTGCTATCTCTGCAACCCTGTTCCGTATCAGAAGCAATAAGGAGATCGTCAACATACTGTACTAATACATTACCTGGAGGAAGCGATAGTGAATCCAGTTGACCCATCAATGCTTGACTGTAAATACCAGTACTCTCCGTATAGCCCTGAGGAGCGCGACAGAATCTAAAACTCCTACCAGCCAGTGTGAACCCAAACAAATATCTACTGTCCGGATGGATAGGAATGCTAAAGAAAGCATTTTTCAAATCAATAACAGAAGAATTTAGCGGTAGAAGGAATCATCGTCAAAAGCATGGTAATATCAGGAACCACAGGAAACTGCGGAACCATTATTTTATTAACCTCGTGCAGATCAATCACAAAACGATAAACATCATCAGTGTCCTCAGAGGAGCCTGAGGGTGCCCTTTTAAGAATCGGAAGAATAGGACTATTACAGATATCGCCTGACGTTTCCTCAACTACTCCCTTTTGTATCAAATTCTGAATAATCTGAAGAAGAGCCCGTTCTCCTGCCTGCGGTGTCTTATACTGAGGAATGCGAGGCAAAACAATATTCTCTTTAACTTGTATAGAAACTGGTGATATGTGCAACAGCCCTGCATCCGTGTCACCTGTAGCCTATAGAGTGGGTGGGACATCAACTAATTCAGCTGGAAGGGGTGCATCCTGAGACAAACACTGTTTAACACCCACATCTGAACCCATAGTTGTAGGAGAGTAGGATCTGCTTCACATGGGTACCCCCACTTTTTGCTGATGCTTCACTGTTTTTCGACTTTAGTCTGGCTGGGGCCCTGCTAATCAGAACCCCAGCCTAGCTGCTTCCTCTCTAAAATGGTTTCCATGTGCCCTAGGCACATCTCTGATTGGAATCTGGAGTGTCCTTGTAAGTCCCTAGTATATGGTATACTATGTACCCAGGGCATAGGTACCTCAGAGGCCTGCCAGGGGCTGAAGCATGTATTATGCCACTCCTGGAAGGCCAGCCAAAATGACACCACAGGTCTGCTACTGCAGCCTGGGTATGGTGGTGCATGCACCCCTTACTGTGATATAGGCTACATATATCACTACATACATACACACATATAAACCTATAAGTCACTCCTATGGCAGGCCTTATAAATCCTGAAGGCAGAGTGCTTGGTTCCTATGTGAGAGGGTGCCCCTGCATGAGCAGAGCCCCTCTGCAGCGTTCGGAGACCCTTCTCTGTTGCTGTTTGTAGTGCAGCCTGACCATATACTCTTAAGCGCATTATAACCTCGCGTTAAATGCTAACTTTGGGATGGCTGCACGGAAACATGTCGTGTTTGGTGTCAAACATCTTGGAATACTACCCCCGCCAGTTCTGGCGGCGGGGTAGCATTCCACCCTTCTAGAGGGAGAGACATATACACACCGGTATACCCGGTACTGACTTTCCAGAGCCCTGGCATCACAAAATGGATGCCGCTGCCACAGACACGAGTCTGGCCTCCTGCTGCTGACCGAAACTCCGGCAGGGAGGCCTGGACATTAGGTTTCCTGTCCCAGGGAGGTGTAACCACCTCCCCAGACAGGATAGTGTTTATTGGGGCTGGGCGGGAGCACTCTCTGGTGCTTTGAAGTCCTGCACTGGGGGCACATTTGGTGTCCCTGTGCATACCCCAGTTCAAACCGGCTCAGGGGCTTCCAGCCCCTGCTCTGGCGCAAAACTGGACAAAGGGAAAGGGGTGTAACCACCCCTCTGCCCTGACCCTCCCATAGGTGGGTCCCCAGAGTATGTCCAACCCCTATCTTAGTATAAGTATGGGACCCCAGTCCTTAGGACTTTAGATTTACCTGGACGAAACTCTGACACAGAATCCTGGACCTTCGACGCTCTACTTCAAGATTAGAGGACTGAAGAATCTCCCTTGGGGTCAAGGAGTGACTCCCCTGCTTGGCAGGCACCAAAGAAGCAATTGTCCGGTCTGCATCGCTGAAGCTCCTGCCAGACGCCGAAGTCTTTGCATCACCAGAGGTGGATTTCCAGACTTCCCCGAGGCTGCCCTGAGTCCCCAGCAAAGCTGAGGCCCGTAGCTGTCGTGGGTAACGTGGAACCGTGACCCCTGGACACCGAGCACATTTGCAAGTGCATCCTCTTCCTGGGCTCCCACGAAGTTGTGCTTTGGGCTCCGAGTAGCCCCCGCCTCCAGCACCGACTGCACCGAAGATCACTGGCCCCCACTCCACGAGTGTCCCGTGAGCCAGCTCCAAGTGCGTCCACTCAAGGCTCCTTCGCGGTCGCTAGTCCGTTGGCTAGTGGGCCCTCCCGAAGGCAACTCTTATTCTAATTGGGCTTCCCTGGTTGCTCCAGGCTTGCCCTGACTTACCCTCGCTGGGTGAGTCCCTCAGACCTTGCTGGTCTGCACCACCGTCCTTCTTCTATTTCCACGAGACTTGCCGTTGCCAAGGCTTGTTGGGTCCAATCCGGTCGCCGACACCTCAGCAATCGACATACGTCGTGGGACAGCTCGAATCCAGCTCCTGGTCGTCGTCGACGCCTCCTGGACCTCGTGGCTGAAGAGTCAAGACAACCGTCAACCTACCTGAAGCACTCGACATCGGTGGGCATCCGCTCATCGCCTTCCTGGTCACTGGCTAGTGACCCAGACTCTGTCCCCTCTGCTTTCAGGTTCTTCAGATCTTCGATCCACCTTTGGATCCACCCGAACACTTTCGACTTGGCCGCCAGCAGCACTTTGCAGCAGATCGCCATTGAAAACGACGACGAAACCTGACCCCGAAAGACACCTATGCACCCGGCTTCCCTGGGTGAGGTAACACGAGTACTCCGGTGCTCCCATGGGTATAGACTCTAGAACAACCCAGTTCTAAAAGGGTTTGCTCCAAGTCCTCCTCTAAGTGTCCCTTTTCTTTAAAATTCCAACTGCGACTTTCCCCATAGAAGTCAACGGCGATTCGCGGCTGTGTTCTCACACTGCACGCGTCCCCCGTGGGTCCCCTGTGTCACTACCTTGGGTGGTTCCTTGTGGTCCAAGCACTTCTACAGGCTCTAGGCCTTGTGTCTAGCTCAGTCGTGGTTCTTATACCACTTTATTGGTATATGGTTTGGTACGCCCCTAGGGCCCAAACGTGTATTTGTGCTATTACTGTTGATAACTAACTTATAACTTATGTACTTCGAACTCTAGCCTCATAAAGAGACTAGAGGGGTGTGTTTAGCAATAAATACATATATTTTGAATATATACCTGGCGTGGTCCTCTTTCATTTGGTCACTCAAGAGATTATAGGCTGGTAAAACAAGCTGCTTTACATTCCTTCAAGACTTAGCCTGAAGGCTGCTCTCCATAGCTACCACTAGGATAGCTTTCAATAAAGGTTGTCTTTAACCTATCTCCAATAAGGGGTTGTTTGGACTGGTGCAAGGTGCCCACTATAAATAGTGGACAGCATATACCAGGCCAACTTCTCACATTGGTGTGCAGCGTGTGGGATTCCAGCTTGCTATTGTTTTACCAGATAATCTCAATTGAATTGATCAACTGAAAACCACTAAGGGTACCTTAGGTACATATAAATCAAGCTTAGTATACAGTAAGTTCTACTGAACTTAGAGTTGTGTGTTAAGGGATAGCACACCCTTTCTACAACTCAAGAGAGTTTAGTAGGCCACACTAGAGTAGGTAGTGCATACACCACACCTCACTAGTAATGTCTTCAAAGCCAGGACCCAGTGAGTCCTTGCCAGAAGCCAGTGGGCTTCTTCCCTCCAAGTATGATAAACTCCCATTCTTGGAATTGAGAGCATTATGCAATACTAGGAAGCTGAAGGCAGGCAAAAGTGCCAGCACCCAACACCTCAGGGCGGTGTTACTGGCGGATGATCTCAGCAGGCCCCTAGGGTCTGAAGGGGTAGGCAGAGAGGGTGGGGCAGAAAATGAGGAAGGGGTCAGGGGTGAAGAAACCCAGGGCCCCCCCTCTGAAACTGGCCAGGAAGGTGAAAATGACCTTGACCTGGAAAACCCAATTCCTCCTGTGGAGGAGGAGGAGGATCAGAATGACCTCCCCTTTGTCCCCCCAGGAAGAATTGTGAGTGTGCCCAGAAGGTCTAGATCTCCTTCTCAGGAGTCTAACCACTCTGACACCTCAGTAGGGACCTCTGTCTCCTCTTGTGGAAGGGAATCCTCTCATGAGAGGAGGAAGAGGCTGATTCAGTATGAGTAAGCCCAGCTTGAACTCAGAAAACAGCAATTGGCTATAGACAGGGAGTCCCTAGATCTCTATAGAGAGAGAAAAAAGTTGGGACTAGAGTCCCATGGTGGCAACAATTTCCCCAGAGATAGGGAAAGGTCTTATGACCATAGAAACCTGAGCAAGATTGTCCCTCCCTACCAGAGTGGGGATGACATCCACAAATGGATAACTGCACTTGAGAGGGCCTGTAAAGTACAGAGGGTCCCCCAGGAGCAGTGGGCAGCAATCTTGTGGCTCTCCTTTGCAGACA
This sequence comes from Calotriton arnoldi, assembly GCA_963921515.1. Lineage (NCBI taxonomy): Eukaryota > Metazoa > Chordata > Amphibia > Caudata > Salamandridae > Calotriton > Calotriton arnoldi. The sequence goes on from CAWUFW010007904.1 coordinate 821,971, forward strand.
AAGGTAGAGACAAGCTCCTCACTTTAAGAGAAGAGGATGCTGACAATTACAAAGTCTTGAAGAGTGCTCTGATTGATGGGTTTGGCCTAACAACTGAACAATACAGGTTAAAGTTCAGAGATACCCAAAAGCACAGACTCAAGACTGGGTAGACTATGTGGATTGTTCTGCTAAGGCTCTGGAAGGTTGGTTGATGGGCAGTAAGGTGTGTGACTTCACAGGATTGTACAATCTTATCATGAGGGAGCAGATTCTTAATAACTGTCAAAATCAGCTGTTGCATCAGTACCTGGTGGACTCTGATCTGACCTCTCCCCAAGAATTGGGAAAGAAGGCAGACAAATGGGTCAGAACCAGGGTGAGGCAGAAGGTACAGAACCAAGGTGGTGACCCAAAGAAGCAAGATTCTAAGATCTCTGATAAGGGTGGGGAGAAGGGTAAAGACCAGAAGTCTTCACAAGGCCCCCAAAAATCTTCTTCAGGTGGGGATTCATAGTCTAACAAAGGGAAAGGCCAAAATAAACCATGGTGCAAGGTCTGTAAGCAAAAGACCCACTGGACCAGTGATTGCACCAAGTCCAAAGACTCTACTCCAGCCCCCACCAATGCCCCTAAGGCACCTGTTCCCCTAGTACAGTTACAGTTGGTGGTGGGAGTACACAAGCCAAGGGTTTAGTAGTGTTGACCCTGGGTAAGGAGATGAGCTCTGACCTAGTCAGAGAACTCACTCAGGCTGTCCTAGTCTGTGATGGAGGCATGGATGTGACCTCCTCTGTGAGTCCCAGTAATCTGGGCAAGTACAGGCAACAGCCCTTAATCAATGGAAAAGAGGCTTTGGCATTTAGGGACACAGGGGCAAGTGTCACCATGGTGACACAAGACCTTGTGAATCCTGGGCAGATTATACTTGGTGAAATGTACCAAGTGACCAATGCTAGCAATGTCAGAACAGACCATACTATGGCAGTTGTTAACTTCTCCTGGGGAGGGGTAACTGGCCTTAAGAAGGTTGTGGTAAGTGCAGACCTACCAGTTGAATGCTTGCTTGGCAATGATTTAGAAACTTCAGCTTGGGCAGAAGTGGAGCTCAGGACCCATGCAGAAATGCTGGGCATCCCTGCAGATGTGTTTGCTGTGACCAGGTCACAAGCCAAAATGTCTAACACTGAACAGGCCTTGGATTCTGGAATAATGGACCAAGGGCCCTCCAAGAAGAGGAGTAGTAGGGTAAAGGCAGTGCCTTCCCCCTTGGCTCAGAGGGAAGATCAGTCTCTTGAGGGGGATGATCTCAGTCCTGAGGAAGGAACTGTCCCAGAGGAGCTTGAACCTGACCAGGTTGAGTTCATGGGGACAGGGGGCCCTTCCAGGGCAGATCTGAGCCAGGAGCAACTGAGCTGCCCCTCTCTTGAACCCCTCAGACAGCAAGCTGCTGCTGAGGCTCCTGGGAGTGCTAGTGGGTCCCATAGGATCTACTGGGATGATGGACTCCTTTACTCAGAGTGTAGAGACCCCAAGCCTGGTGCCACCAGGAGGTTGGTCATACCTCTGAAGTTCAGGGGCTTCCTATTGACCCTAGCCCATGACATTCCCTTAGCAGGTCACCTGGGCCAGAACAAGACTTGGGACAGAATTGTCCCTCACTTTCACTGGCCCCACATGTCTGAAGACACCAAGGAGTTTTGTCGCTCCTGTGTAACCTGCCAGGCCAATGGCAAGGCAGGTGGCACTACAAAGGCCCTCCTGATACCACTACCTGTGGTGGGGGTTCCCTTTGAAAGGGTGGGGATTGACATTGTTGGTCCCATGGATCCCCAAACAGCATCTGGGCACAGGTTTATCCTGGTGGTAGTGGATCATGCCACCAGGTACCCAGAGGCTATTCCCCTTAGGACCACTACAGCACCTGTGGTGGCAAGGGCCCTCCTGGGAATTTTCTCAAGAGTGGGCTTCCCTAAGGAGGTTGTATCAGACAGGGGTGCTAACTTTATGTCTGGATACTTGAAAGCAATGTGGAAGGAGTGTGGAGTGACTTACAAGTTCACCACACCCTATCACCCACAATGCAATGGTTTAGTTGAGAGATTCAACAAAACCTTGAAGGGCATGATTAAAGGGCTCCCAGAAAAGCGTAGGCGAAGATGGGACATACTCTTGCCCTGCCTTTTATTTGCATACAGGGAGGTGCCTCAAAAGGGGGTTGGCTACAGCCCTTTTGAACTTTTGTTTTGTCACCCTGTCAGGGGTCCATTGTGCTTGGTGAAGGAAGGATGGGAGTTACCTCTCAAGCCCCCAAAGCAAGACATAGTGGACTATGTACTTGGTCTCCGCTCCAGGATGGCTGAGTACATGAAAAAGGCAACTAAAAACCTTGAGGCTAGCCAGGAACTTCAAAAAGCCTGGCATGACCAAAAGGCTGTACTGACTGTTTACCAGCCAGGACAGAAGGTGTGGGTGTTGGAGCCAGTGGCCCCAGCAGCTCTCCAAGACAAATGGAGTGGACCCCATACCATTGTTGAACAGAAGGGTGAGGTTACCTATTTAGTAGACCTAGGAACACCCAGGAGTCCCCACAGGGTTCTCCATGTCAACAGATTAAAACCATATGTGGACAGGGCAGACATGGGCTTGCTCATGGCTACTGATGAGGGACAGGAGGAAGAGAGTGACCCACTCCCTGACCTGCTCTCACAGAACCCTGATGATGGGTCAGTGGATGGTGTAGCCTTGGCAGGCAGCCTCACTGCCCAGCAGCAAACTGATTGCAGACAGGTGCTCAATCAGTTCAGACACATGTTCTCACTGACACCCAGTCAGACCACCTGGTGCACTCATGAAGTGGACACTGGGGACAGTCTGCCTATTAAAAATAAGATTTATAGGCAACCTGACCATGTCAGGGACTGTATCAGGACAGACGTCCAGAAGATGTTGGATTTGGGAGTTATTGAACCCTCAGATAGCCCTTGTGCTAGTCCAGTGGTCCTTGTGCCAAAACCTCACACCAATGGTGGGAAAAGAGAGATGAGGTTTTGTGTGGACTACAGGGGTCTCAATGCAGTCACTAGGACTGATGCCCATCCAATACCTAGGGCAGATGAGCTAATAGACACTTTGGCCTCAGCCAAGTATCTAAGCACATTTGACCTGACAGCTGGCTACTGGCAGATCAGACTAGCTGATGATGCAAAGCCAAAAACAGCATTCTCAACCCCTAGTGGGCATGATCAATTTGTGGTAATGCCCTTTGGTCTGAAGAATGCACCTGCCACTTTTCAGAGGTTGGTGAATACAGTCCTTACAGGTCTGGAAGCCTATAGTGCAGCATATCTAGATGATATTGCTGTCTTTAGCTCCACCTGGGAGATCACCTGGTCCACCTCAGAAATGTTTTACATGCCCTGCAGAAAGCAGGCCTGACTATCAAGGCCACCAAGTGCCAGATAGGGCAGAGTCAGGTTGTGTACCTGGGCCACCTTGTGGGTGGAGGCCAGGTTCAACCACTGCAGAGCAAGATCCAGACCATCATGGACTGGACTGCTCCAACTACCCAGACTCAGGTGAGAGCCTTTTTAGGCCTGACTGGGTACTATAGGAGATTTGTCAAGGGGTATGGATCAATAGTGACACCCCTGAATTTCTTAACTTCCAAGAAAATGCCCAAAAAGGTTCAGTGGACAGTTAGCTGTCAAAAGGCATTTGATGACCTAAAGCAGGCCATGTGCACTGCTCCCATTCTACAGAGTCCTGATTACTCCAAGAAGTTCATTGTCCAAACAGATGCATCTGAATTGGGGGTAGGGGCTGTACTGTCACAATTGAATGATGAAGGTCAGGATCAGCCAGTAGCTTTTATTAGCAGAAGGCTGACCCCTAGAGAGAAACGTTGGTCAGCCATTGAGAGGGAGCCCTTTGCTGTGGTCTGGGCTCTGAAGAAGTTGAGGCCATACTTGTTTGGTACTCACTTCCTTGTTCAAACAGACCATAAGCCCCTCTTATGGCTAAAACAAATGAAGGGTGAAAACCCCAAACTGCTTAGGTGGTCCATTTCCCTACAGGGGATGGGCTTCACAGTGGAACATAGACCTGGGAGTAACCATGCCAATGCAGATGAACTCTCTAGGTACTTCCACTTAGAGCATGAAGACTTAACTGGGCAAGGTTAGTTTAATGTCCCTACGTTTGGGGGGGTTGTGTAGGAGAGTAGGATCTGCTTCACATGGGTACCCCCACTTTTGCTGATGCTTCACTGTTTTTCGACTTTAGTCTGGCTGGCGCCCTGCTAATCAGAACCCCAGCCTAGCTGCTTCCTCTCTAAAATGGTTTCCATGTGCCCTAGGCACATCTCTGATTGGAATCTAGAGTGCCCTTGTAAGTCCCTAGTATATGGTATACTATGTACCCAGGGCATAGGTACCTCAGAGGCCTGCCAGGGGCTGAAGCATGTATTATGCCACCCCTGGAAGGCCAGCCAAAATGACACCACAGGTCTGCTACTGCAGCCTGGGTAAGGTGGTGCATGCACCCCTTACTGTGATATAGGCTACCTATATCACTGCATACATACACACATATAAACCTATAAGTCACTCCTATGGCAGGCCTTATCAATCCTGAAGGCAGAGTGCTTGGTTCCTATGTGAGAGGGTGCCCCTGCATGAGCAGAGCCCCTCTGCAGCGTTCGGAGACCCTTCTCTGATGCTGTTTGTAGTGCAGCCTGACCATATACTCTTAAGCGCATTATAACCTTGCGTTAAATGCTAACTTTGGGATGGCTGCACGGAAACATGTCGTGTTTGGTGTCAAACATCTTGGAATACTACCCCCCGCCAGTTCTGGCGGCGGGGGTAGCATTCCACCCTTCTAGAGGGAGAGACATGTACACCGGTATACCCGGTACTGACTTTCCAGAGCCCTGGCATCACAAAATGGATGCCGCTGCCACAGACACGAGTCTGGCCTCCTGCTGCTGACCGAAACTCCGGCAGGGGAGGCCTGGACAATAGGTTTCCTGTCCCAGGGAGGTGTAACCACCTCCCCAGACAGGATAGTGTGTAGTGGGGCTGGGCGGGAGCACTCTCTGGTGCTTTGAAGTCCTGCACTGGGGGCACATTTGGTGTCCCTGTGCATACCCCAGTTCAAACCGGCTCAGGGGCTTCCAGCCCCTGCTCTGTGCGCGAAACTGGACAAAGGGAAAGGGTGTAACCACCCCTCTGCCCTGATCCTCCCATAGGTGGGTCCCCAGAGTATGTCCAACCCCCTATCTTAGTATAAGTATGGGACCCCAGTCCTTAGGACTTTAGATTTACCTGGACGAAACTCTGACACAGAATCCTGGACCTTCGACGCTCTACTTCAAGATTAGAGGACTGAAGACTCTCCCTTGGGGTCAAGGAGTGACTCCCCTGCTTGGCAGGCACCAAAGAAGCAATTGTCCGGTCTGCATCGCTGAAGCTCCCGCCGGACGCCGAAGTCTTTGCATCACCAGAGGTGGATTTCCAGACTTCCCCGAGGCTGCCCTGAGTCCCCAGCAAAGCTGAGGCCCGTAGCTGTCGTGGGTAACGTGGAACCGTGACCCCTGGACACCGAGCACATTTGCAAGTGCATCCTCTTCCTGGGCTTCCACGAAGTTGTGCTTTGGGCTCCGAGTAGCCCCCGCCTCCAGCACCGACTGCACCGAAGATCACTGGCCCCCACTCCACGAGTGTCCCGTGAGCCAGCTCCAAGTGCGTCCACTCGAGGCTCCTTCGCGGTCGCTAGTCCGTTGGCTAGTGGGCCCTCCCGAAGGCAACTCTTATTCTAATTGGGCTTCCCTGGTTGCTCCAGGCTTGCCCTGACTTACCCTCGCTGGGGAGTCCCTCAGACCTTGCTGGTCTGCACCACCGTCCTTCTTCTATTTCCACGAGACTTGCCGTTGCCAAGGCTTGTTGGGTCCAATCCGGTCGCCGACACCTCAGCAATCGACAGACGTCGTGGGCCAGCTCGAATCCAGCTCCTGGTCATCGTCGACGTCTCCTGGACCTCGTGGCTGAAGAGTCAAGACGACCTTCAACCTACCTGAAGCACTCGACATCGGTGGGCATCCGCTCATCGCCTTCCTGGTCACTGGCTAGTGACCCAGACTCTGTCCCCTCTGCTTTCAGGTTCTTCAGATCTTCGATCCACCTTTGGATCCACCCGAACACTTTCGACTTGGCCGCCAGCAGCACTTTGCAGCAGATCGCCATTGAAAACGACGACGAAACCCGACCCCGAAAGACACCTATGCACCCGGCTTCCCTGGGTGAGGTAACACGAGTACTCCGGTGCTCCCGTGGGTATAGACTCTAGAACGACCCAGTTCTAAAAGGGTTTGCTCCAAGTCCTCCTCTAAGTGTCCCTTTTCTTTAAAATTCCAACCGCGACTTTCCCCATAGAAGTCAACGGCGATTCGCGGCTGTTCTCTCACACTGCACGCGTCCCCCGTGGGTCCCCTGTGTCACTACCTTGGGTGGTTCCTTGTGGTCCAAGCACTTCTACAGGCTCTAGGCCTTGTGTCTAGCTCAGTCTTGGTTCTTATACCACTTTATTGGTATATGGTTTGGTACACCCCTAGGGCTCAAACGTGTATTTGTGCTATTACTGTTGATAACTAACTTATAACTTATGTACTTCGAACTCTAGCCTCATAAAGAGACTAGAGGAGTGTGTTTAGCAATAAATACATATATTTTGAATATATACCTGGTGTGGTCCTCTTTCATTTGGTCACTCAAGAGATTATAGGCTGGTAAAACAAGCTGCTTTACATTCCTTCAAGACTTAGCCTGAAGGCTGCTCTCCATAGCTACCACTAGGATAGCTTTCAATAAAGGTTGTCTTTAACCTATCTCCAATAAGGGGTTGTTTGGACTGGTGGAAGGTGCCCACTATAAATAGTGGACAGCATATACCAGGCCAACTTCTCACAATAGTGATATAAACACCCGCAGGAGAGCAATAGATAGTAGCATGCAGCTTCTTCAGCAAATCCAAACCCATCAGATTCTCACCACAGATGAATGTCAACAAAAACGGAGATTCCACATGGAACCATGGAAGGAGAAACAACAGAAGTGACAGGTACAATTGTTGCTGGCGCTTGCACCGAAGGAGAAAGAACAGGGGATACAGGAGTTGAAACAGTAGGTGTGCTGAGAGTCACAGTTGCCAAAGATGGCGAGGACAAAGAAGGAGCAGGAGGTGCCGTAGCCAAAGCCGTCAAAACAACAGCCGTAGATGCGGGAATAGCCGAAGCAGACGTAACGGGCTGCTGTGACTGTAAAGAAACGGCGGGATATATCCTCTGCGGAGCATAAGGAGGCGGAGGCCGAGTATCTAACAACTCCTCTACAAAAGTATCATCTCCCTCTTTAACCAAATAAGACTTCTCAATGTGCAATCGAAATATCCTATCTTCACATTCAATTCCAGACTCTTTGTTCTTCCCTATCATATGCCACAGCTTTTTGCGTTAATGTTTGCATTTTCCCCTTCCGTGCATCTCTTTCCATCTTTAACCGTCTCTGTCTAGCCTCCTTCTGCCAAGTTCTGAGGGAGTCAAACATGGACTGTCTACTTCTTTTCTTAAATAATTGCTCCTGTAAAAACCCAATTTTTTGTTCCTCAAAAGTGCCCGTCAACGGCCACTGCAACTCGGCATTGCCTCTCGTATATTTGTGCCATAACGACTAAACATAATAGGGCCAAGACCATGCTTCACCTACATATCAAAATTCGGGCTGCCTTCAGGAGGCGCTGGCTGAGCTTCTAATCGAGCATCTGCAGAACAACAACACCACAAATACAAATTTTACTGAGACTAGGCATTTTAAAAGGAAAACAAGTTCGTTATCTCTTTACCTAGCAAAGTGGTTGCAAATATTTTTATCGAAAACGGTCCTCAGACCATACCAAACTCAAACCACAATGGTACCATATCCACAAAGAACCAAAACAAACTCACCTGATATGAGTAGCACAAACGGACCAATTCTCCACTGCCGACTCTTCAGACCAAACGGTCAGATCCAAGGGTTTCGCCGTTTAGGACTCCAGTCGGGATGACCACTGGGCGAGGCACTGTCCGGCGGGACAGAAGGGCCAGATGGCCCAGTAACAGAAAGTCTTCATGCAGGGATCCCTGAACCGTCAGTCCGACCCGACGATGTCCTCGGCCTCCCCCGTCTACGGAAAGGGGATGGATCAATCACCCGAAGGAGTCCCTGTTCGGGCACCAACTGAAGGAAGTGGCCCGATTAGGGTCACCCAGGTCACTAATGACCACCTCTCAGCCTTCCATACCAAATAAAGAGTCGGTCAGACAGTAGAGAATACAAACCAATAACTGTTTATTATATACACTCAGAGCGGAGCCCAGTCTGCCCAGTCGCTAGGAGTGCTGCAGAGGGACTGAAATCAACTAGCAAAAAGATACATTATGTACATCTCGCAACTGGGCTAAAACACGCCCACAGTGGAATTTTCCAGGCAGATGCAGCTGGACAATTAAATACAAAAAATAAGTTTCGATTCTCATATCTCACACCACCTAGTACAACCCAAGGTCGTTTCACCCTGTACCCGCCACCAGACAAGTGGGAGAGGGCCTCTATCTAGTGAGAAAGGTATGAACTAATATGAACAGTCTATTACATGAGCACTGCCAACGGCGGACTGAAGGCGCCGCACTTCGCTGTCCTGTTTCATCCTTATCTTAATGGTTAGTGCACAACAACTCCTGCACCCACCTTCGTTAGGTGCAACTGCAGACGCAGAACAACAATGGAAGGTTTTATGGAATGGTGCACAAGAGACCGTTATTTGTTCACTTGATATCAAGCTAATGAGTCCAACAAAGGCTCTTTAAAAAGTTTCTGGAGTGATTTCTCCGATGGACAATTATTGGTTTACGGGTTATCAAACCGGTGGCCTTATTGTGTGGCTATTTGCTCACTACCATTTGACGCAAGTCATTGACCTCTGCAATGTTCCAGGTTATCTTACTGGTGCATGGCTTCTCCTGGTAGGAAGCCAAAGACTACACTGGATATCGCACCGACAGATCATTGATAATTAGCCCTAATGAAGTTCAAGTAACCAATCTGAACTAAACGTGTTGGCTGGATGATGCTTTTTTATGCTTATTGAATAAAACGGATGATAAAATTGGATACCTTGTTGGACTCAAAATCTTGATATCAAGTGAACAAATAACGGTCTCTTGTGCACCATTCCATAAAACCTTCCATGAACAGTCTATTCATTAGTGACGCAAAACCTAACATTGCAGAAACGAAGCGTAACAGAGGCTTTTTCTCAGAAATAGCAAAGGATTAGTTTCGATCATGACTCAAAATGGTGTCTAAATAGAAAATGGTGCTGCGAATGCTAACATACATAAGGCAATGCACAAGCATGAATATTTCTATTCTAACAGATGAACCAAGGTTCAGAGGGATTAGACTTATGGCTATGAGATTTTTTTGCTGGAACTAGCTGAGTTAGTAACACATCCAGCCAATGATGATAGTTGCGAACAGCTATTTCCAAATCAGGGCAGAGCGATGGGATTGGTTGAATAAGGGCTACATTGAGCTGCCCAGCATCAATGACACTCCACAGGCGCCTTTTAGTACTCTCAATTTGTGGGCAAATTGTTTCGGCCTTGGGTAGCCCATTTATCTCACACATGATTGCCTTGTGGTCAGACCAAAGTCTCCATTTGCGTTCTGCTCCCCTACATTCCTGTTTTATCCGTCTAGGATCATTGTTGAACCAAGGTTCAGAGGAATTAGACTTATGGTTATGAGATTTTTTTGCTGAAATAGCTGAGTTAGTGATGCATCCAGCCAATGATGATAATTGCAAACAGCTATGTCCAAATTAGGGCAGAGCGATGGGGTTGATGGAATAAGGGCTACATTGAGCTGCCCAGCATCAATGACACTCCACTGGCACCTTTTAGTACTCTCAATTGGTGGATGAATTGTTTCGGCCTCGGGTAGCCCATTTATCTCAAACATGATTGCCTTGTGGTCAGACCATGTCAGAGGGAGAGAGGCTATCCAATAGAGCTTAGGATTGTCCGAAAAGATGCCATCTAGAAGATGACCAGCTTTGTGTGAGGAACCCTGGACAATTTGTGTTAGACCTGCCCCGGCCATATGATCTAGTAGATTAATAGAATCTGGATCAAGAGAGTTTTACATATGGAAATTAAAACCGCCTAGAATGGTAAAGTCTGGAGTATCCACTTTCAATTCTATAAGATTGCCAATGGATTGGGTGAAAGCTGTTCTGGAACCGGGCGGCCGATAGATGAGAAATCGATTAAAAGAATAGTGGCTGTTTACTTCAATTTTAAAATGTATTGCTACGCAGAGAGGCACATTAGAAAGAGTGTTAAAAATAGTTTTAAAATGTTCTCTAAATATAATTGCGAGGCCTCCGCCTAGGAGGCCCCTCACCTACGAGATAGGTGCTCACATTATAATTGCAGCCAGGACTAGAACATATATGCAGGTACACAGCGCCAGCTTAATCAGAGAGGCAGCAGGATGCTGTGTGAATGTACACCAAACAAGCATTTGCAATGCAATAGGTCTCACATTACTGAAAGTTTGAGCTATTGCGTTGCATTATTATTTGCAATGCTAATAGCTCAAACTTTCAGTAATGTGAGACCTATTGCAAATCAAATGCTTGTTTTTGTGTGCTACACAAAAAAAGCATCCTACATCGTCTCCTCTTACATGGGTACTCAGCAGGATTGTCACATAAATTCTTTCACTTTGAAGTCAGAGAAAGAAAAGTAAACGCCAAGCTCCCTCCGAAGAGAGAGCTTGACTTTTGACCTTTGTCTTTGAATGCACAGGCAATGTGACAAGATAAGAACAAGATTTAAAGGCCTGTTTACAGAAAGAGGGTTTGTGGAAGAATACAGTACACAAGGTTTGGGCAACGGGAGGGACGAAGTCAAGCTGGACAGTCTAAAACAAATAAAGCCAGCAAATAGAAAGCCAGAAAATGTGAGTTACAAACCACAAAGCCAATGGTAAGCAACAGTCGGAATGCATTCCTAGGTCAATTTTCTGAATGTCACCAAGATGTATTTTGCAAACCAGGCAGATGCGCTGTCAGGTAGGCTTTGACCTAAAAAAGGCAACACAATTCACAAGTTGCCCACCTGGCCAACATTTTGTTTATTCTGACCAAGTTCCCTGCTGGGTCAATTATAGTCAGAGCATCAAGTCTTCCTGTGAGTAATTTGTATATTCCCTAAAGAGGTTTACAATTAGCCCAGCAAAATGAAGAGCTTTAGACTAGGATTCTGTACGTTTATTTTTATTTAATTCCATGAAACTGCTGCAACATATTTATTTTTGTTTAGCCTCAATTCTTTTTCTGTCACACAATTGTGAAATAATGCAACAACACCTGTGTGTCATTTTATGTAATAGCTAAAGTGGCCTCATGTTATGTGGGGCCTATTCAGCCAAGCACTTTGAATTCTAGGGTTGGCAGTTATGCGGTAAAAACCACTAATTTATGAAGCAAAGCATGGAAAATTATGTGGAATAGAGAAGTAAATCATACAGCAAGATATGAGGAATAGACAAGTGTATGACATGTTCTGTGGCTTTAATACCATTTTGATACAATAGGGATCCCAATGGTATACAAATGCATAGGCTTAAGAAACAATGTTCTGCCTATTCTGCGAGTATCCATCAATATGTTACTTACCAGTAACTAAAGATATGATCTTTAGTGAAAACACAAGAAGAGCCTCCTTCAATTGAGAAAAATCCTTGCAGACCTTTATGGTACATCTCAGAATACCTTTTGCTTTGAAAATAATGGCTGCGCTTTAAATGTAAATTTGCGTTAATAGTGAAACATGATGTTTTCAAAGGAAAACAAGCAGTCTTTCCGCCATGTTAGGAGCGTTTGTTTCTTGCTGTAGAGTAAGTACATTCCCTTCTTCCATCCAGTGGGGATGATCACTCTGTCTGGGCAAGATTTTCATGACAGCAATCAACAGCTGAATGGCGAACTGTCACTGCACTATGTGTGCAACATTGCTAAATGGTTTTGAATCGGGAGCTTAAATAACATTTTTTGTGAAAATTTCTAATTTATGCAGCACATGGGGAGTGGAAGGGGAACAGAAGCAAATGCATATTTACATGCTAAAGGCCAGAGCTCTGGAATCACAATTTCTCCCCTACACAGTGGGTTTAACACTCTAAGATGTGTGTTGTTCCCCACTATCACTAGGGGGCAGCTTACAATAATATGTTTCCTTTTTGGGGTGCAACTGACAATAGGTGCCATTATTTAGGACTTTATTCAATAAGGAAAATTTGCTTCTTAAAAATTACCATATGTGATGTCGATAGGAGAACAGAAAAAAAGAGTTACCGTTCATTGTAGTGTTACGGTTGAGTCTGCTTTGATCCCAAGAGCATGATGATGTCGGGGACTGGTATTTCTACCGTTTTAAGTACGCGCTTGGAAGTGCTAGCATTCAGGGCACCTGTTATCTGCAGCCTCATTAGGGATTTCAAGGCTGCTCAGCATGCCATCAGGTGAAACACAGAGTCGCCCCTTATCAGAGAGATGAACCAGCACATTTCTTTTTCAAGTCTACGGCCACGGCCTTCTCTTTTTAGTCCGGTTTTTCTGTGTAAAATGTCACGAAAATCTTTGCATGTGATAGATGCTTTATTTGTTAAAAAAACAAAAGGGCAGGGACATTACGTTTTTCTTAAGAGCCTGCTGTTGCATTGCAGTAAAGGATTATTGTGCTTTTGGGGAGGAGACACGAGATATAGTGCTGCAAGGGCTTGGCTTGGAGCAGGATGAACGCGCCTTTAGAAGCCAGACAAAGTGAAGGTGGGAAAGACGGATCAGCTGTAGGAGTGAGTGTGTGACAGCAACAAAAGGAGGGAGAAGGATGAACCAATGTGAGAGAAATCAGAGCGGCTAAGCTTAGGTTTACCACGGTGAAGTCTGAGCTATTGTTCTGAGGTTAGGTTTACCATGGTGAAGTGTGAGTTATTGTAGCTGGGTCAGCTGATACAATTGACCCAACAGCACGTAACTGTCTCACAATATTATCTATGCATGAATCACAGTGCACGAGTTCGCTATTTTGCACATTTCATTCTGAAACCAGTAATCATATGTTCACACAAAGGACATTTTTAAGCAGTGTGCCTCATCTCTACTTGTGTCAAGTTTACATTCTGCATTTAAATGCAGTGTGTGCGATTACATAAAGAAAACTGCTTATCACGTCTCTGCCCGGATAAACACAAAGAAACTGCATAGATGCCAGTACATTTTAGAAAAGTATGTTTTATTTAGTGCCTCGTTTTCATTATTGCTTATATCTGAATTAAACTCAACATAGGGACGTCGCAGAGAACTGGCGTGCTCACTTCAGCTGGCCCTGGAAGACATCGCCTGGCTCAATATAAAGCGCAAAGACACTAGACTGTTGTTCCCGTACCCTGGAACACAGGGCTTCCCCGAGAGTCACGTGGTGTCAGCACACCCTACTCGGAGCGAGTATGTGAGGATGCAGGTCTCCAGGGCAGTCGTTTTCTTTCTCTGTGCGAAAAGCAGAGGACTTTAAGCTGAAGGGGCCTTTTAAGGCACAGGCTCTCCTTCAAGTCCATGCCAGCGCAGGCCAGGTTATGGCATCATGTTCAAAGGGAGACAAGCAGCTCACAGTGAAGCGCAGCCTAGCAGTGAGTGGTAGGGTCGTTTCAGTGAAGAGCTGAGTCAGTTTACGGATAGGGGATTTCAAGGGTGAGTGTAGACGTTTAAAGAGACCCTTGACGGTTTGATGAGCCGCATCTAGTGCACGTGCGTTTGCCCGGTTTAAAATCTCCAGATTTTCAAAATCTGCTAACCAACGGCAGGGCAGTTTAATAACTTTTTATAAAGCTCTATGATCAATGTGCCTAAAATCACCTCACATATAGGATATGAAGATAAAGATTCTTTGACTAATAAAGCTATACATTGGATCCGTAAAGTGAGAGGGTGCAGATCAGTTATTAGAGAGGATATTTTATGGGCTAAAAGTCTAGCTGATCCCATTTCTAATATGGATTGTATTGAGTTATTTTTTAAAGATGAGAATATTGCCCACAATCTTGTAGCCCTAGAGGCTAGATGTTGCTCCCCGACGCCGACCAGTATTCAAATAAAATATAGCCCTCGAACCTCTTTTCAGTCACAAATCAACAGTGGCATTGACACTCTAATAGGGTCTGACTCTACACTTGCTACTGTTGATTGACTGTCCTATGGAAAAGCCAGGCCTATATTGAATCATAAGCTAACTGCAGAGAAAGGCTCAGGTGAAGGTTACTATGACCATTCACAGACAGATATTGGTGTCCCCAAAGATGGCCTCTGCTTACCACAGGAGTTAGCCTTAGACTCGCACTTAAGTTGTAATTCGGAAGGGAGTTGCCTTTTGCACTTGTCAACAGGAGGCTCCATAGCAGTGCTTAGGATGGTTTCCTGGAATATATCTGGTGTGAGGTCCAAAATGGCACTTGCGCACTGGGTACAATACAAAGAACAATACGATATATGTATTTTACAGGAAACTTGGTCAACCACTCCAGTCTTTATACCTGGGTATGTAACATTTTGTCATTCGGCACTTAACAAAATGCATGGTCGGCCTGCTGGGGGGCTAGTGATCTGGGTTAAAATAGATCTCCAACTAACTTTACGTGAGATCGATACTCATAGCCCGGATATTCTAGCCATCCACATTAGGGGCCGAAATGGTGTTGGTCTGGATCTTTTTAATGTCTATGCCCGAGGTTCTAAAACTGGCAATAGGTCTTCTACCATGCAATTGCTGGAAGATTGTCTAGAATGGAGGGAGTCGACTGACCCATTGATAGTAGCAGGTGACTTTAATGTCACCTACGAACCGCTGGACGTAGAGGATATAACGGACAGTGGTATAATCAATGAGTTATGGTGCGTACCAGGGCTTGATTTACCACCTCTTAAAAAATGGTCATGCACAGCGTTGCAGCTTCATGCATTAACGCTTGAATATGGGCTTAGGGCAGCAAATGGGCGGACAAGGTCAGATAGGAAGGGGAGAATACTTTCAATAAGACAGCTATTATGAGTCGTATCGACTATTTCTTATTAGATGTCAAGCTGTGGCCTTGGGTGTTGGATATGGTGGTAGGAGCGACCACTGATAGTGATCATAACCCTCTTGAGCTCACAATGTCCTCATTGTGGTCATTGGCCCAAACTGCCCCAAGTGTACAACTCACAACTAGGGAAATCTATCCCTCGAATAACAACAGGTGAATAAAATGGGAACGAGTCACTATTGATACAGCGAAAATTGGAAAACTAAAGATTGAATTATTAGATAGTTACAGCGAATTGGGAAGTTTACTTGAGCAACAGGATGAGCTTCACAAGATCATGGAGTGCCACTCAGCATTTTTTAAACACCTGACGTCTTATTTTACCATGCCCCATTGGCCCGAGGGCAAGCCCAAAACTAACAAAGCTGGCTTCAGTTGGTTTAACAAAGAGCGTAAGGCCTTAAGATCGGAATTAGCAATTGCCATTAGAGCAAATATTTTGGCAGAAATAAGAGAAGTAAGGAGAAATTATAATGCCTCATTAACTAAGGCGAAAAAGGCTTGTTAGGAAAACCGTTGGCTCCAGATCAGTAATGCATGTATGAGGAAAGACTCTCGGCAGTTCTGGCTTCTTGTGACAAGGGGGGGGGGGTGGAAAAACCAATTCCACCCTCCAATAATATCCCCATATCCACTTGGTATGACCACTGTTCTGCGGTATATACTGGATCAAGGGATATGGTTGATGAAGCCATCTTCATTGACCACAGCAGCCATCGGACCTCAAGTCTATTCTCCTTAACTGATATTACACTCAGCATAAAATCCATTGTAAGGGATAAGGCTCCGGGGCCCGATGGCATCCCTGGAGATGTCTTCTTAAGCGATATTCCTAATTGGTCCAAATACTTCCTGGCTCTGTCAAATGGCATTGCTGCAGGGGCTCCTATTCCACCTTTGTGGAAGGGAGCCGAGGTGATCCCAGTTTTTAAGAAAGGTGATCGTTCACTAGCAATCAACTACAGGCCTATCAGTCTGATCGATAGTGCACAGAAAGTTTTTTCACTGGCACTTTTAGTTAAAATTACCGCTTGGATGGAGGAGGAAGACATTCTGTCCCCTTTTCAGGCAGGGTTTAGAAAGAGGATTAGTACGATCGATCAGGTCTTTCGTTTTACTTTATTGGCCTAGAAAACTGTGTTTATTGAAAAGGCGGGCTTATATATTGCTTTTATAGATCTGAAGTCTGCTTTCGATCTAATCCCCAGGTGTAAGTTGTGGTGTGTCTTACAGGAGCTGGGCCTCCCCCCAGAGCTCCTGGCGTTGGTTGTCCGACTCCATGAAAGCAACTACGCCAAGGTCCGCTGGGGGAGATCAGGGGCAGTTGTCGGACCCAATTAGTGTGGAAAGGGGGGTCAGACAGGGGTGTGTGCTGGCCCCCAATTAATTCTCACTATTTATTAATGGTGTTGTCCGATATCTATCAGATGTCCCAGCGGATGCCCCAGTACTGGGGGGAGTAAAGGTAACTACTCTCCTGTTTGCGGACGACACATTGATAGTGTCTAAAACGCCCAGTGGTCTACAATTGCTCTTGAATCGTTTTAAGGCCTTTTGTGATCAAAGAGGCCTCGAGGTTAATACCTCGAAAACAAAACTTTTGCTAATAAACCCTCATAGAAAATTCAGGGGCAAAATACTACTGGGGGGATACCGCTTGAGAGAGTGGCCACCTTTGAATATCTGGGTATTACCCTATCAGAGAAAATGGTATGGAAAGATCACATCTCGAAGCGGAACCTCCAGCAGAGACAGACCATTGGGGCGCTGATTCAGGAACACAGAACTTCCCAAACCAGGCCAATAGCTGCCCCCTTGCAGATTTATGAGCAGAAGGTAGTGAGTTCTGCCCTCTATGGGGCCGAACTCTGGGGATTCGAAAATACCGAAAGCTTGCTTATTACTGAAAACACATTTTTAAGATCTTTATCATTACTCCCCCAGAGCACACCACTCCATCCTTTGCGATTAGATATGGGTAGACTCACAATTGTGGACAAAGCTAGGCTGCATCCTCTACTATTCTGGTTGCGTCTTAGGCAAACCCCTGAGCTTTCCCATTATATGGCAGCGCTTGATGAGGTTTACAAACTTGATCGCTTTAAAAAGATTAGGTGGCTTATTGAAGTTAGATCACTATTAACAGCGATAGGCCTGGGAAGTTCTTGGGAAAGTAGAGACGTAGGCCAATTGCCTAGCAAAGAAGTGGTTAAGACTCAGTACTGGAGTTGGATAGCACAATCTTTTGTTGCACAATCATCAGTGGGTCGCCTTACGATGGAATTCATGGAATTTAAAATACAAAGCACTTTTGAGGCCTATTTGGACTTTATCACCATCCCGCAGGATAGAAAACTGTATATACCGTTCCGATTAGGTTGTCTCCCCGTGAATTCCTTCACAGCTGCTTGGCGCCAGCCCTCGTCCACTACACTGCATTGTCGGGGCTGCGCCGCAATGATTGAAACAATTGGCCACATTTTCTTTGCTTGTCCACTTTATAATTATCCAAGACATCAGTGGCTATCCCCAGTTTGCAGGCTATTAGGAACCAGTTGCCACCAGGAAGCGTTCCGCATTCTCAAATCAGATTGTAGGCCTTTTGTAGCATGTGGTGTTGCAAAGTTCCTGGGTAAAATGTGGATTATCCGAAGGTTTGCGTGTAAGACGCGATAGTCTGCTCTCTGTAATTACCATAAAAGAGTTATGTTATGCTTTGTAATACCCATGTATTGTTACAATTTGTAAATCGATCTAATTCTGATAATCTTTGGATCTCTTTTTTAAATATGTGGCACATGTTTTAAAATATTAATAGATTTTATTCTTTTAGAATATGTTTTATTACATCAGCGGTGATTTAATATCTTTTTAACATATGTGTACTGATTAATGATGTTTTATCTCATGTGTAATGTTAGATCAATGCATTGCAAGCATTCGCACTTTAATGGCCGTAATGACCGAATAAAGTTATAATGATGATGATAAAGCTCTTCACATTACATGTGTGCACTTTGTAAGCACTGTAAATAACAGATTTTATAATTACCTAATTCAACTGAACTACATTTGCTGACCTCAGAAATATGTAATAGTAAGTTCGTCACGTTGGGATTCAACTGAGCTTCATTCTGGTCCTTCCAAACAGACAGCTGAAGTGCCACACCGCAGAAAATAATGTAAGAAATGGCAGAGCGGCTAAGCTTAGGTTTACCATGGTGAAGTATGAGTTATTGTTCTGAAAACAATGCTTATCAAAATAATATAAGAAAAAATAACAGGTCTAGGCGTTGCAACAGGAAGCAGGCGTACAAGCAAATAGGACGAAACAACAACAAAGGGAAAAGCCAGAAAAAACAAAAAACAGTCCCTGCACCATAAGACTTTCAGCGTAGTAGCTCCCCATCTGATTTTACTTACCAAAGAGGAGAGCAGCATTTTAAAAAGGTTGCAGAGAAAGGCTGAGCGCCAGGCGCAGCTTTTTCTCATGTTGCAGGCTGCTTGCTAAACAGCATGTACGCAAAAAAAAAGGCACAGGAGTGGAAACCTGCTTGTGCCCCGGGGGGACCATACAGTGCGGCTGCTACAATACCACTCTAGTCGGTCCTGCTTGTGTCCCGGGGGCACTGTAAAGTGCACGCTCAAGCAGAGCAAAGGAATGGGCAAGAGAATGCAGAAACAAAGCGCAGCGTCCCTGAAGCGGGCGCTGCCTCAGCTTCAAATTTAAAAAAAATAACAAATGCGGAAACATGATGGGAGGCGTCCCCAAAGCAAGCTTTGCTGTCACTAATGCTGCTTGTTTGAAATGGTGACAGGCAGCGCTTTCCACGAGCACCAGTAACATTACACAATTACATATTCATATTTTTTGTAGACATGGGGAGATTAATCGGCAGCTCTGTTAAAGACATGTAAGTAATGTCCTGAGCTGCAGATTAATCTTCCCGTATCTACAAAAAATATGAATATGTAATTGTGTAATGTTACTGGTGCTCGTGGAAAGCACTCCCAAATGAAACAAAAAGCCCGTAGAGTGAGCTGCTGCTAATGCGAGCAGCCTGCAGAGCGAGAGGGCGTGGCTCAGCAGCCAAAGCTGGGGATCCGTGTTCGAGCCCGGGCGTTGAACATCCTCTGAATAGTTGTGCGCAAATCTAAAATGCAAATCAACTGTGGAATTAGGAGGAGGTGGGAATGGAGGAAAACTATATTTAAATGTAATCAGCTATGGTGCCGAAACTACACACAGGGAAACAGAAACAGAGCAGGAAACAAAGAAATAAAGTAGTCCCCCAGAGAACAGACAAAGAACTTTAGTGTGATGAGACAGTACTTAGTCCCTGCTGCATGGGAGGAACGGAAGAGAGAAAGGAGGGACAAAGAGGCAGGACTGACCACTGGCAAGCAAGGATTTTTGAAGGACACTGAAACAAACAAATCAAAAGCTGGGGGACGGCTTTAACCCAACATAAGAAATTACAATAGGTCTCGAATGCTCGACCTAAAAAGGGTGGCAACCAGGGAAGGCGCAGTAATCCATACATAGGGTGTCCTGTTTTCAGTGTTTATTCTCTGTGATTTAAAGTAAGTATTTTTCAGTGTTTTCACAAATTCTGTGAATATCAGTGTTTATATTTTTCATCACCCAAAAATGTTGCCAAAGACTGTTTTTGTTCACGGTGTTTACAAATAAATTTCATTACTGCAATGCTTTCCCTAGGGCTCCTCTCTCTCCCTCACATCTCTCCTGTTTTTCTCCATGAGGCCCCATTTCTTAAAAATGCTACATTGCAGAACCATGGCTGATATTGTTCTGTTCTATGAGGCACATACGTGAAAGGAAGTGACCCGATTAGGGTCACCGGGGACACTCGCGACCACCTCTCAGCCTTCCAAACAAATGAAGAGTCGGTCAGACAGTAGCGAATACAAACCAAAGTGATTTATTAGTCATACACTCGAGCGGAGTCCAGTCTGACCAGCCTCCTTGGATTGCTGCAGAGGGACTGACCCCCGCCAACATGGTAATACATGAAATACATTTCCAGTAACCCTAAGGACATGCCCAGACTGGAATTTTCCAATTAGTAGCTGGTGAACAAAGGAGACACAGAGGGATGAGCTGCAATCCTGAGACCGGGTACATGCTATCTCAGTTTCAAGGTTACTCTGCCCATGCCCGCCACTCTAAGGGTGAGAGCAGGCCTATCTAATGGGAAAGCTATGTAAATGACAAAACAGTCTATTCATTAGTGCAGCAAAGCTCAACCTTGGAGAAATAGAAAAAAAATATTGAGGCTGCTTTCTGCTGAGGCAAACAGAATGAGACAGAAGTTTAGTTTCGATTACGGTACAAAATGGCAGCTGAATACAAAATGGTGCAGCAAATGCTAACTTAAATCGTACAATGCAAAGGAGAAGTCGACCAAAAACATTTTCCAGCCCAACAGACCCTCCTTTTAGCATTTGCTAACACATTTTCCTTTTTCTACTGTCTAAAAGCAGATAACTCCTTGCATACGTTAAAAACTACCGCTACATGTTAATACACGCACTATCCATATTCAAAAATGCCTTCGTCTATTGACATTAGGTCTTGGACATCCTGCATCATCATGGCTGTTGCCTTAGGGTCATGTACTGGAACCTTCGGTTTGAGTGTCAGTGTTTTTACACAGTAAGCACAGCAAGCAAAAAGACAATGTATGCACAAGCAACAGGTGAAAATTATACCAGCAATTGCAACTAGGAAGATAAGAATCTTCCAACCCCAGGACGCGAATAGACCCCAGAACCATCCAGAGAGAGTCCATGTACCATTTTCTTGGTGGATGTCAGATGCGAACCTATGCAACTTCTGGATGGCAGCATATACATTAGGGGCGTGGTCTGGGATGTATACACAACAACTGCTGCCAATGACGTGACAGGCCCCTCCCCGGTCAGCAAGGATGACATCTAACACCATCCTGTTTTGTAAAGCAACGAGCCTCGTAGCCTGAAGCTCAGCTGTAATATTTGTCAAAATTCCTGCTGTGGTATTAATGACCCCTTCCACAACTCTTGTGAGTCGATGAATGTTAAGGCTATTGGACATAGGGCCCCAGAAGGGTATGATACCCTTCATGGCATCCGTAAACTGCTGCAGAGTGGTGTCTGGCTGATCTACATCTTCTGGATTAATAACTCTTCTAACTCGGGGCAAGTGTGTATTCCTACGCCACAATCGATGGTCCTTATGGTAATTGGACAGTGCTATATACACTAGGGGAAGAATGAAAGATAGGTAACAGGTACCTGACCATCCCCTAGGAAGCCAAACATAAGCTTGAGACCCACAAACAAAGTAGACATTATGTGGTGGGAGCAAAGGCGGACTACTAGTCGCACTCAGCGTATATGTGTAATTGCAATTACTCTCTCCCACTTTTACCTTCCCTATTCCCTGGACACAAAACCCAGCTGTCGTGTTAACTACTGACACCGGCATCACCTTATCCTTAGTAATATTGCGTGTCTGGAAGGATCGGAAATATTCAGTGGCATTAAACCCTTGAAAATCCAACATTTCATTTCGAAGCCATGTTTCGTTCTTTACCTTCTCATATATATTCATACAAGCTGTTGGGGACAATGTACTCAGGGTCCCTTGCCCTTCTGACCTTGTGGAAACTTATATATTGATAACAAAACATCACTCTTATGTGTAACTGAAGGGAGTAAGCCACAGATCCAACAATTAGTAGCATTAGACGTGTCGTGGGCCTGGTGCAGCATTTGCAAAAATACATTGTCTACATATGTTTTTCGATGTTCCCCTTTATGAGGGGCCAGAGTAACAAACACATGTTCAGGGGGGATAGGCGTTGTACCAACCAGGGAATGTCTGAAAATCTACGAGGTCGCGGGACGCCCCAAACATTTGCTGGGTGTCCAAACACAAACTCATAGGGTGACAGTCCTGTCCTAGAATGAGCCGTGGCTCTCGTAGACAAAAGGGCTAATGGTAAAGCATCTGGCAACTGCAACCCCATGCTCTCCTGAATCTTTGCTAATTTCAGTTTGAGAGTACCATTGTACTTCTCAACCAAGCCTGCTGACTGGGGGTGATGTGCGGTATGAAATTTCTGTCGGATATGCAGTCCCTCACACACTAGTTGGATAACTTTCGCATTGAAGTGACTTCTATTGTCACTCCAAATCAAACGGGGCAAGCTGAAGCGAGGAAAGAACTCCTTTGGGAGCACCTTTGCAGTCGCTATGGCTGTGTTTTCTTTGGTGGGGTAAGCCTCAACCTATTTACTGAATGCACAAACTACCACTAACACATATTTCAAATTATTGACTAGATCCATCTCGATGTAGTCCATTTGGAGGACCTCAAAAGGGAAAGTGGGAGGTGCACAATTACCAGGTGGTGTAGGGGTACCTTTCCCAGGGTTATGCATCATGCACACCATACAATATTTGACCAAATGGGTGGCCATCTTTGGGAAATTGTCATTGTGCCATACAGGATCTAACAATTTACAGATACCTTTTGCACTGATATGGGCTGGCCCATGCTCCATAGTGACTACGGGGAGAACGTATGCATCTGGTAACATCCATCTCTGTTTCCCTGACTTATCCGTCCAACACCCTTCCTCATCCAAACGTGCTGTGCTTTCCTGCCATACTGCTAACTCTTCTATCGTTGCCTCACTCTGAATCTCCTTGACATTTGCCAACGTATCCTCAAACATCGTAACCTCGGGCACCCACCTAGCTGGACCTGCTACAAACATCCTTTTCATCTTCGTTCGGGCTGTCTCCTTAGCTGTCTGGTTTGCAAATGCATTCCCTCTACCCACATCATCAGTTATTGCCTTGTGGGCGGTACATTTTATTATCGCTAATTTCTTGGGGAGTGTCAGGGCCGACAAAAGCCTATGTATAAGAGGGCCATTTTGTATCTTCATCCCATGGGAAGTGCCCAGAGTCGCCCAAAATTATGGGCATTGCTGGAAATTACCTCCAAGCCAATTGCTCCAAAAGTGACTAACAGTCAAAGTCACTAGGCCCCGCTGGTTTCCGCAGTGGTGCGCCTCCACGGCTCGACTGGCCATAATTTTTGCAAAGAAAAAAGTTCCCTCGACGAAAACGCACTCCCATAAGGCTTACTTTTATTAGGAACACAGCACAAGCAGAAACTTCCATTGCCTTAAAATTCCATCAGCCTAACGTGTTTCGGACATTGCAGTCCTTGATCACAGGGAAAGCACAGAGAGGCAACAGCATGATTGCGGGCACCTGAATACCTTTTAAATAGAGTCCCGCCCGATGGGCCGTCATGTGACTATGCATGCTGGTAAAGGTAGTCCCACAGAATGCCTTCTAACCCCAGTGGTTCTGCCAACTCTTTGCAAAAAGTAAAAATAAGTTCAAAAACCCTCCAGTGGGCTAAAACAATGTCCCATTCCTTGCTGTGCTGGATATTACCTTAAAGCAGAGGTCTTCAAAGTGTGGGGCGCACCCCCCTGGGGGGGCGTGGATGGGTTCCCAGGGGGGCGCAAAGGCCTCTGTAAGCACATGTAAATGAAGACGCCTGGAAGTGCGGCAATGTTTATTTGCTGCATTTCCAGGCTGTCTTCATTTACTCCGAAGCCCTCAGAGTGCCCTGGGGCCGGAGGTCAGTGAGTGTGCTGCTGGGGGCTCCGCTGGGCAGTGTCTGGAGTCTTATTAAGACTTCGGCATGCCCGAGTTTTTCACAGGTCTTTAAGGACCATTTGCATACCTTTAGAAACTAGTTACCGAGGCTTAGTTTTTATTTCTGTTTCCAGTACCCCCTGGGCCCCGACTCTGCCTATTCCTTACATTTGTATTTTAAATTTACTGCTGTAGTGTGAAAATGCATTTCATGAAAAGGAATATAAAAAAGGGGTGCCAATAGAAAAATGCCCACCATGTATGTTTAAAGAGCCTGCAAAGACCTTGTTTTGACAATAAACAGGGTTTTAAATAAAAAAGTATGTATTCATTTGTAATCTGACTTTGTCTGTTCCCTTTATTTTCATTCATGAATCATTCAGGCAGCCCTAGAACACATTTAAAAGTGCTTTCTATTTATATTTGCTTTTCAAGTACGCACAGATAAGTGCTGAAAATAGGGCTTTAGGTGACTGTGTATTTTTGTACCGTCTGCGACATCAAAATAATGAGCTGGCAATCCTAATCATAAGACTGGAAGTTTGTTGCACGATCAGCACATTATTTATTTCCTCCACCCTCGATCCCAGATTAATACCATAATAGCAATAGTTTAACTTATATCTGAAACCCTACACCCCGTCAATAACATGCTGATTTACTTCAAATGTCTGGGAATGCACTCTGCATTCAGACAACTCACTCATTCTCACCCTTCACTTTCACGCTCACCCTGCACTCACAGCGCATAGTTATGGATTTACCGCATTTGCCATATAATCCATCATCTGCTGCATAATTTGCAGATAAAAAAAAATGCAGCAACACATGTTACCTCACAGTGGAAGGCCCTTTCTAAAGGTTGAATGGTCACCTTTCTGTTGCTTATTGCTATATGTGGGTGTTAATGTGATACTTATGAGGGGCAATAAAGGCCAGGACAGTGTTAACAAGTGTAAAAATAGCAAAATAATGCAGCAATGCTATCACAAAATATGCAGCATAATTCACCTTTGCTTGCTGCTGAATTTAGTCAACCATGCTGCATAATCTGGCCTTCTCCGCCGCATAATTCCAATGGCACTGTTTATAGTGCTATGAGGTCCCAGCCTGTGGCAGAAAGCACTGTGAATATGTAAGTCATTATTTTAAAACAGTATTTACATACTCTAAGCTAGGCTGCTGCAAAATGATGCAGTGATTGAGATAAAACAAGTTCTTACAAAATATACTTTTTAGTAATAATTAATCAAACTGTATCTAATGCAGACATTTTTGTAAGTGTCTCCACTATTCCAGATCTCAGCTGATAACACCCTTACATTACATCTCAAAAAGAATAGATCTTTGCCACCATGAAGCTTTAAGCAGAGCCACTGGAATTATTCAGCAGAAGAGGACAATATTATGCGGCAGGTTTGACTAAATTATGCAGCAAGAAAAGGTAAATTATGCGGCATAATGCGCCACATTTTGTGGTTAGCATTACTTCATTATTTTGTCATTTTAACTCAAGGTAACCCTGTCAGGGGAAATATTTCACCCCATTAGTACCAGTTTAACACCCAAATACAGCAGTAAGCAACTACAAGATTACCAGTCAATCTTTGCAAAGGGCCTTCCACTGCTCTGGAACACTTTGTCACGCGTTAAGTAACTTTTGTTCCGTTTGAGCTAGAATCTAGTTTTCTTTTGTTGAAAATCTGCAGATTATGTAGCAAATGCAGTAAACTGATAATTATGTGGAAAACGCTGCTGCTGCAGAAACTCATAATTCCAGTGGCCCTGGCTTTTAGTGACTCAATCAATTATTGGCTGGTAAGAAGGCGGGTTTCTTTTTAACTTTATGCACTACCACCACACCCTTCGATTTCAGGCAGAGGCATCTCAAAGTCAGTATTAACCATTCAGGGGCATTGTGAAAGCTGAGTCCATGGGGTGGCAGGTAGCAGGCCAGAAGGGTTGCATTCAGATCCAGCGCCCTAATCCTCTCGATCCCTGGGGCCTCACAGTAATGGTCCAAGAGACAGAGGAAAGGAGCGAGATTCATAGATATTGTCAAAGAGTAGGCCCAGAATAGGGAGCACTGTATGCGGACTCATTTTTGTGTGTACAAATGGCCAGAGGCAGCTTCTTCAGAGAGATACCCCAAAGAAGGGGACAATATAAGTTTTCTTTTTTTTTAAAGGGGCATTCATTAGTGAAGCTGGTACTGCTGCCAAGTGTGTAAGTGGCCGGAGGCGTGGCCACGACCCGCTGCAGGATGGTCGCCTGTTGAAGGGGCTCTGCAGGTCGGGCTTGAACAAAAGGCGAATACCATGGCCCAGGTCGGCGGAAACCGGGGAAAATGACCGATATAGCAAACGCAGCACCCCCGGACACGATGTGGTGAATTTCGTGTGTCTGGGAGGCCTGGAATCCGCTAAACTGTCGAGGGGCCGCGGGCGCGACTGTACATAGAAAATGGCCGCCGACATCTCCACAGCTACTGCGCAACGCCCCGATCTGGGGTCCAGGTCTTGTAATGACCGTCTGAACTATCTGTGGGACTAGGCGAGGACCCGACTGCTGGTGTCCTGTGGGCAGATACCCGTAGGCGCGTTGCCGAGATCCCGGAAGGCGGACTGTGGAGAGGGACACCCGCCGGAGGAATTGCGGCTGGCAACATAAACTGAGACCGCGGCTGGACTCGCACTGGAGGATGTGGGCCGGACGAAGCGGCGATTGAACATCGGGGGCGGCCCGAAATACCTACAGGCTGAGGAGGTGAGTGTAGTGCTTGTGGCCACCGAGGGAGACCCCTCGCGGTACTGAGGCGCCTGCTCCGCTTCCAGCGGTAGCGTGCGGCTGCTGGGAGGGGTGTGATCGGCTGCTGAAGGCCCGGGGAAGGGATCCTCCACTGGGGCTGGGGTGCTCGCCTGCCTCTACAGACGGCGGACGGTCTGTGGTACAGGTGACGGGAAGCGGGGGGGGTCACGGAGGGCCGGTGGCGGAGCTCGCTCACCGGCGTAGAGGGCTGGTGAGTGGCTTGTCGCGCTGTGGCCTGACGGAGCCTTCCTTGCCCTGGTGCGTGACTGCAGGGCCCGTCCCAGATCTGGTGCGAAGTCCTGGGCCCGGTCTGACCGATGGTCTCTGAGGCTGGGAGCCCTGGATCCTTGTGGTGCTAGTGTTGAGGTCCATCAGTGATTCTATGGCGCGCATGATGAAGTGGTGTCCGACCCCCATCGGCTGTATGGTGTGGAGTGCCTGATCCCTCGTGGCTCGCCTTCAGTGACAAAATGACCCTACATGCTATGTTACCCTAGAGCGGCCCGGCTGGATATCTGCTGCTGCTGAAGTGAGGTCTGTGCTTGGTGTTTGACCGCTACATCTTGGGGGCCTGTGCTGTCGTCTTGAATCTATCGGCTGAGGGCTCACCCCTGTGGGGAGATTTTTGAGACGGGCCCGTGTATATTGAAAGGATGTGGGTTGGAGGCCCTGACTGACTGTGAGTGATACACCAGACGCTGCCCGAAGGAAGGAGTAATACTGTCTTGTTTCTCGAAACGTTGCGGGACACATCTGCACGGTCAGGCCGTGGGGGACTGTTCTTAAGACACTATGGGTAAGACCGACCCTAAGCAATCGAAGATTCCCTTTGAAAAACGCCAGACACGCAACATGGACGCCCCGACGGATCAAGGAGGTGCATCGGTACTACAGGAGGAACCAGATCTGCCTGGGGATGACCTGCGCTCCATTC
Source organism: Calotriton arnoldi (assembly GCA_963921515.1). Lineage (NCBI taxonomy): Eukaryota > Metazoa > Chordata > Amphibia > Caudata > Salamandridae > Calotriton > Calotriton arnoldi. Next base: position 849,625 of record CAWUFW010007904.1, read on the forward strand.
TAAAGGATATGCGCTCAAGCTTACAGACAATAGACGGGAAAATAGATTCCTTGACGGCTAGCCTAGATGCCGTACGGAAGAGGGTAGACACACATGAAACGCGCTTAGACCTGGTGGAAAACAGGCTCTCGGATACCCAGGATTCACAATCTGAAGTCAAGTCCCAGCTGTCCAACATGGAGAAAGTGATGGAAGTGATCAGGGCAAAGAATGAAGACTTGGAGGCCCGCTCTCGAAGGAACAACGTTCGGATTCTTGGCCTTCCAGAGACAACAGCCATCTCAAAGATGGAACCCTATATCACTACTCTCCGCCAAGAACTGTTTGGGCCTGCCCTGTCTCCACTGCTAGCGGTGGAGCGTGCCCACCGTACACTGGGTCCCAGGCCAGCACCGGGCCTTCCACCACGGCCTATTCTTGCGCGTATACTGAACTATGCGGACCGAGATGCAATCCTAAGGGAGGCCCGGGTGAAGAGCCCTATAAGTCACCAAGGGAACACCCTATCCTTTTTCCCTGACTACACTCCAGCAGTGCAAGCTGCGCGCCGGGATTTTCTTCCAACAAAACGGATGCTACAGTCATCTTCCATCCCGTATGCGATGTTATACCCGGCAAAGCTAAAAATCACCTACGACGGCCAGGCACACTTCTTTACGGACGCCAAATCCGCTCTCAAATACACAAAGCATATTTGTCCACGGAACTCGCAGCAGAGCTCATCAAAAGAGAGGCAGAACTCACACACGTTGCTTGCTGATAATGACTAACAGTTTGACACTTCCGCACCAATAGCTGACTCTACTTACAGCTTCTAAAGCATTGATATGGGACATTTGAACGCCAGGAAGGGGGGGCGAGAGAATAATTCACTGTTGACACGGTTATGGGATTTGCGATATGTCTGGTAAACCGAGGTTAGCTGACTGTGGAGGCTATTCACGTTGATATCCTTAGCCTGACCACCCCGCCACCAGGCGGGTATTAGCCGTTGTTCCACGCCCTCACAGGGAGATCTCCCATGAGTTTGTATTTTACATGTTTGTTTATGGGAGGGTTTCACAGGGGGGAGGGTAGTTCTCGACCTAATTGGGAGGTTGTAGTCGGAGGGGGGAAGGGGATGGGAGTTCATCAGAAGAGAGAAATGTACTATTGTTTTTTGATTTTCATACGGAGCAAGAGGGCAATGAAAGATCGGCTTCTCACATACACTAGTCTAGGAGGGCAACATGGGGAATGTGGAGATTATCCCAAGGCAGCTTGTCCACCCACTGATATACACCGTTGGTCATGGCTGTAGTTAACTGTCTAACATGGAACATCCGAGGACTAAATGACTTCAAAAAAGCTAGACTGGTACACACGTATTTACGCAGGCACCGTATCGATGTCTGCTTTCTACAAGAGACGCACCTGAGTTGTGGCACCGACTCCAAGCTTAAACACAGATATTGGGGAGAGGTTTACTCAGCCACCTTTTCCAATTATGCTAGGGGGGTCACTATACTGATTAGACGAGGACTGGGCTGGAACGATAGAGACACTGGCAGATAGAGATGGGCGTTATGTCTTGGTGACTGGATGTCTTTGTTCCACGCGTGTGACATTGGTGGCCATTTATGGCCCAAATACAGACGACCCGCAGTTTTTGTTGGATGTATGGGCCAAGATAGTACAAATGGGCTGTGACACTGTTATCTGGGGCGGTGATTTTAATGTCGTGTCGGATAATACCCTAGATAGAGAGGGAACGGCGCGAAACCCACACACTAAGACTACTCAGCTACTAAACACTATATTGAAGGAGCATGGGCTGCGGGACGTCTGGCGGGAATTCAACCCAAATTTACGAGAGGGAACTTGCATCACTGCTCACCAGCAGGCCTGGTCCCGCCTAGACTACTGGCTACTCTCTGCGGATGTGCTGACGTGGACGGTGGAGGCAAGACACCTTCCGCGTACGCTCTCAGACCATGCCCCGGTGTTGCTGAGTTGGCGCGCCCCAAATACACTCCCGAGGGCCTTTAGCTGGCGGCTTCCCCCACATGCTCTTTTAGATACTGTATTTCAGGAGGAAATAGCGACTGAAATAGATAATTATTTTACTACAAATGAGGGGTCCGTAGACTCTGCAGCAACGCTCTGGGAGGCCTTCAAGGTGGTTATACGGGGTGCATGCATCTCCAAGGGCTCGGGGGTCTTGAAATCTATACGCACAACCTTAACGACGCTAGAGAGCACCATACGAGGTCTTGAAAACACATTCTATACCACGAATGACGTAACAGTACTAGCCTCGATAAAACAAGCCATATCCGATTTTGGGGAGGAGGCGGAGAGGGAGACCAGATTTCTGGGTGAGGAGACTAAAGCCAGAAGCTACGGGGAGGGAGATAGACCAGGCAGAACCCTCGCGAATCTGTTGAAACAAACCCCAGCACCTACATTTATTTCTGAGCTGACAGATATGGGCACCCCGCCTGTCCGAGGCCAAGTGGACACACACGCGCACCTAACTGCTTACTATTCTGACCTTTATACCACAAAGCACACATCTACTTCCGCAGACCTCACGGAATATTTGGACTCTGTACAGCTCCTATGGCTGAGCCCTGAGCATAGGGAATATCTAGATCTCCCATTCACACTAGAGGATGTTACGCGGGTGATTAGGAGTCTGCCGTCAGGTAAGGCGCCTGGCTTGGACGGACTGACTACGCTCTTCTACAAGACATACGTTGAGACACTTGCCCCTCGCCTTCTTGATGTATATCAGGAATCCCTGGAATCGGGGACTCTTCCACCAACACTGAGAGAGGCGGTTATTATAAACCTTTTAAAGCCAGACAAGCCAGCAACCAGCTGTGATTCATACAGACCACTATCCCTGATGAATGTGGATACTAAAATCCTAGCTAAACTTGTCGCAAATAAACTCCAACCACTGATGCCCCTCATTACCAGACCGGATCAATCCGGATTTATTCCGGGTCGTTCGACAGCCCACAATCTTCGTACCTTCTTCTCGGTTGTACATCAAATAGAGCCCAAGCTTCCAGCTGCTGCAGTCTTTCTGGATGCTACTAAAGCATTTGACTCACTTGAATGGTCTTACCTTTTCACTATCCTCACTAGACTGGGCCTAAGTCTTAAATTTATCAAACTTATCCAACTGCTTTATACACGGCCTATGGCACGCCTGCTGGCAAATGGACTCCTCTCGGACGCTTTTGAGATCTCCCGAGGCACCCGGCAAGGATGTCCGCTTTCCCCCTTGCTATTTGAATTGCAATGGAGCCACTAGCTGCCCGAATACTCCAATACCACTCGTCGAGGGGCCTGGTTTTCACGGACCGCAATCTCATTACATCTATGTATGCGGATGATATTACCCTATATGTCAGATACCCGGATGACAACCTAAATCCGTTGCTGAGGGAGATGCTTCGGTTTGGAGGCCTTTCTGGTATCACGGTAAACTGGAGAAAGTCTTCGATACTGCCCCTGATGACCGCCTCCCTGAGCCAATCCTTGGACTTCCCGCTAAAGTGGGAGGAGGAAACTGTAAAATACTTGGGCATATGGCTTAGCAGGGACCTCCAGCTTATCTGGAACCTCAATTTTGGGAGGTTGTTTGACTGGTTCACGGATAGAATAAAATTCTGGTCCGCACTTCCCCTGTCGCTGGCAGGACGCATAGCAATATTAAAGGTGATAGTCCTCCCTAAATTTTTATATTTGTTTGTGAATATTCCGATACCTCTGACGCAGGCGTTTTTTAAACAGCTTCGCTCGGCTGCGATCTCTATGGTTTGGGCGGGAGGTCCGCCCAGAATCAGCTGGGACATTCTCACACGTCCACTGTCCAGGGGCGGCCTGGGAGCCCCAGACTTTGAACTGTATGCTTTAAGTGCACAGGCCCAATTCTTACACTACTGGGTCTATCCTACTCCTTTTCAACCACATGTGGCGACGGAGCGAGATATTGCGGATCAGATACTACTGCAAGTGGCGGTGTACTATCCCTATCGTAGATCCCCGACTGAAATTAACACAGTGGAGACGGCTAGATGGGCTTGGGAGGGCCTGAGACGACGATCTCGAGTTCAATGCCTATATGCACCCCTAGTGCCGCTAGCGTACCATCCCAATTTCCCCTTCTTACAGGATAAGGGGGCAGTGGCGAGGGCTCATAAAATGGGACTTAGGACAATGGCAGATCTATACCCAGAGGGGTCTTTCTTATCTGAACCTACTGTGCAATCGTGCGGCCCTGTACCAATATTGGAGAGGCTTCTATTCCACCAATTTAAAGCGGCCTGCAAGAAGCAACATGAATCGTTTCCGGCCCCTCCCCCCACGTTGCACTCCCTGGATAACCTGCTGGCCACACCGTCGCCACGGAAACTGGTTACCAGGATATACACCTACACGCAGCTACACATGCCATGGTCAGACCCTGGGGCGCTTGCGCAGTGGCGCGAGGACTTACCAAACCAGATCACGGACGATATATGGGCCTATTGCTGTTTACAAACGAAACGTCTATCCCCAAACTACAAATTACACTTAATCCATTTTAAATTTATGCACCGCTTCTACCGCACACCGCAACACTTATTTAGAATAGGGATACGTTCAACATCTAACTGCTGGAGATGTGGGCGGGAGGGTGCAGCCTTTATGCACATTGCTTGGGAGTGCCCCAGTGTCTCTGAATATTGGGGGAGGGTGGCAAATGTCATAGGAGATATTACAGGCGAGGTGCTGGAGTGTACCCCGTTGATTATGCTGCTGGGCTATGTGGCCCAATCTAAACCAGAATACAGTCGTTTAATTGCAATGCTGCTGGTTCTTGCGCGACGTAGACTGGCCATACATTGGGGCTCTCCGCACCAGCTGCACATAAACACATGGCTCAAAGATGTGGCCTACTGTCAAGAGCAGCTGGCTAACTACTGGGATCTTATGCCGACAGCGTCCAGACCTAGGGTTATCTGGGGTCCATTTAGTGATTGGTTGCGTCTACGTGGGAGTCAGGCCACTGGAGATAGACCCAGTCGGACGGACAACTGCCCCTCTCTCTCGGACACCTAGTTTGTTGTACTCGCTATTGTGCTGGGATGGGTTTGGAAAGTATTATGGTCATGACTACGAGCGGATGCTTCATGTATGTGTTGTTGGGATGTGGGAAGCTTAGCCTTGATTGTTTTTAACACATCATACCTCCAAATGTCAATATTGGAAGTTTGCTGTCTCTATGGTGAAGCCCAGATTGTCTCCGGCGAAATAGATGCATTGTCGATCTGTAATATATCTACAAATGTTAATTGAATGTACACATGTATGCCTAATGCGATTGTTCTCTCACAAAAATGTTAAATAAAATAAAAATAAAATAAAAAAATAAAAAGAAAAGTGTGTAAGTGGCCACTGCTGGTTATCATTAAGGAGCAGATGCAGCAGGACTGGGGCCCAGGGATTTGAGGGGCCCACTGCATCACAGTTATGACTGTCTACCTTTAAAAAAGGGGCATCAAAGCTTATTTTCCTTTCAAGCATTAGGACAGAGTTGAAGATCCGTCATGGTGGGGAAGAGGTAAAAGATGCAGAGGAGATAGCCTGCTACTCAGGACTGCAGTTATCATTAGTGCAGCAGGTATAGTTGCATTGGGGTCAAAGAGTGTGAGGGGCTCACAACACCCCAATTATGGGGAGCAGTTTGTTTGGGATATCTGTTTTTGTTTGATGCATTTTCTGTTTTATAAGTCTCATATTTAGTGCGGTTCATAAGCTATAGAAAACGTATTCCTGAAATCCTCTCATAAGCACCGCTCCCTGCACGCAGCCATGTCCCTCCCACTCCCCCAATCCTGCCATAAAGTTTTGGAGGGGGGCCCGACCTCAAAACATTTTGCTTAGGGGGGGCTCGGAGTAAAAAAGTTTGAAGACCTCTGCCTTAAAGTCAATTGCTCCAAAAATGACTAACAGCCAAAGTCACTAGGCCCGCTGGTTTCCGCGGTGGTGCGCCTCCTCGGCTGGACTGCCCATAATATTTGCAAAGAAAGACGTGCCCTCGACGAAAACGCACTCCCAAAAGGCTTACTTTTATTAGGAACACAGCACTAGCCGGAACTTCCATTGCCTTACAATTCCATCAGCCTAATGCGTCTCGGACATAGCAGTCCTTGATCACAGGCAAAGCACAGAGAGGCAGCAGCATGATTGCAGGCACCTGAATAACTTTTAAATAGAGTCCCGCCCCGATGGGCCGTCCTGTGACTATGCATGCTGGTAAAGGTAGTCACACACAATCCCTTCTAACCCCAGTGGGTCTGCCAACTCTATGCAATAAGTAAAAATAAGTTCAAAACCCTCCAGTGGGCTAAAACAATGTCCCATTCCTTGCTGTGCTGGAAATTACCTCCAAGCCAATTGCTCCAAAAGTGACTAACAGTCAAAGCCACTAGGCCCCACTGGTTTCCACGGTGGTCCGCCTCCACGGCTGGACTGGCCGTAATATTTGCAAAGAAAGAGGTGCCCTCGACGAAGACGCACTCCAAAAAGGATTACTTTTATTAGGAACAAAGCACAAGCAGGAACTTCCATTGCCTTAAAATTCCATCAGCCTATTTAGCTCAGTCCTCCTGCTGTCTGCTGATGATGGACATTGATGTACCGTGTTTTCCTCTGCTGTCCTTATATGTTTTGTTTCTACAAATGCTAATAAAAATTATCAAAAAAAATAAAAAAAATTCCATCAGCCTAACGCGTTTCGGACATAGCAGTCCTTGATTACAGGCAAAGCACAGAGAGGCAGCTGCATGATTGCAGGCACCTGAATACCTTTTAAATAGAGTTCCGCTCTGATGGGCGGTCATGTGACTAAGCATGCTGGTAACGGTAGTCCCACACAATGCCTTATATCCCCAGTGGGTCTGCCACTTCTATGCAATAAGTAAAAATAAGTTCAAAAACTCTCCAGTGGAATAAGGGGGCGTGGCTTCACCGTGGAACGTAATGGCTGCCAGCTAAACTAGCTCCATAGCACACCCGACTGCCTACCGTAGATCCGCCTAAATAATCCATCGCCCACGCAGTAGAGGGGCCACCGGAACCACCACTGAGGCACCGAACAACGGCCTCGTGCAACCGCCGGAAAGTAGAGAAATCGGCGTCCCAAGCTGTGGCCTTCTCGAGGCCGGAGGCCCGGAACTGCTGCATTGGGGAGTTGGGCTTGGCACTCTGATCGATCCAGCCCCTCGTGAACGTGAGGCCGCGGACGTAGCAGCTGTTGGACCTGCGGCGGAAGAAAAGGCAGTACCGCAATCCTGCCCCTGAAGCAAGTAGCCGCGGCCCGATCGCCCACGATTGACTGGGAGGTGTTCCTGCCGGGCTTGCGTGATCGAGGCCCCCAGAGAGTGCTACAGTAAGGAGCGCCGGTGGAGGTCCTGTCCAGAGTTCCCGGCCCTGCGGCGTCTTGGGCGCTGGAGCTCCAGCCGATCCGCCGATGTGGAGGTAGGAGAAGGCCTGATGTGGGGGCTCTGAGCTACGGAGGGACTACAGCGCAGCTGCCAGCGCTGCGGGGCACCCGGTCCGGACTCGGCTGGTCGGCTTTTGGAGAGCCGGGAGTTGAGACAGAGCCTGAGGAGTATAGCTGATCAAGCCTTTCCAGGTGCTTGTGGAGGGCCGAGGACTGGCTGGAAACCCCAGTTGAGCGCGCGACCAGAGAGGCCCAGTCCTGAAACCGCTATTGTCGCGGCGGAGAAGGCACAAAGGGCGCATTGGTCACCAACAGTGCGAAGCACGCACCCCCAGTGACCTTGTGAGTAATACCCCCTCCCCCCGCCGGTGCTGGTGAAAGAGGGACATTATTTGTGAACAACAAGGCAAGACTGGGCACTACTGAGCAGAGAGGATTACCGCTGAGGGGGGAGAGGCCTGGAGTCTACACGAGGGCTGGTCCTGGCTGCTCCAGAGAGAAAATGTTGTGTGCCAAGGGCGCGAAAGTGACGCAGCAGACTAAACTAGACAAGTGTGCGTTGCCAAAGCAGGCTGACCCTGAGCACGGTGACAAGGGGAGAAGGACGACTGGATCTGAGGTGGAGCTTCCGTACCCAACGTTAAAAGATGTCATGGACGCCATCTCAGGTGTGCGCTCCTCCCTTGAACAGAGGATGGACACCATCACGTCTGAAATGATGCCTATCCAAGCTGGCCTGATTAAAACAGGAGAGAAAGTGAAACAGATGGAAATCGTCACTGCTAGCCTCATGGGAGACGCGGCGCAAATGCAGCAAGATATCAATGACCTGCAGGCCTTTCGCAAATTTGCAGAGGACAAGTTGGATGACTATGAAGGGTGCACCAGAAGAAATAACATGAGGATAATAGGTCTACCGGAGAGGGCGGAGGGCTCTGCCGCGGACTTATTCGTGGAAGAACTCATACTTAAGCATCTTCAGCCTAAGGGGTTGTCCAAATGTTTTGTGGTATAAAGGGCGCACAGAGTGCCTGGGGGACGCCCGAAACCTGGTGCACCTCCCTGCCCTATGCTGGCGAGACTTTTAAACTTCAGGGACAGAGATGTCATATTGCAGACTTCACGTATGGGCCCCCCCTTGAGGTTTGAGAACTCGGAGATTTCCTTTTTTCCGGATTTCACCTTGAATGTACAGCGTCAACGTCGGTCCTTTTTGGAGGTGAAGAAGAGGCTTCGAGACAAAGGACTTAAGTATGCCATGCTATTCCCGGCCCGGCTCCGCGTCGAAGCAGATGGCAGGGTCTGGTTTTTTTATGCCCCTGAGGCGGCTACAGACTGGCTCGAGGGTTGGAGAGCCGCGAAGGATCCTAACGCCCGCTAAGTAGCGAACCAGGCCGGATCGTCTAATGGCTCAGTCTGAAAAGAATGTGGTGCTAGAGGCTGGTCCCAACGCCTCATCCAGCAGCGCCTTCGATCTGAAGTAGTGGCTGAACTTATACAACGGACAATGGATTGACTGAATTAGTTGATGGTCTTCTACATCCTTTTGGTATTGGGTGGGCCGCTCTGGCAGGTCACAATGTTTTTGGACTTAAGGAGGTGGTTGGGGTGGTGGAGCTTTCACCCCTACTATATTCTACTTTTAGTTCAAGTTTGGGCGACAGGCACTTTGCATAGTTGACTCATGGGCAGTTCTAGGCCCAGAGTGCAGGGGAGAAGGGAGGGGGTAGTTGGGGTGGGGTGGGGTTGTATTATGTTCTATTAGGTAGAGCGACATTGCATATTGCCAGAATAGAGATGGGATACGTAATCTCTGAACTTACACATGGGGACGCACTGGGATAAGACCTTTAAGCTCCTAAGTTGGAATGTAAATGGGGTCGGGGACAAAGTAAAACGTAGTATCGTATTACAGTATGTCAAGCGACACGCCCCGGAGGTGGTGCTTCTCCAGGAGACGCACTTAGTAGGTAACTCCTGCAAGGCCATGAGCAGATGGGGCTACCGACTGGTGGCCCACTCTGGTTTTACCACAAGCTCCAGGGGAGTGGGCATTCTAATTAAAAATTCCTTTCCGATGTCAATACAACACACTTGAACTGACGGGATGGGTAGATATGCAGCAATTTCCGGACAGTGAGAGGGAAAGACACTCACGTTGGTATCAGTGTATATCCTGCCGGAGTTGCAGGGCCAATCCTTCAGAGACCTGGGTAAAATCGTGTTGTCGTTCCCCGAAAGCTTCCTGGTCGTAGGGGGAGATTTTGATTCTGTGGTATCTGGCTCCCTTGACCGTTGTCCCCCCGTACCATCAGCCCCTCACAGTGTTGGCTCCCGGACTTCCTTGAGGCCATGGGCCTCATGGACACGTGGAGGGTGTTCCACCCGGGACGCATCCAACACACTTTCCATTCCGGGGCTCACAATAGCTTATCTCGTATAGATTACCTTCTCACTCCGGCGTCCCAAGCAGAGAACATTAGGGAAAGCAGACACCTCGCCCGAGGTATATCTGATCACTCCCCATTGTGGGCAGAAGTGGTTATGGGTGAGAAGAGAGTGGGACGAATAGCGCCTATCAGCACGTGGTACTTCCGAAACCCAGTGGTAAAAGACAAGGTGGTAACAGCTATCGAAAACTACTTTCTAGAAAACAGGGAATCAGTGAGTTCATCCAAAATCCTATGGGAAGCCTTTAAAACGGTAGTGAGGGGACAGGCACTCTCGCTAATAGCAGGGGTGCGGAAAGAAAAGTCAAAGGAACTAACTCGCCTAGAAGATGAAATCCTCCTCATGGAAGAGGATGGCGGGGGACCAATGACACAAGATAGGCTTCATGCCCTGAAGCTTAAACGAGCTGAATATAAATCCATTGCAACTGACATGGCCAAGTCATTGGGCAGAGACAGAGAGGTTAGGCTATATGACCTGGGGGACAAGGCCGGAAAGCTACTGGTATGGCTGGATAAAAAAGAACTGACGAGCAGACTGGTTCCGGAACTGCTGAAGGGATCAGGGGAAGTTATAACGGACCCGCAAGAGATCGCTAACGAGTTCGCAGACCACTATCGTTCTATCTATCGAGCGAGCTCTTCCTTTACAGAAGAGGACTCGCAAGCTCTGATCAGGGACATAAGACTTCCCTCCCTGTCCATAGATGAAAGAGACCTGCTAGAAAGCGATTTTACTAACGACGAGGTTGCCCAAGCAATTAGAAGCATCCAGTCCGGTAAGGCTCTGGGCCCCAATGGGCTGCCAATTGAGCTCCACAAGCTGAAGCCGGATTCAATTGCTCCATACATGCGAGCCATCTTTAAAGAAAGCCGTGAATCGAGGCTGCACCCTCTAGATCAAAGGGTCGCCACATTGGTCACTATACACAAAATTGGCAAGCCCAGAGGCGCCTGCGCGTCCTATAGGCCCATCTCACTACTAAATGCTGAGTCCAAAATACTCGCAAAACTACTGGCCAGACGTCTGGTCCAAGTGATAGACAAACTAGTGCACCCAGACCAATCAGGCTTCATGCCCCACCGAAATACTGCATTAAACCTGAGGAGATTACATGGCGTGTTGGGGCGCCGGGACACGATTCAAGAAGCAGTAATCGTGGTTTCACTTGATGGCGCGATGGCCTTCGATACCATAGAGTGGCCGTATCTGTTTGCAGTCTTGGCCAAGATGGGATTTGGGCCTAATTTTATCGGGTGGGTGCGCCTTTTGTATGCAGAGCCCTTAGCGCAAGTGGTCGTTAACAATAAGAAATCGGGAGTATTCGAACGGAGTCGTGGGACTCAACAGGGTTGTCCGCTGTCTCCCCTCCTTTTTGCCCTTACTCTGGAGCCACTGGCGGCGTGGATTCGTGGAGACCCAGTAACCTGAGGACTAAAGTGGGCTGACACGTGGGAGGACCGCATTTCTCTTTATGCGGACGACATACTGCTCTATCTTGCATCCCCCAAGTCGTCGCTCCACAGAGTACTTAATATATTCACCATCTTCGGGAAATACTCTGGGTACACGATCAACCGGAGCAAATCCCTGATGTATGTCCTCGGCATCCCCCGACACGAACACATCAGCCAACACCTACGAAGTCACCACTGGCTCCCCGTGGAGAAAAGAGTCACTTTCAAAATCCTCACTCACGCCTACAAATGCCTACACAACAACGGACCCAAATACCTCAACGACAGAATCAACTTCCACGTACCCAAAAGAAACCTCCGATCTTCCAACCTCGCACTGGCCAAAACCCCGCGCATCCACAGAGCCAGAGCAGGCGGAAGGCCCTTCTCTCACATTGCAGCCAAGACCTGGAACGAGCTACCGGCAGACATCAGACGCGCCCCCTCCCTGAACACCTTCAGGAAGACCCTCAAGACCTGGCTCTTCGGCTAAACAGATCTGCGGACCCCCCCCCCCCCTCAGCGCCTTGAGACCCTCACGGGTGAGTAGCGCGCTTACAATTCCCTGATTGATTGATGTATGTCCTCAGTGGCGAGCCACCTCCACTACCTAGAGGGTGTCCCATGAAAGAAGCGAAAGAGGGCTTCCAATATTTGGGAATCTTTATCACAGTAGACCCCAAAGCTAGCTACGATCGAAACCTACTCCCCCCGCTGCAGAGGCTGAAGCAAGATGTGGCCAATTGGAAGACTCTACCACTCACATTATTGGGGAGGGCGGCATTATTCAAAATGATGTCTTTACCGCGTTTTCTATATGCGCTCCAAAATTTCCCAGGTCCGGTCCCACCGAAATATTTTAAAGAGGTGGAAAGCCTCCAGAGGGAACTGCTTTGGGATGGTCGCCCTCGCATAGCCCTTCCCAAACTAGTCTTGAGTTGGTATGACGGGGGGATAGGGCTACCCGACATTAGGAAATATTACTGGGCGGCCCACTTGGCAGCCATAAATCAATGTATGTACAGACACTGGGACGACCCAGGTTACAGAATGGATAAATGGTTGTTGCAGAGGGGTAACTACAACATGGCCCTCTATTCTAAGCCCAAGAAATTTTCTCTAACGGGACCAACCGGACATTCAGTGCACGTATGGCACACAGTTAACAGAAGCCTGGGGTGGGAACAGAAGCTCACGATGGCTACTCCTTCGTGGGACTCGGAGCAACTGGGCATCCTGAGAAGTTCGAAGGGGTTTGATAAGTGGGACCTGTTAGGGATCACGAAAATAGGAGACCTATGGCAAAAGGGAGAAATGATCTCCTTTGCCACCTTGCAACAAGAATATGAACTGGCCAGCACGGAATACTTTAGGTATTTACAGGTGAGACATGCACTGACGTCACACTTGCAGAAGGGAGTATCCCCCCCCAGAAGCCTCGCCGTTGGAAGATAGATTGCTCGATGGGTACCTACAAATGAAAGCAGTGTCCCTGACATATAAGAAGCTGATCAATAATGCACCAGATCCTCTCAAAGTGATCCGGGAGCACTGGGGAAAAGATGTGTTGGAACTTGATGACGAGGAGTGGCAAGAGGCAGTGGCCTCCCCGCGGGAAGTAGCAATCTCCTCCAGGCTGCGTTTGGTCCAATTGAAGATCCTCCATAGAATTTATGTCACGGGGACTCGGCTCGTCAGTATGGGAAGGGCGGACGAGGGCATGTGCAGAAGGCAATGTGGCCAGGAGGGCACGTTTATGCATATCCTGTGGGAATGTGGGTATATACAGAAATATTGGAAGGGGGTACATGACTGTTTCGGTGAGGTCCTCGGAATTGTGATAGGAATTGAGGCTAAGAGGTGTCTCTTGAATGTCTGGGAGCTCACAGATTTAGGTAGGAAAGACCGAATTTGGGTTACGCTGGGGCTGATGGTAGCAAAAAGGAACCTGGCAAGATTGTGGGGGGCTGGGACACCGCCCAAAGTTGAGGAGTGGACAGCAGACATGGACTGGTTTATGCTATGGGAAAAAACTGTGTATGTTTCTAGAGGGTGCCCCAAAAAATGGATTGACATATGGAGCAAATGGAATAGCTATCGTGGTAATATATGTGAACCCCCAGCTGTTCTCTCTTTGGAAGATCCTGTAATGCCATAGATATCGCTACATTACTATATTGCATAATATATTGTATACCGGTGACAAGTGTGACTATAACCATGTAATGTGATTTATCCCATCAAATTGCGAATGGAAATGTCGTCTTTTTGTTGTTTAATAAAAAGATTTTTTTTTAAATTTAAAAAAACCTCCAGTGGGCTAAAACAATGTCCCATTCCTTGCTGTGCTGGAAATCACCTCCAAGCCAATTGCTCCAAAAGTGACTAACAGTCAAAGGCACTAGGCCCCGCTGGTGTCCGTGGTGGTGCGCCTCCACGGCTGGACTGGCCATAATATTTGCAAAGAAAGAGGTGCCCTCGACAAAAACGCACTCCCAAAAGGCTTACTTTTATTAGGAACACAGCACAAGCAGGAACTTCCATTGCCTTAAAATTCCATCAGCCTAACGCATTTCTGACATAGCAGTCCTTGATCACAGGCAAAGCACAGAGAGGCAGCAGCATGATTGCAGGCACCTGAATACCTTTTAAATAGAGTCCCGCCCCAATGGGCCGTCATGTGACTATGCATGCTAGTAAATGTAGTCCCACAGAATGCCTTCTAACCCCAGTGGGTCTGCCACTTCTATTCAATAAGTAAAAATAAGTTCAAAAACCCTCCAGTGGGCTAAAACAATGTCCCATTCCTTGCTGTGCTGGAGATTACCTCCAAGCCAATTGCTCCAAAAGTGACTAACAGTCAAAGTCACTAGGCCCGCTGGTTTCCGCGGTGGTGCGCCTCCACGGCTGGACTGGCCGTCATATTTGCAAAGAAAGAGGTGCCCTCGACAAAGACGTACTCCAAAAAGGCTTACTTTTATTGGGAACACAGCACAAGCAGGATCTTCCATTGCCTTAAAATTCCATCAGCCTAACTCGTTTCGGACATAGCAGTCCTTGATTACAGGCAAAGCACAGAGAGGCTTTAGCATGATTGCAGGCACCTGAATACCTTTTAAATAGAGTCCCGCCCCGATGGGCCGTCATGTGACTATGCATGCTGGTAAATGTAGTCCCACAGAATGCCTTCTAACCGCAGTGGGTCTGCCACTTCTATTCAATAAGTAAATATAAGTTCAAAAACCCTCCAGTGGGCTAAAACAATGTCCCATTCCTTGCTGTGCTGGAAATTACCTCCAAGCCAATTGCTCCAAAAATGACTAACAGTCAAAGTCACTAGGCCCCGCTGGTTTCCACGGTGGTCCACCTCCACGGCTGGACTGGCCGTAATATTTGCAAAGAAAGAGGTGCCATCGACAAAAACGCACTCCCAAAAGGCTTACTTTTATTAGGAACCCAGCACAAGCAGGAACTTCTATTGCCTTAAAATTCCATCAGCCTAACGCGTTTCGGACATAGCAGTCCTTGATCACAGGCAAAGCACAGAGAGGCAGCAGCATGATTGCAGGGACCTCAAAACCTTTTTAATAGAGTCCCGCCCCGATGGGCCATCATCTGACTATGCATGCTGGTAAAGGTAGTCCCAAACAATGACTTCTAACCCCAGTGGGTCTGCCAACTCTATGCAATAGGTAAAAATAAGCTTATACACACTCCAGTGGGCTAAAACCAATGTCCCATTCCTTGATGTGCTGGAGAATTACATCCAAGCCAATTGCTCCAAAAGTGACTAACAGTCAAAGTCACTAGGCCCAGCTGGTTTCCACGGTGGTCGCCTCCACTGCTGTACTCGCCATAATATTTGCAAAGAAAGAGGTGCCCTTGACGAGAACGCACTCCCAAAAGGCATACTTTTATTAGGAACACAGTACAAGCAGGAACTTCCATTGCCTTAAATTTCCATCAGCCTAACGCTTTTCCGACATAGCAGTCCTTGATCACAGGCAAAGCACAGAGAGGCAGAAGCATGATTGCAGGCACCTGAATACCTTTTAAATAGAGTCCCGCCCCGATGGGCCCTCATGTGACTATGCATGCTGGCAAAGGTAGTCCCACACAATGCCTTCTTACCCCAGTGGGTCTGCCAACTCTATGCGATAATTAAAATAAGTTCAAAAACCCTCCAGTGGGCTAAAACAATGTCCCATTCCTTCCTGTGCTTCAAATTACCTCCAAGCCAATTGCTCCAAAAGTGACTAACATTCAAGTCACTAGGCCCCGCTGGTTTCCGTGGTGGTGAGCCTCCACGGCTGGACTGACCGTAATATTTGCAAAGAAAGAGGTGCCCTTTACGAAACACACTCCCAAAAGGCTTACTTTTATTAGGAACACAGCACAAGCTGGAACTTTCATTACCTTAAAATTCCATCAGCCGAACGCGTTTTGGACATAGCAGTCCTTGATCACAGGCAAAGCAAAGAGAGGCAGCAGCATGATTGCAGGCACCTGAATACCTTTTAAATAGAGTCCTGCCCCAATGGGCCGTCATTTGAATATGCATGCTGGTAAAGGTAGTCCCACACAATGCCTTCTAACCCCAGTGGGTCTGCCAACTCTATGCAATAAGTAAAAATAAGCTTAAAAACACTCCAGTGGGCTAAAACAATGTTCCATTCCTTGATGTGCTGGAGAATTACATCCAAGCCAATTGCTCCAAAAGTGACTAGAAGGCAAATTCACTAGGCCCCGCTGGTTTCCGTGGTGGTGCGCCTCCACGGCTGTACTGGCCATAATATTTGCAAAGAAAGAGGTGCCCTTGATGAAAACGCACTCCCAAAAGGCTTACTTTTATGCGGAACACAGAACAAGCAGGAACATCTATTGCCTTAAAATTCCATCAGCCTAATGCTTTTCCAACATAGCAGTCCTTGATCACAGGCAAAGCACAGAGAGGCAGCAGCATGATTGCAGGCACCTGAATACCTTTTAAATAGAGTCCCTCCCCGATGGGCCTTCATGTGACTATGCATGCTGGTAAAGGTAGTCCCACACAATGCCTTCTTACCCCAGTGGGTCTGCCAACTCTATGCAATAAGTAAAAATAAGTTGAAAACCCTCCAGTGGTCTAAAACAATGTTCCATTCCTTGCAGTGCTGAAAATTACCTCCAAGCCAATTGCTCCAAAAGTGACTAACAGTCAAAGTCACTAGGCCCGCTGGTTTCCACGGTGGTTCTCTTCCGCGGCTGGACTGGCCATAATGTTTACCAAGATAGATGTGCCCTCTACGAAAACGCACTCACAAAAGGCTTACTTTTATGAGGAACACAGCACAAGCAGAAACTTCCATTGCCTTAAAATTCCGTCAGCCTAATGTGTTTCGGACATAGCAGTCCTTGATCACAGGCAAAGCACAGACAGGCAGCAGCATGATTGCAGGCACCTGAATACCTTTTAAATAGAGTGCTGGCCCGATGGGCCGACATGTGACTTTGCATGCTGGTAAAGGTAGTCCCACACAATGCCTTCTAACACCAGTGGGTGTGCCATTTCTATTCAATAAGAAAAAATAAGTTCAAAAACCCTCCAGTGGGCTAAAACAATGTCCCATTCCTTGCTGTGCTGGAAATTACCTCCAAGCCAATTGCTCCAAAAATGACTAACAGTCAAAGTCACTAGGCCCGCTGGTTTCCACGGTGGTCCACCTCCTCGGCTGGACTGGCTGTAATATTTGCAAAGAAAGAGGTGCCCTCGACGAAAACGCACTCCCAAAAGGCTTACTTTTATTAGGAACACAGCACAAGCAGGAACTTCCATTGCCTTAAAATTCCATCAGCCTAAAGCGTTTCGGACATACTAGTCCTTGATCACAGGCAAAGCACAGAGAGGCGGAAGCAGCATGATTGCAGGCACCTGAAAACCTTTTTAATAGAGTCCCGCCCCGATGGGCCATCATCTGACTATGCATGCTGGTAAGGGTAGTCCCAAACAATGACTTCTAACCCCAGTGGGTCTGCCAACTCTATGCAATAAGTAAAAATAAGCTTAAAAACAATCCAGTGGGCTAAAACAATGTCCCATTCCTTGATGTGCTGGAGAATTACATCCAAGCCAATTGCTCCAAAAGTGACTAACAGTCAAATTCACTAGGCCCTGCTGGTTTCCGTGGTGGTGCGCCTCCACGGCTGTACTGGCCATAATATTTGCAAAGAAAGAGGTGCCCTTGACGAAAACGCACTCCCAAAAGGCTTACTTTTATGCGGAACACAAAACAAGCAGGAACATCTATTGCCTTAAAATTCCATCAGCCTAAAGCGTTTCGGACATAGCAGGGCTTGATCACAAGCGAAGCACAGAGAGGCAGCAACATGATTGCAGGCACCTGAATACCTTTTAAATAAAGTCCGGCCCCGATGGGCCTTCATTTGACTATGCATGTTTTTAAAAGTAGTCCCACACAATGCCTTCTAACCCCAGACGGTCTGCCAACTCTATGCAATAAGTAAAAATAAGTTCAAAAACCCTCCAGTGGGCTAAAACAATGTCCCATTCCTTGAACCGCTGGAAATTACCTCCAATCCAATTGCTCCAAAAGTGACAAACAGTCAAAGTCACTAGGCCCTGCTGGTTTCCGTGGTGGTGAGCCTCCACGGCTGAACTGACCGTAATATTTGCAAAGGAAGAGGTGCCCTTTACGAAAATGCACTCCCAAAAGGCTTACTTTCATTAGGAACACAGCACAAGCAGGAACTTCCATTGCCTTAAAATTCCATCAGCCGAACGTGTTTCAGACATAGCAGTCCTTGATCACAGGCAAAGCACAGAGAGGCAGCAGCATGATTGCAGGCAGCTGAATATCTTTTAAATAGAGTCCCACCCCGATGGGCCGTCCTGTGACTATGCATGCTGGTAAAGGTAGTCCCACACAATGCCTTCTAACCCCAGTGGGTCTGCCAACTCTATGCAATAAGTAAAAATAAGTTCAAAAACCCTCCAGTGGGCTAAAACAGTGTCCCATTCCAGCTGTGCTTGAAATTACCTCCATGCAAATTGCCCCAAAAGTGACTAACAGTCAAGTCACTAGGACCCGCTGGTTTCCGTGGTGGTGAGCCTCCACGGCTGGACTGACCTTAATATTTGCAAAGAAAGAGGTGCCCTTTACGAAAACGCACTCCAAAAAGGCTTACTTTTATTAGGAACACAGCACAAGCAGGAACTTCCCTTGCCTTAAAATTCCATCAGCCTAACGCGTTTCGGACATAAGAGTCCATGATCACACTCACTAGAGGCCCAGGAGGGCGGAATGATATTTAATGATGTGCACGTGGTCGCTCTGTGCTTTGCTGCATTTCTGACCTGTGAGCAAGGACTGTTGGGTCCGAAACGCTTTAGGTTGCATGGAGTCCAATGGACGTTTCTGTTTTTGCTGTTGCTCAATAAAGGAAACAGCCTGTCTCAGAGTGCTTCTTCGTTGAGGACACCTCTTTTCTTTCAAATATTATGGCCTGCCCAGCCGTGTGGAAGCACCACTGCTGATAGTGCGGGTCCTGAGTGACTGTGATTGTTTGTCACCTTGGGATTGACAGGCTCTGATTATTTCCAGTGAATCCAGGTACGAGACATTGGATTAGACCACTGGGGTTGTGATTTTATATTTTCTATCAAAATGTAGACAAAGTCAGACCCACTGGGGGTGATTTGAAAAAATGGAACTACCTTTACCATCATGCATCTGTGAACTCACTAGAGGCCCAGGAGGGTGGATCGATATTTAATGATGTGCAGGTGGTCGCTCTCTGCTTTGCTGCATTTCTGG
This sequence comes from Calotriton arnoldi, assembly GCA_963921515.1. Classification (NCBI taxonomy): domain Eukaryota; kingdom Metazoa; phylum Chordata; class Amphibia; order Caudata; family Salamandridae; genus Calotriton; species Calotriton arnoldi. The sequence goes on from CAWUFW010007904.1 coordinate 868,830, forward strand.
CCTGTGAGCAAGGACTGTTGAGTCCAAAACACGTTAGGCTGCATGGAATCCAATGGAAGTTTCTGTTTTTGCTGTTGCTCAATAAAGGAAACAGCCTGTCTCAGAGTGCTTCTTCGTTGAGGAGACACCTCTTTTATTTCATTCAAATATATATATATATATATATATATATATATATATATATATATATATATATACAAACACGTATACAGAAGAAAAACTGTATAGCAACAGGTCTTCATGAAGGGCACATCTAAATGACCACCACATCAGGCATGGGCCAAGATGGAACAACAGCGAGCTGGCAACCAACCACATGGCCTCATATAAAAGGAGAAGCGAAGTCAGTTTGAGAGCCAAACAGATAGTGACCATCGAAAGGCATGTCCACCAAGGTAGACTGAACAGCCTCAGAGAAGCCAGAGGTGCGAAGCCAGGCACGCTGGCGAAGAGCTACTGAAGGAGTCATGGCTTATCCGACAGAATCTGTGGTATGCATGCCGCAACAAATCATCAATTTTGCCGCCTGATCTCCGAGTGTCATCAGGCATGTGAGAAAAACGACCCAAAACACAAGAGGTGTTAAGGGACTGCAAAGGGGAGCTGGTGGCAGAAAATGGATATCAACCAAGAGCATCTAGGGGCATATTATCAAGAGAAGTATCGCCGCTTTTACGGCACATATTGCCGAAAAAGAGGCGATTTTTCTATCGCACAAATAACAAGGACTCGCTAACAAGCATTAGTGCTTGTTACCTTGAGTTAGCAGCCGTTTTTTTTGCCACTTTGCATGTCAGCGATATTTATCGTAATGACATGCAAAGTGGGCGTTCCTTCACACAACTCCATGACAAACACTCGCTCAGACAGCTTCGGGATATTAACAAGGCTGCACCGGACCCGCGATGCGAGAATGAAAGCCGCACTAAGCCCCCTTTATCGCAGGTTTTTAACTCCTGCTAAAAATACGACTTAGCCATCTTTTAAATGGGAGGTGGATTGCAAGGCTAAGTCCAAACCTGCCTTTTAGCAAGGTTTTCAGTATCACAGGAAAATTATCGCTTGTTTTCTCACGATAAAGCATGTTCTCACGGCTATGGCTGGATTTCATATCGCCTTGGAGCAATGCGTTGTTAATACTGTGCTACCATGGCGATGAAATCCAGCGATAGCCGGCGATAATAAAAAGCGCGCTAAGCGCGCTTTGCGATAATTATCGCAATCTGTTGATAATATGCCCCCTAGACTTTTAGACTCCTTGTCTGGAGGGACTTCAGGCAGGGCGCCGATGTCAATGGGGGCTGTAGCAGTCTGAACCACAAAGTTGCACTGAGTAGGCTGTCGGAAAAGGCAGAGTGGTCACCAGGGGCAGGATGGTGCCTATGAGCTATAGACCGGTCCACGGAAGCCCTTGAAATGGGTGTAGCCCAAGTGCCCAATAAAATATCAAAGAGGGCTTCACTGAAGGAAAACTCAGGTTCAGACCTCATCTGGCCCTGATGAAGCACCCCAAGTAGGAGATCAATAGCCATCTCCACAGAAGGAAGCTGCAGCCCCAGAACCACAGCACCTCTCCAGAAAAGCTCAGCGAAAGCAGAGCTAGCCTACGAAGCGAGGCTAAGAGGAGGAAACAAGCCTGAGGATGTGGAAGAATCAAGGCTACTAGCCTCACCAAGTTGAAACACCCAATTAGACTCCGGAGGAGCCTGAGGAATATCAGTTATGTCTTCACCAACATCACCAAAATACCTGTGTCCCAAGGGGGAAATAGCAGGGGGCCTGAAAAGAACTGTTCTACCAACGCCGTACACGATGTTGACTGGCATTGAAGAGGTGACCTCTCGGCATTGGGGAGGAGAGAGAAAGTAGGGGCGATCGGTGCTGTCAATGCTGATGGCAGCGCTGGTGGATCCAACACTGGCGTCACAGGTAGGAACCCCAAAGGACTGTGCACCGGAGCCAATAAAGGTTTAATCATGGATTCAGAAGGCCTCACTGACACCGAGAGAGGTCCCGCCGGTTTGGAGCCAGTCAAGGCTTCACTGACCTCCTTGAGGCCAAAACGCACACCAGAGGGAGGCTGAGAACCAAAGATGACATGAAGGGAGAGATAGTATTCTCTCATCTGAGCCAGAGTCACCTCGGTGCCGGAAAAACACTAGAAGGCGTGGGACAGATTCTCGCTTCAACTCCGAAATCAAAGGAATAGGAGGCATGGCAGGGGCACAGCGTGTATGCGGTAAAGTCGAGGAAGGCCACGGCGCTGACTGCCTACGGCATGACTTACCAGCTGACAGCAAGGACAAAGGACTTCAAGAGCTGGTCCTCGAGAGCGATCCTTGGAGAGAGAAGAGGACCGTGGCCGATGAGGGACCTTCAACCACCGTGCCGCTAACAGTGTCATGCGCCGCTCCTGCAACGCCAACGACTGAAACTGAAGACATGAGCCGCACGGTTCGGAGTTAGGGTACACACAGGCAAATAGAATGAGGGTGCGGGGTTGACATCACAGTCCACAGGACCCCGAAAATATCCAGAAAAACACACTGTTTCGCCGACAACGTCGAGATAGGCCAAAATGGCCAGAGGTACCGCTCTCCGGATCTGTGTGGAAGCGCAGAAAGGAAGAAACTGACATCAGCGTGTGGGGGAGGGCTTATATGGATTCTGCCAGCATCACATCCAGTGGATGAAGTTGTTACGGAGTTGCTCGACACCCTCTACCGATGTGCAGAGGTACTGCTGTAGAAAAGTTTCTGAATCGTGGGGATAATTCTAAAGTAAGGAATCTGCGGCTAGACGTTTCTATCAGATTATGCACCTCAAGCACAACTTCTACCCAGTTTTACAGCCATGTGGTAGCGCCAGATTATGCATGAACATTTCTTGTGTTGGAAGGCTCTCAAGTTAACAGAAAGCAGTTATGTCCATTTTGCTGAAGCCTTGCACTATCTGACCTATCCTTACCTCCATAAAGCACGGATTGATTCTTGGCATCCATGGAAGTGAAACAGCCAGTTAAAGTGAGAATCTTACCTTTACATGGTCTTCAGCTTGCAGAAGCCCTTATGCTTCTCCCTGGCACTGAAGCAAAATCTCTGGCTGTGTGATAGGCTTGAGCTCTGTCAGAGGTGCCGTAAATGGACTCTCCTAATAGCTAGCCATCTCTGTCATAGTCATGAGGGGCTTTCAGAGGCAGGCTCAAGGAATTGAACGCATCAGCCACATAACAGATTTGCTTTATACACCAGGTTTGGCCCATCCACCTGCAGAGGGACGATCACTGAGGACAACATTAGGTAGTTCTATTGAAAAGTGTCTTTTCTTTTCCTCAATTCTCTTTTTCCTGTAGGTCAGTGTGAGGATTTTTTCAGGGGGAAAAAGCGCATTTGTCTAGTAGTTACTGTATCCATTAAGATTGTTTCCCCACTGATTTCCTGGAGTCCCTGTACTATTGTCAATCCAAATTGAAAACCAAGTATGTCCCTTCAGCACTTGACTCTGAAGGTAGTAATGACAGAGTAGTCCTAAACTACAACTTGGAGCCTATCTAGGGTGAAAACAAAAAATTTGGAAAAGTGCATGATATCACTCAATTTATATTTGTTCAGTCATTGCTCATACTATAAAAAGGGAAAGTAGTTTAAGGCACACAAAGCTTACTACTAAGCATAGAATCACAAATATATAATCAAGTACAGTTGACAAACAGTACACCCAGGGCCACTGTAATTATGTGATTCTGTGACCGTTGCCTTTTTAGCATAATTTTAGATTTGCCGTATTTGCCACATAATCCATCATCTGCAGATTTTAACAAAAAAAATGTGTTTTTAGCTTTAATGAATCAAAAGTTACTAAAAACATTGTGACGTGTTCATGCACAGTGGAACACCCTCCGCAGAAGTTAACTGGTTATCTTTCAGTGGCTTATTTCTATATTTGATTATTAAACTGGTACTAATGAGGTGAAATCTTTGCCCAGAAAGTATTACTTTGTGTAAAAATGATAAAATAATGAAGTCAAAATCTTTTCCACATTATACCTCATAATTTGCCTTTTATTGACACATAATTTGCTGCATAATTCTAGTGGCCCAGAGTATACCAATCAGTGAACACAATGGCAGTGAGAATACCAATTTCTTAATCATGGTCTCACAGATAACCAGTGTACAAATCCCCTACCATAAATTTTTATCACATAGGGCAACTAACCCTGTAAACCCAGTCTGCTGACATTATCTGCAAAGTACCTAGTGACAAACTTGTAGGCCCAACATAGTAAACCAAATTGGGGCCAATATAGGAAGGCATGTGTGAGTATGTAAAGTAGTACTCTTTTTGTGCTACATCACATACTCTTACATGCCTTTGTTAATTGGTCCCAAAACACCTAAAGTGAAAACCGAAAGAACTGTGCGCTCCTTGCACTTATACTAAAAAGGGAGTGAGGGGCATATTAGCAAGAACGGCATTAAAATTATCGCCGCTTTAGCGGCAGGAAACTGCCGCTAAAGCGGCGATAATGGGCTTGATAATATGCCCTTGAGAATACCAATAGAAGCCCATGTTCTGGTGTGAACATGGGCTTCTATTGGAATTCTCAAGGGCATATTATCAAGCCCATTATCGCCGCTTTAGCGGCAGTTTCCTGCCGCTAAAGCGGCGATAATTTTAACGCCGTTCTTGCTAATATGCCCCTTGGAGATTTCGGGGATAATTCACAAAGGCACTACGTCATGTAGTACTAGTTCATGTGCTTATAAATGCCTTTGTGGTTGACCCCTAAAATCCCTTAATAGGCCTGCAATAACATGAAATCTTCATGATCAATACAGGTGAGTCTAAATCAGGCATCTCCAACGAGTAGCTCGTGAGCTACTGGTAGCTCTCCAGCTGTCTTTGAGTAGCTCTCCTGTAAGCAGGCCAGCCTACTAAATTAGAATCATTTGCCTTGAAATCAACACCTCTAAGACCAAACTGATGACACTGAATCCCCACAAAACTTTCAAGGGATGCTTAAAATTAAATGACATCCCCTTAGAAAGAGTGAGTAGCTTCGAGTACTTGGGCATTAGATTATCTGATGGCATGGCCTGGAAACAGCATTTAAACAAGGCCCATCTTAAGTTTTCACAGATTAGTGGGGCCATAAGAAAGGAACACCGTTGCTCGTACATAAAACCAGTAGCACCAGCACTGGAACTATACAAAAGTAGGGCCGTAAGTAGTGCTCTCTACGGGGCAGAGCTATGGGGTTTCGAAAATCTGAGTGACCTAACAGCGTCTGAGAACAAGTTCCTTAGGAACTTAGTGTCACTCCCATGGAGCACACCCCTCTGCCCTTTAAAATTGTACATGGGCATAAAATCTATCAAGGATCTAGTGAAGCTTCGCCCACTTCTATTTTGGCAGAGGCTTGTATCTACCCCAGAACTGTCCCCATACGCATCTGCTTTAGAGGAGGTCTGCTCACTAGACACAACAAATAAAATAGGATGGATAAAAAATACTAGAAACCTCATCACTAACATTGGCTTAGGGGGGCATAACATCAACTGTCCAGCACCATGCACCAAGAAACAAATCAAAGTACTGTATTGGGACTGGGTAGCGCAGATGGAATCAATGGCTAGCAACCGGGGCAGACTAACTGAGGAGTTTGTAGATTTTAAACCAAGCTGCTCTTTGGAAGGCTATCTTGACCTTATCAAGGTACCGGCTGATAGAAAGTTATACATGCAATTCAGGCACGGTTCCCTGCCGGTAAACCAATGTACAAACTATTGGTCATGTAATGCCGCTCAGATTAAAGGTTGCCCCTGCTGCCCCACTCCGACTGAATCAATTGGCCATGTTTTCCTTGTTTGCCCTGCATACTCCAAACCCAGGGCAAAATGGCTAACTCCCATCTGTAAGCAGCTTGGAACCCGCGACTCTAGAGCAGCTCTGCACATACTAAAATCAGACACCAGATCAACATTAGTGTGCGCAACTGCGAAGTTCCTGGGCCATATGTGGGACCTAAGAAGGAAGGCCATGAGCTGAATCCCGATTTTACCCTATTTTACCCTATTAAGCCCCGGCTTTGTTGATGAAGTCACTGAGTTTAAACACAAGGGCATATTAGTATTGAGTGAACCATTGACCATTGATTTTAGGATATTTTAGGCTTCTCATGTATAATTATAATAGATTATTTGCACTACTTTTTAGCAACTTAGTTTTAATCAGCCTGTTTTATCTATGTATTAAGCATTCTGAATTGACCTTCTGGCACTTGTATAGTGATTATTGCACTGTTTTATTAAGCTGATTCTAAAATGATGAACTATTGTGTTTTTTAGAACTCCTGACGGGTTTTTATTATCTTAAAGCTTATTGAGTTGTATGTATCTATTTTGTACTTTTATGGTCTGATGACCGAATAAAGTTTATTGAATTTGTATAGAAAGAACTGTGCGCTCCTTGCACTTATACTAAAAAGGGAGTTGGAGATTTCGGGGATAATTCACAAAGGCACTACGTCATGTAGTACTAGTTCATGTGCTTATAAATGCCTTTGTGGTTGACCCCTAAAATCCCTTAATAGGCCTGCAATAACATGAAATCTTCATGATCAATATAGGTGAGTCTAAATCAGGCATCTCCAACGAGTAGCTCGTGAGCTACTGGTAGCTCTCCAGCTGTCTTTGAGTAGCTCTCCTGTAAGCAGGCCAGCCTACTAAATTAGAATCATTTGCATGGCTGAATAATACATTTATATCAAAATTGAAAAGTGTGTATTTGAGACGAAAAAATGTTTATGTTCTGAATTCATAAGATGTTTGTTTTTTTAAATTGGTTGGATTTTCAAAATACAGTTAAAGCTGATATTTGAGTAAATAATCATGTGACGTTGGAGACGTAATATTATTATTACCTAGGTGCCAAGAGCACTGCAGCTATGGCTTTTATGTATTACCTATGTAAAGGCATTTTAAATGGACAAAGGCTTTTTTCTGAAAACCTTCCCTGATGCTCTGAGGGGATCACTACTGGCCCTCTAGCATTGGGCAGCCTCTATTATAATCGTATCTGATGTGGTCACTATTATGTCACTGATAATATTAATAGCTTGGGATAATTTTCACTGAACATAAGTAGCCCTCGTTACAGAAAAGGATGGAGACCCCTGGTCTAAATACTTTGTCAGAGTAAGTGCCAATAATGGAAAATGCTTACTGCCTTTGACAATCCATTTACATAAGGTATCTGACTAAAGATGCATAAAAAAAAACCTTCAGTTAGACGTATGCATTTAAACATTAACTACAAGGGACAAATCAAATCAAACTCCCATTTCTAATGAGAAAGGGCCTCTCGTTTAAAGTGTGTAATGCCAAACAGAAACTGACATGCTTGATTTGTTCTTGTACTATGAAATGCCAAGGTAATGGCACACATATGCTCCTTATGTGTCCACTTATTTTAAACAAATGGAACACGTTTCCAAAACCACTTCTTAATCAAGCTGGTACAGAACCATGGCCATTCACAATCTCTATGCTGTGAACACATCAAAGATCGTTATAGGATTAGTTTTGTTTTTTAATACTATTTTTAAGTTAACTGTTATGATAGATGATAACTACATATTTCATATGCATTATAAATAATAAATAGAATTTTACTATGTGATGTTGAGCTAAAACCTTCACATGTTTATATTACTGTATTTTGTTATGCACACATTTGAATATTATAAAGGTTTTAAAGAAACTTGGGGCCATATTATGACCCAGATTGCGTCACTCTTGCACCATGCAACATGGTGCAAGAGGTACTTAACCCTTAAGTCATATTTTTGAAGTCACGCAAAGCCACTTTGCATGGCTTCAAAAATATGGAGTAAAGCAGCACAAATCACTGCGTTGCACCACTCTGCGCCAGGGAGGCATTCCGTGGGCGCTGCGTGGGTGTCCCCACTGAACTCTGATAGTTTTTGTCGCATTCCCAGATATACCACACCTAGTAAACCTGGGAATGTGCCAAAAGGATACACCTCCCCAGGAGAGGTGTAACAAGGAGAAATATCTTTACTTCTCCTCGCTTTTCTCCTCTTTCTATGTGTGCTGCATTCTCCAGCACACATAGAAAGAAGAAAAAGCCTCTCAGGATTGTTTTTGTGCAGGAAGGTGCCTCTTTCTGCATAAAATCAATCCTGCCCACAACACAGGCACCCTTGCACCATGGTGCAAGGGTGCCTGTCATGGCACTATGCTGCCAAAACGGTGCTGGCACAAGGGAAGAGGACAGGAATGCACTGTATACGGAGCATTCCTGCCCTTTCTCTGTGACGCAGGACAGTGCAGCAAGGTGACTTGCTACACTGCCCTTTGCCACAATTTTCATAAATATGCCCCTAAATAACAAGCTCAATTTGTTTTGAACAAGGTAGACATACAACATATAATTTGTCAGTCAGCTGTGAGACAAACAATAGCTTAAGCCAAACCTGAGAAAATGAGTGTTAGATTAACAATGAGCTCTTCCCAAACGTAAGCAAAATTCCAGACGAACTCAGTTTCTCACTACAGAAGCCATGTCCAAATTGTTGTGTTGTAACCTACAGGACCTTGTAACTTGTGCCTGGGTCAGCCACCCCAGGGCATTTACAAAACTTAGACCCCTGCAGGCAGCACTGAACATGTACCCTACTGATCCTGGGCACCAGTGTACTCTTCCTGGTGGCGTGCTCTAGCCGCAGGCACCACTTTCAGTGAGCCTTCTGACCCCCTAACTTGCTTGATCTCAGTTATTGGTCCTTCCTGCACAGCTGTGATTTCCTTTCCTAGAATGAGTCCTCCTGCAGGACACACTCCCTGCACTCTTTTTAGCCTCTTCCCTCAATATGGATGCAGCTTCTCCAACATGGTTGGGTGGCAAGTCCCTTGCACAGCTCTTTAGCACCAGGCCGATGTCTCCACAAGGATGCAATCCAGCAATTCCATTTCTCCAACATACAGTTTCTCCTTTCTCCAGCATACAGTTTCTCCTTTCTCCAGGCGGTTTACAGCTTGCTTTGCAGGGGTCTGGTCCCGTCGCTTGTTCCCTCTGGAAATGAAGCCAGATCTTGGCTTAAGCTTCCAAGGAATTCCAACGCTGCTCAGTGGGTAATGGATCCTGTCACATGTTACTGGCACACTGACTAGGGGTTACTGGCACACTGACTAGGGTTTCTGCCCATAATTTAACCTAGTTTATCAGGCAACAATGTAGATTTCAGAGATCCATCACTGGAGCGGGCTTTAGGCAGTTTCTGACATTTTGTTTATTAGACTCATACGTGTTAGGGTAATATATTTGACAGGGACAGTGAAAGTTCAATAGGAAGAGGTGGCAGACCTGGGATATTGTCACAGAAACCTAGCTCCATACAGTAAAGCAATACAGAAATAATCCAGGTTTATCATAACCCACACACACAATATGTCCAGTGCACATGCATTATCCATACATGTCCCCTTTCAAGCTACTCAGAGCTCTTGCCTTAGCGGCCCAGAGGAAGCTGGCAATATATTAAAAGGTGGGAACTACAGATTGCAGCTCATCAGTCAATGTAAACAGACATTACAGTGTATGAGATCCCTTTAGGGAGGTCACCACACACCAGAGATTCAAGTACAGAAGATCAGTGAGTTAAAAACTGGTAATTTTCACTGGCTAGAACCCTTTCCTTAAACACACTACCCAGCTGTTGAAACTTGGGCAAAAAGTATCCCACAGATTTGAGGGCCTGAATAACAAACTGCCCTATGCAGTACGTTTTGTAGTACTACAGTAGTGCTAAAAACGTACTACAAAGTGCTATTCAAGTAAGTTCACAACTTTTCGGTATTCACAAACTGCATATTGTAGTAACATACACTTTTGTAGTAAGTCCCTACCTCCATTATTTTTTGTGATAGGGTGTTGCAGTACCAGTGATTGGCCATGTGTAGTGCTGGACTTACTACAAAAGAATAAGCTACTACAAAAGTGTAAGTTACTACAAAAGTGCAGGTTGCATATACTGAAAAGGAGTAAATTTACTCAAATGTGTAAACGTAGTCAAAAGTGTAACTTACCATTTCTGAATCAGGCCAATGTTGTTTTCCCCAAGCAAACAATCACAACTGATAATGGTTCTGACCCAACATACAACTTACCAGTTGGTTGCACTCTCAGGAACTCTGTACAGATGTCCTAGTGCCTGAGCCACACAGAAGACCTAACCAGAAGGACACTTTCCCTCCCAGGACCCTATGCTGGCTTGACAACCACCTTAGTTCACGGACAGATGCCTCGGGGCACTAAGGGCCAGATGTACTAATATTGGGAATAGCGATTTTGAAATGTGATTTTCTCCAAATCGCAAATAGGAAATCGCTATTCCTAATGTATGAAACTTTTATTTTTAAATTAGCAAATCTTAATGGGCCGCAATTCGACCTACCTCATGAGCAATAATAGGGTAGGTCACAGATGCGCTAGGGATCACAGCCATCACAGGGATAGAGGCCTGCTGAGGTCAGCAGACCACCATCTGGGATTGTTTTTAAAAAAGTTATTTTTTCTCTAAATTCAAGCCATTTTCCTTAAAGGAAAGCAAGATGTGGTTAAACAAAAAAATGCAAAGTGTAATTTTCATTTTTTAACATTCACAAAGGGGACGGGGTCCCTTGGGGACACTTTCCTGTTTGCGAATGGCTTAATGCCTCCATTGAGGAGATGGTAAAAGATTCATGTTTTGCAACTGTCATTCGATTGCAACATATTAATACATACCATTCCAACTCAGTATTTGGAAGGGGCGCACTAATCACGCCCTTTCCAAATGCTATATCGTTTTTTTGTCACAAACCAAAAATGCGATTCGGTTAACGTGTTACTGTAGGCAGCTGGGTTTTTGTTGCAATGGCTCCCCCACTTTTTGCCTGGTATTTGATGCACTTTGACTGAAGTGCACTGGGTTTCGGCTTAACAGGTCCCCAGTGCCAGTGTTCTTTCCCCAAAACAAGACATTTGGTCACTTGATCCCCAAGTGACCAGGTCTTTTTCAACTCTGTAAGTCCCTAGTATGTGGCACCCCTTGTACCTAGGGCATAGGTACTAAACAGGGTCCCTAAGAGCTACATCAAATCTTGTGCCACTTTAAGGGACCCAGCACCAAACACAAACAGACTGCCACTGCAGGCTACGTGTCTTGGTGCATGCAGACAAAAGTGAAAACACGACATGGCACACATCCTTGTGTGCCATGTCCCCTAACACTGCATGTAATATTTGTAAGTCACCCCTACAGGAGGCCTTACAGCCCTAATGCAGGGTGCACTATACTACATGTGTGGGCATACCTGCATGAGCCGCTATGACCCTGTGCTAGCCAGTTCAATTACTGCCAGTACAAGTGACCAGGGAAGCCATTTTAAGTACATGTGCTGAACACTGGTCAAAAACAAGTCCCCAGCTACATGATGGCTTCACTGAAACAAGGGATATTTGGTATCAAACATCTCACATTAAGAAACCCACACTGATTCCAGTGATATACTTATTAATACATTCACCCAGAGGGAATCTCAGAGGTACCCAGTGAAAACCAACCAACTACTAGAGTGCTGACTGACTGGTCCGAGCCAGCCTGCCACCACAGATGGGTTTCTGACCCCAGGGGTGAGGAGGGCCTTTGCTCTCAGGAGATCAGGAACAAAGCCTGCTCGGGCAGAGGGTGTTTACACCCATCCCACAGGACGACTTGTGAATTAGCATTCCAAGGTAGGGAGCTTCAAAGAGCCCACTGCCTTTGGTATGTGAATCTGGCTTCCCTCAGGCACCTTACCATGCCTTACCACGGACACATTACCATAACTTACCTCAGGTACCTTAACATACATTACCTCAGGTACCTTACCATACCTTACCTCAGGTACCTTACCATACCTTACCTCAGGTACCTTAACATACCTTACCTCAGGTACCTTAACATACCTTACCTCAGGTACCTTACCATACCTTACCTCAGGTGCCTTACCATACCTTACCTCAGGTACCTTACCAAACCGAACCTCAGGTACCTTACCATACCTTACCTCAGGTAATTTACCATACCTTACCTCAGGTACCTTACCAAACCTTACATCAGGTAACTTACCATAACGATTAACAATTAATTATGTCTTTATTTCGATTGTCGAGAATCATAAAAGACGACATACATCAGCAAAACATACAAACTGACTCTATACCACATTATCTAATGTTCCCATAAAAACAGTTAAGATGACCAAAAAAAGAAATTAAAAAAAAGGAAAAAAGGTACATATAGTAACATTATATCAGATTGTCTAAAAACTGATCTTATATCATATAAATAGCTAAAAATCACAGGGGAACACGTGGCATAAAAACAATGACAAATATAAACATGATACATAATATGCTAAAACTGTGACAAATTATTAATAATTTATTATAAATAGCCATATTAACAATCCCTCATCTTGTTTGCTCGAATGACCCACAGCCAGCTCAAGAATTTGGCCACTGCTATAATAATAGGATCATCTGTGTTGGTTTTCAGAATCCTTAAGGCCTCCATAGCTACTCTGATGCCCATATTCTTACAAATGGGTTTCAACCATTTGTGCCTAGGTGACCTATAGGCAGGGCATACAAAGAAAATGTGAGCTAGTGACTCAATCTCGGCTGGACAAAAGGGACATTTGTCATCCGAGGGGGGGTGCCAACTACTGGTGAACTCTTTAATGGGAAGAGAACCCACCCTAAACTGATGATACAGCTTCCTATCATTATGTCTAGTAATAATGTCCCAGTAAGTTTCGAGTTTTGGCTCAAATTTGTGTTCATTAAAAACCCGAGTCAAGGAGCTACATTGGTGATGTCAGTTGCTGCAATCTAACCATGCTCCAATAAGCGGCTTTCAAATCCTTTTTCGCAGGGAAGATAGCAGCGGCTGGATCCTCCCACAGTTTACTCAGCCCCATACTAAACAGTATAATTTTTAGATTCCTTATCCAAGGGATTTTATTTGTACAACCCAGCGACCTAACATCAGAGCGTACGGAGTAAGTTCCGGAGTAGTCCAGAGCCTTCTCCAGATTGCTACCGGTCTAAACCGTGCCTGGTCCGCTATTTTATTACAGCCCAGACCCAAATATAAAGGCCGCAATGGAGTAGACTGCGGTAGGCCAGTCAAAGCTCTCACAAATTTGTTTTGGGCGACAGCCAAAGATGTTAAATCATTAAAACCCCATAATTCCGCCCCATACAACAATGATGAACCTATTTTATGGTTGTATATCTTTAACGCAGGGGCTAAGGGCTTGGTCTTAGAGAGCCTATGCTCTTTAAGCAATGCACCTATGAGTTGGGAATGCTTAAGTGTCAGCAGGTCAATCTGGGATTTCCAGCTAAGTTTCTTACCCAGAGTTAACCCTAAATAGGTGAAGGTGTCGGTCTGCTCCAAGGGGGCATTATCCATGTACACCCTCCCCTCACGGCCTTTGACCTATGGAACACCATGAACTTCGTTTTGTCCACATTAACCACTAGCTCATGCTCGCAACAAAAACCCCAAAACGCTCCAGTGCCACTTGCAACCCCTTCTGGGTTCTGGAAAGTAGCAGGGTATCGTCCGCGAACATGAGCAGCGGTATCTTCATTCCTGCCAGCATTGGAGCATCAGTGGAATGGGATGTAAAGTATTGGACCACCCTATTAATAAAGAGTGAAAACAGGGTTGGGGCCAGTACACACCCTTGTCGGACCCCCTTAGTTACCGGAAACCTTTCGGTAACTTTCCCCTGCTTCCCCCAACGAACCTGTGCATAGTTGGTTTCATGCAATTTAACCAGGATACTTAATAATTCGTAGGGCATCCCCAGAGCCTGAAATACACTCCACATTTTGGCACGGGGAACTAAATCGAACGCGGTCTTAAGATCTACAAAGGCCGCGTAAATCGTGCCACCACCAATAGCAACTACCTTCCAATAAACAAGAGCAAACCTAAACACCTGGTCTATGGTACTTATGTGGGGACGGAACCCTGCCTGTAGGGGGGTCAAAATGTCCATCTCGTCTATCCAGGCCTGAATTCTGACTAGGACGAGTCTTGCGACTATTTTTTGGATGGAATCAATAAGGCTTATTGGCCTATAATTGCCTGGCTGGGAACGATCACCCTTCTTAAATATAGGTAAAATTTCAGCACCGAACCAAGTATCCGGAATAGCTGCGCCACTAGCTACTGCATTAGCAAGATATTTTATATAGGGGACCCAGTACTCTTTGTCCGATACAAACAGATCAGCCGGAATACAGTCTGGACCGGGGGCCCGACCTCGCGGGATCGATTTTAGCACTTTTTCCACCACGATACAAGAAAAGGTGGCACTGGTAGCCAAAACAGGAAGGGGGTTGATAAAATCACTACAACTAGTGGCTGAAAACTGTGCCTCAAAATGGGACACCCACACCTCTGGAGCAACATGGTTCGTGGGAACTTGGGATATAACTCCACTGCCCCATTTAACAAGTTGCCAGAAATGCGTCAAATTTCGCTCTTTGCTTGCTACAAGCAAGTCCTGCCATTGGGACTCATCCCAGTCCTTCTTCGCTTGCAATTGGGAAGCCTTATACCTAGCTCTAGCTTTTTTTATATCCCCCGCTACATGTGATCTAATAGCCCAAGCCAGTGACCTATAAGCCTCTCTACAGGCTTTATTATACCATAACTTACCTCAGGTACCTTACCATACCTTACCTCAGGTACCTTACCATGCCTTACCTTAGGTACCTTACCATACCTTACCTTGGGTACCTTACCATACCTTACCTCAGGTACCTTACCATACCTTACCTCAGGTACCTTACCATACCTTACCTCGGGTACCTTACCTCGGGTACCTTACCTTGGGTACCTTACCATACCTTACCTCAGGTACCTTACCATACCTTACCTCAGGTACCTTACCATACCTTACCTCAGGTACCTTGCCATACCTTACCTCAGGTACCTTGCCATACCTTTCCTCAGGTTCTTTACCATACCTTACTTAAGATTCCTTACCATACCTTACCTAAGGTACCCTACCATACCTTACCTCAGTTAGTACACAAGGAGGGTAGCTGGTAAAAGAAAGGAGACGTCTGGTTGGAATGTGAGTGGAGTGAGGGAATCGTCCTTGCTGGAAGGTGTTGCCCTCACACACCCGTGTGGGTATCATGCTTCATCATGGGGCTAAGCTCCTTGTGGGACCGGTGCTGCAATGCTGCACAGGCCCTGCGAAAGGGCTCTTTTGCGGAGATCTTTTTGCAAATAGACGTGATGAAGATTGCAGGTGTGTGCAAAAAGGTCAGTGTAAGTGGTGAAATAAAGTGACTTAAAACTACCTTAGGGGTATCACAAGCTATTTTAATCAGAGGTCTCCTTGGCAGATTAAAAACTGACAACCCGTAAGGAAACTCCTTTATACTAAAAAATAAGATCCAGGTGGTAACCCTATATCAAACCCAGGGCTATGCATACCATCTAGATCTTCAGTCATAATCCTTTATTCGGTTAATTAAAACCATAAAAGCATGCTAAAAAATCCATTGATAAAACAAAGTAATACATGAGCAGCAAGCAAAATCACACAAACATGATATATGGTCCAAGTTACAAACTGTACATAATTAAAATGTTTGATAAAAGAATGAATTTGCAGAACGTGATGTTCCTCGACCAGATTCACAACCAATTCATTTTAAGTTAAGAAGGAGTGAGGATTTCATATATCAGATCATGTGGGCCCTCTTTTTTTCCTTTCTCTAACTGCTGCCACCAAGAAACTAGCAATATTAAAAATTTCCCAGACATTATTCAGCATCTGCAAATATATTAAAGCTGGCCTAGCCTGCATAAAGCCTTTGTCCTTTAAAATTGGTAATATAAAACGTTTACGAATGTGCAAATAATGCTCACAAAACAAAACAAAGTGCAAGGTGTCTTGAGTGGAGAAATTATCACAGGTGCAGGGACCCAAATCCTCCACCTTTCTCCAACCCTGAGGTTCGGACAATAAAAAGTGCAGATAGTTGAGTCTGAATCTTACTAAGAGGAAACGATGCTGGGACTTTGTAACTACCTCTAAATAGGGCTCCATGGAGTGGGTTGTCTTTACTATTTGATGAGCCCGAACTGTCGGTTTCATCAACTCTCTGGCCTCTTTTTCTGTATGTGCCATGCGCAGAAAGGATATCTTAACCCACGACAAATCATTCTTAAGTAGTTTGTCTGGTGCGTTAAATAACTCAGGGTGTCCTAAAAGCATTGCTGTCTTTTTTACATGACTTAACCAGGGGATACTACTTGCTCTATCTAATACTAGGCAATCAAGCATGATCTCCCGATTCATTTCTAGCTCAGGATTGGTCCAGATCGAAATCCATTTGAGTCAAGGGGCCATTCTGATCAAATCTGACACAACCAATACCAGTTTCTTGATGAATTATATAAGAAGGTATTGATTCTCTGTATTCTCAGATTTCAGAGCCATAATTTGAGATAGCGATACTTTTTGCTCTATGTATATTTAACATTGCTTGCACTGGCCTTGCCCCCAACCTACGCGCAAAATCAAGCACCGCTACTGTCGATCTGACCATGGCATTTCTCTTGGCTTTCCTTTGCGGTATCCATGTGCTGCTATCGTCAAACAGGACACCTAGGTACGAGAATGTGGTGACCCTGGTTATTCCATTTCCTTCACAATAATGTGTTTTGGGTTTTCTTGGTTTAACGCCCATAATCATTGTGTGGGATTTAGAGAAATTTACATTAATATCCAATGATCCCATAACATCGGCAAAAGAGCTCAGAAGACATTGAAGGCCAACCGCTGTACGGGCTAAAAGAACGTCATCATCCACGTATAGGAGCGCTGGTATCAGTCGCTCCCCCACACGTGGGATGTCTTTACTGGCTCCACCCAGAACTGAATCTAAGTTATTGATATAAAGGGTGAACAGTAGGGGGGCTAATATGCATCCCTGTCTAACTCCTCTGATGATACGTATCCCCTGTGTGTGATTGCTCATTTGGTCAAACCTTACAGTGGCCGTAAGATCCCTATGCAGATCAGATAAAAAATATACAATATTTTTATCCATACCCAGTGAAAGTAGCAAGTCCCAAAGTTTGGATCTGTTCACTCGGTCAAAGGCCGAGGACAGATCCATGAAAGCCAGATGTAGTGTCCCTTTCTTAGTGATGGTATATTTTCCTGCTAAAATTGTGCAGGTTGAGACACTGGTCCATGGTGCCCCTACCTTTCCTAAAACCATATTGCAGGTTTGACAAAACATTGCACTCATTGATCCAGTCTGTCAATTTGCTAAGAATTACTCGGCCTAACACTTTAACCACTGAATCAATCAGTGAAATAGGCCTGTAGCACCGTGGGTCTCCTCTTTTCCCTTTTTTAAAAACTGGGACAATAATTGACTTAGACCAGGATCCCGGCAGCCCACATCGACACACCATATTGAAAACATGCGCTAATATTTTTGACCATAGTGTTATATCCATCTTAAAAAGATCAGCCGGGACCCCATCCGTTCCAGGGGCTTTATTGCTAGTCATTTGGGTAATGGCCTTAGCTACCTCATTTTCAGAAAAATCCAAATTATAAGCTTCGACCATAGGTGGTGTACCTATGGGTCCCCGTTCTATCTGATCACCATATATGTATTTAAAATGATTGAACCACTGCTCCTCCGGTATATTACATTCCACAGTGGTACCACTGAGGCCAGAGAAAATTGGTTTATTGACTATATCCCAAAACTTAGCACTGTTCTTAATAACATTTACGGACAACAAATCATTCCAGGCTTCCGGTTTAATTTCTGTTTTACGGGTACATAGGGCCTGCTTATACGCTTTCCTTAATGCTGCTATTAAAATTCTATCTTGGGGTTTTTGTTTTAACGCAGAAAGTAACTTTTGGTGGGCAGCTGTACAGGTGTGATCAAACCACCTCTCACTGATGTTAGTGAATTCCTTGTTAGGATATGTAAGGGCGCTGGCCACCTGCTTGCAGATCCTGTCATACGCTATAAGAATCTCTGCATCCATTTGCCTACCCTCTTGTCATAGGTCCATCTCATTCCCAACAGTATCTAATAGATCATTTAAGGAAAGGTCCGGTACTACCTTACCCCATTTGAGTCTACGGCCTTGATCCTTTGTTTTTAAATTTGGGGCTAGGGTGTTCCTCTCCGTTTTAGGTGTATCCGTAAGACACCCTATTAATGTAAGATGTATGGGATTATGGTCACTGAAATGTGACCATTGAGCGGCATAGTCAGATACCAGAGGTAATAAAGCTGTATTGATAAATATATAATCAATTGTTGAGTTTTCACCCCTTCCCTTGAAGGAAGGGATACCGGTCTCTTTATTCATACAATTAGGGTGTGACAGACCAGATCCTGCTAAAATGTCCTCAAGGAATCCACCTTGTTGTGTAAGTTCAAAGTGTCTCTCTAAATAATTACCTGGACCAAGATTATCAGTAACCTGGCAATTCTTTTTACACAAATGTATATTAAAATCACCCAATAAAATAACTGAATACGGGATGGTGTATTTTTCCCTGTATGAATCTAGAAAGCGATTCAAACTGCATAATTGCTCATTCACAGAAGATTTTTCAAAAGAATTATAAAAATTAACAAGTACTTTGGGAGCATTTGTGGGCGTAACTTGAACCACAAGACAATTGCCAGACCCAGAATCCAGTTTACAATGGTTACCTCTGACCTTTAAGGAAATTAAGGTTATTAGGCCACCTTTTGGTCTACCAGCTACGGAGGACTGTGCGGGCTCAGAGTAGGTTGTATAACCATCAAGCCAAAGGGTGTTCTCAGTTTCCCAAGTTTCTTGGAGCCCCACCACATCATACTTCCTTATTGAATATATGTTGTTACTTCGCATACCGTTACTGCGCACGTTTTTATTACGAAGTTTTTGCTTCGCAATTACCATTACTATGCATGATTTTATTGCGCATGCTTTTACTTCGCAAATGTTTTTAAATCTATTAAAAATGCTTTTAGTTCGCTCAAAATTACTACACATACCAGTACAACGCGTTTTTTCCCCGTAATATTTACAAATTTATCTTAATAGTAACCTATCCCCTCTTCTCATTCTTCTTTAAACATTTCCTCAAATAAAATTATTATTTTTTTTTCCATACCTGTACAGCTATGATGCATGCTTCTCCTCCTCTCCCCGCCGATCCTCCGTATGACGTTTAGACGTTAATGCGTGTAGTATTACTTATTTCATTAAAATAGAAAATGGACAATTTTGACCATAGAAACTAATTGTAAACCGTGGTAAATTTTTAATATTATATACACACATTCTTTTTTTTAACTTTATAATACTATTTTTAATACAATACTGTATTACATTACTCTAACAATACTGTTCCTTCTTTTTAAAATAAATGACCTGCAATCTATTTAATAATTAAGCTATATGCGAAGTAACGGTATTTATAAAACGTTTTTTAATACAGAACTGTATTACAATACTCTAACAATACTGCTTTTTAATTTTTTTTATAAACTTACCTGCACAGCTATGTTGCATGCCTCTCCTCCTCTCCCCGCCGATCCTCCGTATTACGTTTATACGTTAATGCATGCAGGATTCCTTATTTCATTAAACTAGAAAACGGACAATTTTGACCATAGAAACTTATTCTAAACTGTGGTAAAACTTTAATATTATATACACACATTTTTTTTTTAACTATATAATTCGATTTTTAATACAATACTGTATTACATTACTCTAACAATACTGTATCATTTAAAAAAAAAAAATATCCTGCAAACTATTTCCGAAGTAAGTTATATGCGAAGTAACATTATTTATAAAACGCTTTAACCCCTTCCCTGCGGGGGTAATTCCCCCACGGTGCGGGGGGTGAGCGCGGCGCCGCGGTGCTCATGACGAGACCAGCTCGTCACGGTGGAGCTGTGCTCATAACGAGCTGGTCTCGTCACGACCCCGCCCACTGATTAATTCGCCCGCACAGGCGGGGAATCAATCGCGCGTGGGAGGAGCGCAGCCGTTATGACAAGACCAGCTCGTCATGAGCACAGCTCCACCGTGACTCACTGGTCTCGTCACGAGCACCAAAGGGGTTAAAATTCATAATTGTATTACATTACACTAACAATAATTATTTTTTTATAAACTTACCTGCATTGTATTTCAGAAGTAACGTATATGCGAAGTAACAGTTTTTGCGTAGTAGTAGCATGCGTAGTAAAAGCATGCTAAGTAATGGTAGCTGTGAACTAAAAAATGCGTAGAAATGGTAATTCGAAGTAGTTCCCGCGTAGTAAAGGTAGAATACCTTCCTTATTAGATCAAACCACTTGGGATCGTCTATTTTGTTCTTTATACCCGCTATATTCCAGCTGAGTACCTTGGAGGTTTCCTTTAATCTGGCTTCCTTCCTCATTGTTATACTTATAGCTGAAATGCATTGATTGACCATAGGCACACCATGCGTGGGGGAGTGTCTTATTAGTCAGTCATTAGTATCTAGCTGACTCAAGGGGAGAAATCTGCTTGCTAATTCAAGGTTATTTCCTACTGCCCTCTCTCTGGTAACTACAGCTGTATTTAAAGGGCAGATAGATGGATGAGAGGAGCTCAGAGAAAGCGGACGACCATCCCAGTTATTATATCTAGTACCTAGCCCATTGTTTACTAACCCTGGGGGGTATCTAGACATAGCTGTGTGGTCTGTATCCTAATTTTCCACTACTGGGCGATAGAAATAGCCAAGAGGGAACGCTTTTATACCACCCAAGCCTTGATTGCTTCCTTCTCGAGGAAGCCAGCCAGCTACGTTAGTCTGATCAAAATTAATAATAATACAATCACCCTCTTCAGACTTGGCACCCCGACCAACTCATCCCACCTGCCTGGCCATTAGAATGTTTGATGATGCTCTAACCCCCCCCCCATCCGACAGTGCACCAGAATTTTACTTTATGAATCAGCTCGTCTGTAGTTTCCGTTGTGTTGTCTTTGAGAAGAGGTACCCCTACTAGCACTGCTACTAGAGGAGTAGCCTCCGGTGGTAAGTGGAGCCTACATCTATTACCAACCCAGTGCGAGGGGGCTTTACTTTGCTCTCTCAAGGGGGGAGTTTCTGACGGCAGGTGGGACCCCATATGGTTTTGAATAGCAACCGCCTGTTTCGTTTCTTTGTTTTTCCCTGAGATATCAATGTCAGGCTTTAAGTGCCCGGGGTGTTAAATATTATGTTGCACTCTCCTCGTGGGTCCTACCTGTTGTGCATATGCGATATTTTGGACCCTATTAAGCATGTTATACATCACATTATTATCATTTGCCCCAAGATTGGAGTCCATCAGTTTAGCTAATTGAGACTCTTTTTGTGAGAGTTTGTCATCATGCCTTCTAGAACATTTTTAACACATATGGTCAAGCCCTCCCTTAGTGTCCCAAAGAATGTCTCCAGGCGTGTTTGGTCAAGGTCTCCTACTGCTGCACTAAGGTGCGAGTTCAGACGATCCTCCTGGGCCAAAGGTCCTTCGTCCCCCTCCTGTGAAGGAAAATCAATTACTTCATGCCTCTTTTCCGCCTTTTTTTGATGGGGGCCATAATCGAAGCAGGGGATACGTTTCCAATAAGACTTCCCCCTTTTTTAGTCGTCGGACCCCGTGAAAGGGTCGAAGGACTTTGTGTGACTTGAATGGGGGCACCCTCTTCCATGACTAAATCAGTATCAGTGTCAACGCCTGAGATTACGTGCCGTGGCACTACCATAGAGGGGTATTAATGGGTACTGTCTCACCCCCCAGGCCAAGCTGTTCCTCCACATCATGAATTTCATCAGTTAATACCCCTACTGCTGTTGTTAAATAGGATATAATGGAAGCACAATTGCGTGGCACCTTTGCCTTTACTTTGACCCCGTCAATACTACATGGCAGTTTGCGCTTACCCATGATGGCTTCACGATGAAAGAGGGGAGGCCCAGCCTCTGTCAGACGCTGATGGGCGCAGATGGGCCCGCCTGTGGCCCGGGCTTTGCCCAGGCGTGGCCCGGGGACACTTGCGCACGTCCCGCGCCGCGGGAGCCCAAAGCTGCCTTTATGCGCCTCCGGCGCAGAAGGACTCACGTTGGCGCCTCCTGGCGCGTTGAATAACGGGGGATGTAGTTCCCAGTTCAGAGTGGTGAGTGCTGGCACTGGTTTTCAGTCAATTGCTGGCTCCCATCTGAATCTTACTGCACTGTACCTCACCTCAAGTACCTTACGGTCCCTTACCTCAGGTACCTTATCTCATCTTATGGTCCCTTACCTCAGGTACCTTATCTCACCTTACAGCCACTTATCTCAGTTACCTTACCATAGCATACGGTACCATACCTCGGGTACCTTACCATAGCGTACCATACCATATCTCGGGTACCTTACCATAGCATACCGTACCATACCTCGGGAACCTTACCATAGAGTACTGTACCATACCTCGGGTACCTTACCATAGCATACCGTACCATACCTCGGGAACCTTACGATAGCATACCATACAATACTTTGGGTACCTTACAATAGCGTACCGTACCATACCTTGGGTACCTTACCATAGCATACCGTACCATACCTCAGGTACCTTACCTCGGGTACCTTACCTCGGGTACCTTACCATACCATGCCTCAGGTACCTTACCATACCTTACCTCAGGTACCTTACCATACCTTACCTCAGGTACCTTACCATACCTTACCTGAGTTAGTACACAATGAGGGTAGCTGTTAAAATAAAGGAGATGTCTGGTTGGAATGTGAATGGAGTGAGGTAATCTTCCTTATTGGAAGGTGTAGCCCTCACACACCCGTGTGGCTGTCATGCTTCATCATCGGGCTTAGCTCCTCCTGGGCACGGCGCTGCAATGCCCCACAGGCCCCGCAAAAGGGCTCTTTTGCAGCAATCTCTTTGCATATAGCTGTGATGAAGAGTGGGTGTGTGTGTACAGAAAGGTCAGTAAGTGGTGAAATAAAGTGACTTAAAACTACCTTAGGAGTATCAGAAGCTAATTTAATCACAGGTCCCCATGGCAGCTTAAAAACCGACAGCCCCTAATAAAACACCTTTATACTAAAAAATAAGATCAAGGTGGTAACCCCATATCAAACCCAGGCCTATGAGTACCATCTGAACCTTACTCAGGTACCTTACCTCAGGTACATTACCATACCTTACCTCAGGTACATTACCATACCTTACTTTACCATACCTTACCTCAGGTACCTTACCATACCTTACTTCAGGTACCTTACCATACCTTACCTCAGTTACCTTACCATACCTTATCTCGGGTACCTTACCATGCCTTATCTCAGGTACCTTACCATGCCTTACCTCAGGTACCTTACCATGCCTTACCTCAGGTACCTTTTTTTTTTTGATAACATTTTTATTGTTTTTGACATGAAAACAGATACCAGCAGATCAGCACATTACAATATAGATGACAATTCCCATTCAGTTGGATGAGCGATCACATAACGCCAAACCCCCGCTAGAATTAGTTTGGTATAAACAATTAGCAGACCTTCCGTAATTAATCCATAATACCCAGCCACTTGCCCCACACCCTACGGTATTTCTTCGGGCATCCCGTGCTTTGTACATAGGCTTTTCCTGTGTCGCACACCAATCCACCCCCTCCCGCCACTTCGTGAGGCTAGGTGCAATTGGACGTTTCCAGGTGGCGGCTATGTCCCGCTTCGCTACAACCATAGCTGTGTTAAACAACAGCTTCTCGTTCCTGGATCCGTCCAGCCCATCCGTGATCCCCAGGAGCGAGTGTCGCGGGTCGTGGGGAATATCCCACCCCAAGACTTCTGTAAGCTCCTCCTCAATGTCCCCCCAGAACCGTGCCAGCTGGGGACAAGCCCAAACCATATGGAAGAAGTCTGCCAGGTCATGGCCGCAGCGTGTGCAAGAAGCAGTTGGGTAAAAGTCCGCCCTATGAAGGCGTACCGGAGTTAAATAGGCAGCGTGCAAGTAGTATAGTTGAATCAGGCGGAGTTTAGCTGATGCAGTGACCATCTTGGGTGCCATGAGTGCATCCCTCCAATCCTCTTCCTCCATTGGACCCACCCACTCCTCCCACTGGCTTCTGAGCCGGTCCAGTGAGGTTGGGGTATTGTTGACTAGTGTACGATAAATGCGGGAGATATCCCCTTCCCCAAGTTGCCCAACATAATTTGCGCTTCGGGAGGGCTGTACTCCGGGACTGCTGTGTCTTCTGATATGTGTGCTTGGAGGGCGTGCCGCAGTTGCAGGTACTTATAAAACTGTGACGTGTAGGGAGTACCTGGATTGAAGGTCCTGGAAGGAGCGCACGTGGCCGCTAGCCCACACATCCCCGAGTTGTGAGATCCCTTCAGCCCACTAACTTCCCGGAGCCAAGTACCATGCCAGAGAGGCGTGTGTTGAGTTAGCTTATGTGTCCATTGAGTGTGACGCAATGATGCCCGCCAGGCCAAAAGCGCGGTACGTGTCACCTCTGGCAAGGTGGAAGGTATGGACCCCCGTACATCAGAGATTTAATTTTGGGCAGACCTAGCTCGCTCAGTTCGAGCCTGTAGGCCGGATCAGATCATCCCCTGTTGAACCAGTCATGTATGGTGAGTAGGCGGGTCGCCAAGTAATATAAATATAAATGTGTCATCCCCATGCCCCCATCGAAGGACGGAACCCGGCAGAGGGTCAGAGCCAGACGGGGCCTCCCACCCCCAAAGGAATTTGGTGGCCGTACTATCTAGTTCCCGAAACCAAGTCCGCGGAAAGCAGAAGGGGGTGTTTTGGAGGACGTTGAGGAATCTGGGAAGAATCATCATTTTAAACAGGGCGACCCTCCCCAGGGGGTTTAAGGGGAGCGCCTGCCACTTGTGGAGGTCTTCCTTCGCTTTTTTCACCAGCGGGGTGACGTTGAGGGACCAGCCGAGGTCAGGGACGAGGGCGACCCAGATCCCGAAATATTTGAAGGATTGTCGCCTTAGGGGTATTGTGGATTGCCAGTCGTAGCAGTCCCTGGCTAAATGTAGGGGGTACAGGACTGACTTACTGGGGCTGAGTCGTAGGCCGGAGGCTTGCCCGAAGGAGTGTAGGATCCGGAGGCAATGAGGGCCTGACTGAGCGGGTTCCGCAAGAAAGATTAAAACATCGTCCGCATAAAGGGCAATCTTGTCCACCTCCGAGTTGGGCCATTCCCAGCCCCAGGCACGGTCCTCCGATCGAATCAGGGTCGCTAGGGGCTCCATCGCCAGGGCGAAGAGGAGGGGCGAGAGGGGGCATCCCTGCCTCGTTCCTCTTTGAATGGGGAAGGCCTCTGATAATGCCCCATTGACTAACACCCGCGCTTGGGGCCAGGTGTAAAGAACCTTTACCAGATTGCGAAAGCGGAAGCCAAAACCCATTGTGTCCAGCACATCGCCCAGATATTGCCAATCCACCGAATCAAAGGCCTTCTCGAAATCAACGAGAAGAAGTGCCAGGTAGGGGGTAAGCAAATGGCGATGTGCCAAGGCCAGATGGAGACGGCGAAGGCAATGCCTAGTCCCTCGAATGGGCATAAACCCACACTGGTCCGGGTGGACCAATGTAGCGAGGTGGGGCCTCAGTCGTTGGGCGAGAATTGTAGCAAATATTTTAACCTCTGTATTTATGAGAGAAATTGGGCGGTAGTCCGTGCATCGAGGAGAAGGAGGTTGTGTTTTAGGGAGAACCACGATGGTGGCCATGTCCGTCTCGGGCGGGAAGGAGCCCTTCTCCAGGGCCTCATGAAAGAGATCTGCGAGGCGTGGGATGAGGGTCTCTCGGTATGTAGCGTAGTATTCTTGAGGGAGCCCATCCGGACCTGGGGTTTTGCCCGACGAGGCGTGAGTTATCGCTTCGTTAATTTCCTCGTGGGTGATGGGGAGGTCCAAGTCATCTAATGCAGCAGGGCCCAGACAAGGGAGGTGGGCACGGCCCTTGTCCAGCAGGTTGGAGAGGGACATTACAGGGTTCCGCGCCGCGTAGAGCGAGCGATAGTAGGAGGCGAAGGCACGGGCCATTGCCAGAGGGGATCGGTGTGCTAGCCCGTCCAGATCTACAATTTCGGGGATAATGCGGTTGGCCCTTGGGTATGTGGCTAGTCTGTGGACGATCGCCCGTCCTTGTCGCCCCATCCATACACCCTAGCTACGGAAGATCTCCAGAGGAGTTTGGCGGCGTCCAATGAGAGCTGCTTGATTTCAGCCCGAAGGCGAGCAAGCTGTCTCTCTCGGGTGGTATCGCCGTCAATAGGAGGGGATTGTTCGAGGAGTAACGCTTGTGCCTCTCGAGAGGTGATCTGATGTAGCTGGGCCTGCCGCTGATGTTTGAGTTGGCCCTTGGCAAAGCCACGGATGGTGGCCTTGCCTGCCTCCCATAAGGTACCCGGGGAAGGAACAGAGCCGGTGTTGGCAAGGAAGTACTGTCGGAGCTCCTCCCCCACCACCTTTCTAAATTCTTTCTCCTGGAGGAACCAGGCGTTCATCCGCCAGGTTGGGTGCGTCGAGGGGGGAGGGGCCCTGATACTAATGAGCAGTGGTGAGTGGTCGGAGATACCTCTAGGGAGTATACGGATATCCTGGATCGTTTGGCAGTCAGTGGATGGGACGAATATAGCATCTATGCGCGCCTGAGTGTGGTGTGCTGCAGATGTATGAGTGAACTGTCTGGTGTGAGGGTGCCAGATTCGCCATGCATCGCAGAGGCCCATGGAGTCAGCCCAATTCGTTAATTGTTTAGCGTGCCCAATTCTAGAGGTGGATGGAGGGCCTGTCGTATCCAGATGCGGATTGGTAACCGCATTGAAGTCTCCCCCGACTATTGTGGCGCCTATTGGCAAGGCGGTGAGGAGGTCAGTGGAGTGTTCTAGAGTGAGCAGCGAGGGGGGTGAGTAGATGGACACAAGATTGAGGGGATTTCCGCCCAGTGTTCCGCTAAGAGCTACGGACATTCCCTGAGGATCATGAGTGACCCGCGTGAGTACAAAGGGAAGAGTATGCCTCAAGAGGATAGCCACCCCCCGGGAACCCCGGGCGAACCCAGAGTGCCATACCCTATCATACCCATAGAGTGCCAGGAAGGGGCAGTGGTTACCCATCAGGTGGGTCTCTTGGAGCAGGAGCACGTCAATACCCAGGCGTTGGGCATAGTGTAGGACAGCCATTCTTTTGAGTCTGTCTAGGAGCCCATTAACGTTCCAGGACAGTGTGCGGAGGGAAGCTCCCGGGATGGACGTGTCAATCATGGCAGCTGTCGGTTGGAGTGATGGCTCGCCGCGCCCTGGGAAGCCGTGGGCGCATATGGGGTCTGGCGCGGGTGCAGGATAGCGTATGTGAGTGTGATTTGCAAGTGGTACATGGGAATATCGTAGTGTGCATCAATAAGGCTGGTGTAGCAGTACAACAAAAACCCAACAACAATGGGAGAACGGTCCCATCCCCATCCCACCCCTCCCCCCACCCTATATTTCGAGAACGGAAGCATCTGTCGGCCCAACTACAACAAAATAGGAACCAAACTAGAATGCTCGGGTTGGGTTGCGTGGAGGACCCCTCCTTGTATACGGATGCACAGTGTCTCGGCAGAAAGACATCGGAGTGGAGCAATAAGTCTGCCGTGGCGCCTCGCCACTAGGTCGGTGAGGGCGTGTCCCCGGAGAGGGCCGCGGAGGCTCAAGTACATCAGGGCGCAGCTGGACAGAGTTGTAGAAGGGCCCTGTTACAGTTCCATGCGATGTGGGGAGACGGATCGTCAGAGGGCGATCCGGGGTGCAGTGCCGCAGAAAGTTGGCGGGATCCCCGCCCGCAGTGGCCATAGGAAGCACTCACTTGCACCCCAGTCCGCTGTGTAGGGTGCACTGACTGTACTGGGAGGTGGCGCCAATCCCTCAAACCAGGGACTCGTCCTCATGAGTGTCAGATTGTTGGGCTACGGGACAAGTCCGAGTCCGCAGCCGCTAAGTCCCGACGGGCTGGTGAAGGAGGATCCCCAGATGAGCCGCCGGTCGAGTGATGTCTGTGGCGAGGCGGAGGGCCCAGAGGGCTGAGAAAGTCTCTGAGCCTGTGGGCTGCCAGGCTCGATGATCTGGGCCCCTCTCTCTGGGATTGACGCCTCCTGCGGGATTGCATATGCCTCCGGCGCTGCTGCTTGGGGGACTGAGGCCGTGCGGATTGGAGGCCCGGAGGCGTGGGGGACAGGTTCCACCGAGATCCGAGGGGACGTTCTTCCGTCAACCACGTCCAGGCAGTGTGGGGCAATTCAAAGAATTGTGTCTTGCCCTGAAAGATGACGCGGAGGCGGGTCGGGAACAGGAGCCGGTATTGAAGGCCGAGGGTCCGCAGTTTCTTTTTTACATCCATGTAGGAGCGGCGCTGGTCCTGCACTTCCCTAGTGTAATCGGGGAATATCATGATGGTGTGGTTTTGGAACTTGAGGGGTCCCAGGGAGCGCGCCTCATGCAGGATTGCGTCCCGGTCCTTGAAGTTCAGGATTCTAGCTATGATGGGACGATGCGGGGCCCCGGGCGGCGGCTTAGATGCCAGGGACCGATGGGCTCTCTCCACCGCGAACCACGTGGATAGTGCGTCCTTGGGCATCCAAGAGGAGAACCAGGATTCAAGAAAGTTGGACATCTGATTCGTCTCGGCCCCTTCGGGAAAGCCCACCAAGCGGAGGTTGTTGCGATGTGATCGGTTTTCAGCGTCCTCCGCACGCCGATGGAGCTCCTTGGTGTGCGATTGCAGGTGGGCTACCTGATCTTTTAATTGGCGGATATCGTCTTCCGCCGTGGAGAGGCGAGATTCAGCCTCCGTTATACGGGCAGTGGCGTTTCGTAGGTCCTGCCGAATAAGGGACATGTCCACCCTGACCTCCCCCATCTTTCCCTCTACCGATGCCTGTGATGCGCTGATCGCCTGTAGGATGGCGGCTAAGTCTTTACCGTGAAGGGGGGGGGCGCCTTTGCCCTGTCCCGTGGGCTCGTGATCAGTGGTGGTAAATTGATCCATCTTCGTTTGTGTGTGGGCGGCCGCGGGTTTGGAGGTCCGGTTTTTCCCCATGGTGGACGATGAGCTGCACCCCAGCGGATCCCAGGGCCCGAGCGGGACCGGCACGAGGGCCCCGGCAGGTCGAGGCTGGTTAGGCACCTTAGGTGATAGCACGAAGTTTCGCCAGGGTCTGAGGTCACGGCTCTGGGGTTAGAGGTGGCTAGAAAGTAAAGGCTGGTAGTTCAGTCATTTGTGTGTGCTTCTCAGGGCAGGAGCCAACAATAGGTGTCAGGCCGGAGTGGTGGGGAGATCACGGCTTGGAGGAAGTGCTGCTGGAGAAAGAGAAGGGAACATTGGAGGGGGCCCCGCTCCCAGGAACCCTCGCTGCTGGGTGGCTGCAGCCGGTTCCACCCCTCTCTCCAACAGCCCACCTTGCACAATGGGCGCCGCTTTAGCCGTGTCCCGGAGGCCCCAACCTCCGCTGCTGCACACGCCGGACACCACAGGAATCAGGAGGTATCCCCAGGTCGATAGGATCCCCCCAGAACAGTGGGGCGCCTCCGCCTGAAAATTACGCCCTAGGCTGGCTGGATCAGCAGGAGAGGAGAAGCGCCGGGAAGGCATAGGTCATGTTGCCCACCGCTGCCCAAAATAGCGGCTGAGAGAGGAGCACGTATACTCCACGCCCACAGGGCCCGGAGCAGGGCCCTGGGATCTGGGCCTCCACCCCAGCACCGGTCAGGACAGAGGATGTGGGTCAGGCCCGACCACCCGGGCCCCCGCGTCCGGCGCCCCGCCGGGCCCAGAAGGGGCACCCAAGATCAGGAGAGAGTGGGCCAGTGGAGGAGGGAGGATGAGCAGGGGAGAAGCCCGTAGATGCAAGCCAGGGAGGGCCCTCCTCAGCGTCCGCTGCACAACCAATACAGGGAATCAGTCCGCCCCTGCCCTGGAGACAAGCACGTGGCCCGGTGGAATGCCAGCGGAGGACTGGAGGGGAAGGGGGTGGGCCGGGGGGTCCCTCCTGGGGCTCCCGCTGCTCGGTGCCAACAGCCGATTGGCGCTACGCCACCCCCCAGAGTGAGTCCGCTACTGCCAACTAAGGACAGGCCAGGGATGGCGTGGAATCCTCCCCAGCCACAGCGGTCAGTGCAGGCCGGTTGCACCTTCCCTCAGCACGGCGCCCGGGGGGGGGGAAGCCCGAGCTACTAGCCTCCCCTCCGCTGCCCGATATGACAGCCGAACCCCCCGCCCCACTCACCAAGCGTCGATGCTCCTGCAGTGCTGGAACCAGTCCCAGCCTCGGGCTCCAGCCAGGGTGAAGTCGGCCTCGGGAGAACCCCCGCCACCGGCCCCGCAGGGACCAAAGCCACCCAGGGACACGGCACACCCTCACGCCGCTTCCCGGGCAGATGGTCTTCACCCACGGGACCGTCCGTAGTCGGCCGCAGGTCTTGTCCTGGTTGTTAGCTTCGGACGACGGGAGCCGCCATCTTGCCTCCCCGGGGCCTCCGATTGTCCGGACTCAAGACGGGTCCTGGGCCCAGCAGGGTAGCACTCCCTCAGAGTAAGGGACCCACCGCGCTGGGCCCTGAGTAGAGCAGGGGCCACACCGCCGGTGGGCATGCCTCAACAAGATGTGCCCGGGTCACAGGCAGCTAGCAGTGGAGGCTGCCACGCCACAGCCGAGGGCCTTGTGGAGTCCGGAGTCAGAGCGGGCACCAGGCTCAGGTGAGCAGCAATTTAATGCCGTCGGTGCACTGCACCCGCTTGAGGGGATCACAGTGTGCGGGTGGAAGGTACGGATGGCAGCCAAAGGCAGTAGGATTCAAAGCGGATGACGGAGAGGTCCAGAGCACTCTTAGAGTGCGACCGCCATCTTGACGCTTCAGGCCACGCCTCCCCCCCCTCAGGTACCTTACAATATCTTACCTCAGTACCTTACCATACCTTACCTCACCTTACCTCAGGTACCTAACTATACCTTACCTCAGGTACCTAACTATACCTTACCTCAGGTACCTTACCATACCTTACCTCAGGTACCATACCTTACCTCAGGTAACTTACCATACCTTACCTCAGGTAACTTACCATACCTTACCTCAGGTGCCTTAGCATACATTACCTCAGGTACCTTAGCATACATTACCTTAGGTACCTTACTATACCTTACCTCAGGTACCTTACCATATCTTACCTCAGGTACCTTACCATACCTTACCTCAGGTACCTTACCATAACTTACCTCAGGTACCTTACCATAACTTACCTCAGGTACCTTACCATACCTTACCTGAGTTAGTACACAAGGAGGGTAGCTGTTAAAAGAAAGGAGTTGTCTGGTTGGAATGTCAATGGAGTGAGGGAATCTTCCTTATTTGAAGGTGTTGCCCTAACACACCTGTGTGGGTGTCATGCTTCATCATAGGGCTTACCTCCTCCTGGGACCAGTGCTGCAATGCCCCACAGGCCCAGCAAGAGGGCTATTTTGCAGCGATCTCTTTGCATATAGCCGTGATGAGGAGTGCGCGTGTGTGTGGAGAAAGGTCAGTAAGTGGTGAAATAAAGTGGCTTAAAACTACCTTAGGGGTATTGGAAGCTATTTTAATCACGGGTCCCCTTGGCAGCTTAAAAACAGACAGCCCCTAAGAAAACTCCTTTATACTAAATTATAATATCAAGGTGGTAACCCTATATCAAACCCAGGCTATGAGTACCATCTGAACCTTACTGCACTGTATCTCACCTCAAGTACCTTACATTCCCTTACCTCAGGTACCTTACCTCACCTTATGAGACCTTACCTCAGGTACCTCACCTTATGGGACCTCACCTCAGGTACCTCACCTTATGGGACCTCACCTCAGGTACCTTACCATACTACACTTCACCTTAGGTGCTGTACTTGACCTCAGGAACCGTACTACACCTCAGGTACCATACTTCACCTCAGGTACCGTTCTTGACCTCAGGAACCGTACTACACCTGGGGTACCGTACTTCACCTCAGGTACCATATCTTACCTCAGGTACATTCCCATACCTTACCTCAGGTACACTACCATACCTTACTTGAGGTAGATTACCATACCTTACCATACCTTACCTCAGGTAGATTACCATACCTTACCTCCGATAGCTTACCTTACCTTACCATACCATACCTTACCTCAGGTAACTTACCATACCTTACCTCAGGTACCTTACCATGCCTTTCCTCAGGTACCTTACCATGCCTTTCCTCAGGTACCTTACCATGCCTTTCCTCAGGTACCTTACCATGCCTTACCTCAGGAATCTTACCATACCTTACCTCAGGTATCTTACCATACCTTACCTCAGGTACCTTACTATACCTTAACTCAGGTACCTTATTATAGGTTACCTCAGGTACCATACCATACCTTACCTCAGGTACCATACCTTACCTCAGGTACCATACCATACCTTACCTCAGGTAACTTACCATACCTTACCTCAGGTAGCTTACCATACCTTACCTCAGGTACCTTACCATACCTTTACTCAGATACCTTACCATACCTTACCTCAGGTAGCTTATTATACCTTACCTCAGGTACCTTACCATACCTTACCTCAGGTACCTTACCATACATTGCCTCAGTTAGTAAACAAGGAGGGTAGCTGTTAAAAGAAAGGAGAAGTCTGGTTGGAACGTGAATAGAGTGAAGGAATTTTACTTATAGGAAGGTGTAGCCCACACACATCCATGTGGGTGTCATGCTTCATCATTGGGCTTAGCTCCTTGTGGGACCAGTGCTGCAATGCCTCCCATGCCCCGCAAGAGGGCCTTTTGCGGAGATCTTTTTTCAAATAGCCGTGATGAAGAGTGTGGGTGTGTGTGGGAAGGTCAGTGTAAGTGGTGAAATAAAGAGACTTAAAACTACCTTAGGGGTATCAGAAGCTATTTTAATCAGAGGTACCCTTGGCAGATTAAAAACCAACAGCCCGTAAGAAAACTCCTTCATACTAAAAAATAAGATCAAAGTGGTAATCCTATATCAAACCCAGGCCTGTGCGTACCATCTGCACCTTACTACACCGTATCTCACCTCAAGTACCTTGCGTTCCCTTACCTCAGGTACCTTACCTCACCTTATGGGACCTTACCACATTATGGGACCTCACCTCAGGTACCTCACCTTATGGGACCTCAACTTATGGGACCTCACCTCAGGTACCTTACCATACTACGCTTCACCTCAGGTACCGTACTTCACCTCAGGTACCGTAATTAACCTCAGGGTCCGTAGTTCACCTCAGGTACTTCACTATACCTTACCTCATGTACCGTACCATACCTTACCTCGGGTACCTTACCACGATTTACCTCGGGTACGTTACCATGCCTTACCTCGAGTACCTTACCATATCTTACCTTGGGTACCT
This sequence comes from Calotriton arnoldi, assembly GCA_963921515.1. Classification (NCBI taxonomy): domain Eukaryota; kingdom Metazoa; phylum Chordata; class Amphibia; order Caudata; family Salamandridae; genus Calotriton; species Calotriton arnoldi. Next base: position 902,430 of record CAWUFW010007904.1, read on the forward strand.
TACCATAACTTACCGTGGGTACCTTACCACACATTATCTCGGATACATTACCACACTTTATCTCGGGTACCTTACCACACTTTACCTTGGGTACCTTACCACACTTTACCTCAGGTACCTTACCACACCTTACCTCAGGTACCTTACCACACCTTACCTCAGGTACCTTACCACACCTTACCTCGTGTACCTTACCATACCTTACCCTGGGTACCTTACCATACCTTACCTCAGGTACCTTACCATACCTTACCTCAGGTACCTTACCATACCTTACATTGGGTACCTTACCATACCTTACCTCAGGTGCCTTACCATACCTTACCTCCGGTGCCTCACCATACCTTATCTCAGGTGCCTTACCATACCTTACCTCATGTGCTTTACCATACCTTACCTCAGGTACCTTACCATACCATACCTCAGGTAATTTACCATACCTTACCTCAGGTACCTTACCATACCTTACCTCAGGTACCTTACCATACCTTACCTCAGGTGCCTTACCATACCATACCTCAGGTAACTTACCTCACCTTACCTCACCTTACCTCAGGTACCTTACCATACCTTACCTCAGGTACCTTACCATGCCTTACCTCAGGTACCTTACCATGCCTTACCTCAGGTACCTTACCAGGAGACGTCTGTTGGAATGTGAATGGAGGGATGGAATCTTCCTTATTGGAAGGTGTAGCCCTCACACACCTATGTGGGTGTCATGCTTCATCATCGGGCTTAGCTCCTCTTGGGACCGGCGCTGCAATGCCCCACAGGCCCAGCGAGAGGGCTCTTTTGCAGGGATCTTTTTGCAAATAGCAGTGATGAAGAGTGCGAGTGTGTGTGGAAAGGTCAGTGTAAGTGGTGAAATAAAGAGACTCAAAACTACCTTAGGGGTATCCGAAGCAATTTTAATCAGGGGTGCCTTTGGCAGATTAAAAACCGACAGCCTGTAAGAAAACTCCTTCTTACTAAAAAAGAAGATCAAGGTGGTAACCCTATATCAAACCCAGAGCTATGAGTACCATCTGAACCTTACTGCACCGTATCTCACCTCAAGTACCTTGCATTCCCTTACCTCAGGTAACTTACCTCACCTTATGGGACCTTACCACCTTATGGGACCTCAACTTAGGTACCTCACTGTTGTATTCCGCTTTAGGGGTCCGTATATAGGTTTTCCTGAATCATGTCCTTATATAGGCACAATTCACCTTGCCCTTATATAGGCATAGAATCCCTGTCCTTATTTAGGCATTAACCGTGCACTCCAATTACAGGCATGGTCACCAACATCCGTCCACCCTAACGTCACAACGAGTTCTTAGAAACCAGACCCTTAAGCTTCGGGAGTTCCCCTAGCACAGGACTATTGATTTCTCCACGAACTCATCTATTATGTATGAACCGTTATACCTTAAGGGTTCATTCCTGACGTCTTCCTCTGTCCGACTTCACGTCAATGCTAACATTCCACGACACCTACCAGGTCAATTCAATTCAAAAATAGCTTTATTCGATTTAGTACATAAATCATAAAAGCACAACAATAAAAAAGCTCATGATAAGAAGAAGCATTTTGGCACAATATTAAATACACAGTAAAAGGGAATTCATACATCGACCATAATCATAAACATTTCCTATAATTCACAACACATTTTAAGAATTAGGATACCCCATGAATAATTAAATCACCATCTAAAGTTTGTAACGCTAATAAGGCAGGTCGGCATTGTCTAAGCCCCAGTTTTTTTAAAATCAGTTTTAAAAATCTATTTCTTGAATACATATAAAATTTGCAGAAGAAAATCACGTGTAATGTTGATTGGTTAGAGGTGCCATCACATGGACATGCAGCTAGATTTCTTGACCAATCATTAATGTTTGGGAAAGTTACCAATCTATGGAAGGTCCCCAAACGAAATCATGTCAAAAGCATCCTTTCATAAGATCCGGGTACACGTGTTAAATACGGTTGAATAGCATAGCATGATAGCGTCATTTGATTCTCCATAACTGATTTTTTTGTAATCTCTGACGCGAGCCTGATGGCTTGAAGGTGTGCTAGACAGGTTACTTTAAGGGACTTTCTGCTCAATTTGGTAAGGCTATCTGGTTGCTCAAAATATTCTAAATGGCCAATATCAGACATAAACTTTTTAATGTAGTTTAGCCATGGGATGCTCAACATCCTAGTCAAACCCAAACAATCCTTGATAACCTCACGATTAAAAGTAGTCTCCTCTGTTACCCACACCTTATGCCATAATAAAATTGGCTCTACCAGGTATAAATATACCTTCCCTTGCCCAAGCAAGTTAGAGGAGACCTCGACTTCAGAGGAGCCCGTATCCCGGCCTGACGCACTGAGAAGACGCTGTCATTCCTGCACGCAGACGAATCCAGCTTCCAGTGTTCTGACTCCCCTCGCAGGGTGTTAGAGTGCCAGACCCGGCAGGAGATTCCCACCTCTCTCATTCTCAAGGTATGGAGCTGACTAGATCCTAGAGGGACTTTTGGCATACTAGACTTAACATACTCTTAGTCTACCATACTAGAGAATACTCCACCTACTTCTACCTTTCCCTACACCTAGACTAGGTTAGGTACATTGGGGTAGAACTAGCTTAGAGACACATCGTATGAGTACTCGCATTCTTAGCTCATGTTATTTATGTACGTGAATATATGCTAAAAGATAATGCTATACCAAAGGGGATGATGGACGGAGCGCTAGAGCAAATCAAACACTCACCCCCAGTCAACTGATCTGGGTTTAATCCATCATCATTCTTTAGCTCACTCCACCACCCCAGTTCAGACATGGCCATATGCAAATCAGTCTGACCCTGTGCCTCATGGGAACAGTCCAGCCCGAACTGCCAAGCCATGTCTTCCCTGGACCGGAAACAAGCATCCTGGGACCGGTTTCGGGTTCAAAACCCTCATCAGCCAGGCTATCTTGAATCCAGTGGCAAAGTGAGCAAGGGACCCACGTCTGGGCATACCCTGCCAACTTAGGGCGAACAAAGCGATACCAAAGGGGATGATGGACGGAGCGCTAGAGCAAATCAAACACTCACCCCCAGTCAACTGATCTGGGTTTAATCCATCATCATTCTTTAGCTCACTCCACCACCCCAGTTCAGACATGGCCATATGCAAATCAGTCTGACCCTGTGCCTCATGGGAACAGTCCAGCCCGAACTGCCAAGCTATGTCTTCCCTGGACCGGAAACAAGCATCCTGGGACCGGTTTCGGGTTCAAAACCCTCATCAGCCAGGCTATCTTGAATCCAGTGGCAAAGTGAGCAAGGGACCCACGTCTGGGCATACCCTGCCAACTTAGGGCGAACAAAGCGATACCAAAGGGGATGATGGACGGAGCGCTAGAGCAAATCAAACACTCACCCCCAGTCAACTGATCTGGGTTTAATCCATCATCATTCTTTAGCTCACTCCACCACCCCAGTTCAGACATGGCCATATGCAAATCAGTCTGACCCTGTGCCTCATGGGAACAGTCCAGCCCGAACTGCCAAGCCATGTCTTCCCTGGACCGGAAACAAGCATCCTGGGACCGGTTTCGGGTTCAAAACCCTCATCAGCCAGGCTATCTTGAATCCAGTGGCAAAGTGAGCAAGGGACCCACGTCTGGGCATACCCTGCCAACTTAGGGCGAACAAAGCGATACCAAAGGGGATGATGGACGGAGCGCTAGAGCAAATCAAACACTCACCCCCAGTCAACTGATCTGGGTTTAATCCATCATCATTCTTTAGCTCACTCCACCACCCCAGTTCAGACATGGCCATATGCAAATCAGTCTGACCCTGTGCCTCATGGGAACAGTCCAGCCCGAACTGCCAAGCCATGTCTTCCCTGGACCGGAAACAAGCATCCTAGGACCGGTTTCGGGTTCAAAACCCTCATCAGCCAGGCTATCAGTTCGGGCTGGACTGTTCCCATGAGGCACAGGGTCAAGACTGATTTGCATATGGCTGGGTTCAAACTGGAATGGCATGGTGAGCAAAAAAACGATGGATTTAGGCCCAGATCTCTGTACTGGGGTGAATGTATGACATTGTTCTGCATTCTGTCCATCAACTGTTGTTTTTGCACTTGTCACCCCGAGTGGGACGGGTATGCCCAGACGTGGGTCCCGTGCTTCTCCATGCCACTGGAATCAAGCTATCCTGGCTGAAGAGGGGTGAAACCCCGAAACCGGTCCTAGGATGCTTGTTTCCAGTCCAGGGAGGACCTGGCTTGGCAGTTCGGGCTGGACTGTTCCCATGAGGCACAGGGTCAAGACTGATTTGCATATGGCTGGGTTCAAACTGGAATGGCATGGTGAGCAAAAAAACGATGGATTTAGGCCCAGATCTCTGTACTGGGGTGAATGTATGACATTGTTCTGCATTCTGTCAATCAACTGTTGTTTTTGCACTTGTCACCCCGAGTGGGACGGGTATGCCCAGACGTGGGTCCCGTGCTCTCCATGCCACTGGAATCAAGCTATCCTGGCTGAAGAGGGCTGAAACCCCGAAACCGGTCCTAGGATGCTTGTTTCCAGTCCAGGGAGGACCTGGCTTGGCAGTTCGGGCTGGACTGTTCCCATGAGGCACAGGGTCAAGACTGATTTGCATATGGCTGGGTTCAAACTGGAATGGCATGGTGAGCAAAAAAACGATGGATTTAGGCCCAGATCTCTGTACTGGGGTGAATGTATGACATTGTTCTGCATTCTGTCCATCAACTGTTGTTTTTGCAAAAGATAATGCTAGCGCAGTATTATTTATTTCTACTGCTTACGCTGTACATTATTTATCTTGCATACTGTCTTGTGATTATAACAGCACATATCTCTTACACGAGAAACAAGACTGTTCAATAAAACCCTTTTTATTGAAATGCCCGTCTTTCCTTTCTGTGTAACTCTGTAGAAACTAAGCAGGCACGATTGAATGAGTGAAACTGTTATCTATTGTTTCCACGATTCTGAGACATGTTCCGCTTCTAAAGGGAAACAAAGTTGTCATGTTTTTCGGTTGCCAGAAACTACTCCCTTCTTGTTCTCAAGGAGTTTCTAGTGGCCTCTGAGCTAGCTGGCACAGGTAATTAAGTTTAATATAATCGATAGGGACATACCGACCTTAGTCCTATGTCAAACCTATAGGTTATATTATTCCAATGCGCAGAGCCTATTAGGGAAATAGGAACTACACTACATGGCGCCCAACGTTTGGTAAGGCAGTAATTTAACGCAAGATACTGAGTAACTCATTCGTGCTTTTCTCAGAGACCCCTACTCACATACTCCTTAAGACGTCCGGAGTGGGTAGGGCTAAATATCCGCCATAACTAAATAGGGAAGCACCCTATATATTAGTTGTTTGGTTTGTTCAACGTTGAAGGATACAGTGTTCCAAAATATTGTGCACCTTATCTTTTTGTTTCCTTGAAACTTGTTCTACATTTTTCAAAAAACAAAATGCCTGACTCCGACAACGGTGACGTTGCGGGTCATCCAGCTTTAACAGCTTATAACATCACAGGTTTTATTGAAACCGAGGAGGGTGTCATAGACATCAATCCAAACTTAAGAAGAGCCATCACTCTAAAACTTATAAAACACGGCCTACCACCAAGAGGAGGTAGAGCAGTTTTCGTGATAGAGGCACACGAATCCTTTCAGACAGAGGTATTCTATTCATGGGTAATATTTCCTGAATCAAATTCAGTAACAAGACTGTTTCACTTCTACAAAGAAGATGATCCACCAGAGGAATATATTCCTTTCGAGGATATTGAAATTCCACTAACATACCAGGAGCATCAGCTCTGGTTTAAAGGCGCCCTAAAACATCACAGAAACATTACCAGGCTCGGTCCACTAGGTAGACCAGGAGCAACATGGCCGATTCTAGCCGGCTACATACCTCATCCTGACATCGAAATAATGTCAGACGAGGAACTACTTACTCAACTACAAGAGTTAATAAAAATCTACAGACAACTAGTCCAATATGTCATGCGGACTTTCACAGTCCAACCACCATTGACACTTCCAAATCAAACTCCTCAACCGGGGAATACACTAAAAATTACACCACAGACTCTATACGCAGTCATGGGAAAAATGCCCACAAAGCGTAAGCAAATTCCATTCTGGATAGCTCAAAAAATTACTCAAATTGAAGCAGTATTTCCAAATACTAGCCCATATGAGAAACACAGAATCCTAACAATCTGTTTACCGATGGGGATCACACCACAACTGGAAGACTGCACCACTTGGGGCTCAGTCTTTGCTGCCATCTATACTAAAACACATGGTATTCCATCAATTTCAGTAATACCAGATGTCCTGAAACAAATTCAAAACGAATACGGGGCAGAGCCTGCTCTAAATTTAGGAATGAAATTACTGAAAAATTTCGAGCAGGTCTCAACAATAATATTATCTAATATTAAAGGGGAGGCAGCAGCAGTGGCGATCCGCCAATGCTTAAGGGAATTCGATGTTACAGAACATCAAACAGAACTACCCAGAATAATAGAACAATCATATGCAGAATTAGGCAGAGATAGTTTGGGTGGAAGACCAGTGAAGCCAAACTATCTGAAAGTCCTGAGAAGGACTCTATTAAACAATCTCCTACATCTTCTAAAAAGAAGTGGGAAACTAACAAACAAAATTCAAACGAGAAACGTTCTCAATCCCGAGGTAGGTCTCCTCAAAAGGAGCCCTCTGAAAGGAGGTTTAACCTCAGGAATAGGGATAATTTGAAAAAGCCTGACAGGTATCAAGATACTGATACACGTTCCTCTCGTACCTTTCAGATCTCGTCACAGACATCGGAAAGAAGAGGACGGTCAGAACATAGAGAAGAACGCGTGAAATCGAAAGACGACAAACACGTTCCGAAAAGTAAATCAAAACCTCAATTCTCAAAGAAGAAGGTAGCAGGTCTTGAAGGTCAGACATGCCGAGGATACTGAGAACACAACTCAAGAACGGAGAATGGGCTCAGACAATGCTGGACAGTGCAGCAGAAGTCACAATAGCTCGCCAGAACCTGAAGGAACTTCTGGAGATAGTGGACTTGAATGAGTACATTACAGTTGAGACTGTAGACACCAGGGTTAGTACTCCACAAAAGTTATATGAAATAACACTCCAGATGGAGGGAGACATACCTAGACAGGTGAAAGCACTTTTTTGGGAAAAACTTTCAAGGGGCTATGACATACTTCTAGCAGAAAAAGACTGGCCACCACAATTTGTCAGGGAGTGCCCACATGGCGAGGACATTATTATGCCTGCCTTCTCTAACCATATTCCAATTCACCTAAAATATACTTATGCCAGGAAATGGCAGTTGCCCAGGCCCCAGCATTATACAAAAATCATGTAGGATGGGATGAGGATTCACCTCACCATAAAATACATCTGAAAAATGAACCTACTACACAAAGGCAGTACCCAATAAAGCAAGAAGCTAAAAAACAGGTCAGGGAGATCTTAGATCAACTTGAATACCAGGGGGTGATTGAAACATGCACCTCTTCAATGAACAATCCTTTGTTTCCTGTCTCCAAACCAGACAATACCTATCGTCTAGTTTTGGATTACAGACACTTAAACACTTGTTCAAAAACATTTGCAGTGCAAAATGCACATAGTACAGCATTAATGAATAACATTGTGCGTAAAAAATATAAAACCACATTGGACATCTCAAATGGTTTCTTTTGTCAAAACATAGCACCTGGAAGCAGGTACTTAACAGCTTTCTCAATAATGGGGACCCAGCGTCAATTTTGTCGACTCCCACAAGGGTTCAAGAACAGCCCGGGGTTATTCTCAGCGAGAGTAACGGAGTTACTACAAATTTATGATAATGAGGCATTGTCATATGTCGATGACATCTATCTGACAGACGATGACCTGGACAAACACTTGAACAGGGTGAGCACCATTATACTGGGCTTCGCCTTTGAGGGCTACAAATTCAACTTCAAAAAGTCCAGAATTGCCCATCTCAATGTCCTGTTTCTAGGATATGAGCTTTCAAGTGAAGGCAAGAGCTTGGCAGCCAACTTTTTAGAAAGGTGTGCGCTGCTCCAACCTCCAAAGACGCTGAAAAATTTACAATCCATCCTGGGTTTCCTAAATTTTGGAAGAACTTACATTCTAAATTACGCAGAAAGGGTTAAACCTCTTTACGCACTAATCAAACCTGATTTTTCAATCAAAAATTGGACACAAGAACACACAGAAATCTTGCGTTCACTCCAAGCTAACATGTTATCAACAAATCACTTACAAACACGCGTAAATCAACGCAATTTAGTGATCCGAATAATTTCGGGTCAATGCGGATTCACCTACTTAACATTTAATGAGGGTGAAAAAATACCAATTGCATACAAATCACACTTGTATACACAAGCAGAAAAGCGCTTCACTTCAACAGAAAAAATTCTGACAGCAGTTCAAACCGCTGTAGCAAAAGAAAGAGCTCTAGCCCAAGGGAAACGCATTATTGTCTTAATCCCTGTTCCGGCCTTAGAGGCGGTAACTAAAGCGAGCATTCCAAATGCTAAAGCATTACATCCGAGATGGATACAATGGGTTAATTCTCTTGCTGCAACAGATGTTGAATATGTTTTTGATCCTGATTTAAAAACACAAGCATTCCTGCAATATGAACATGAATGTCCTCTGCCCACTGAGATTCTGCCTCTCGATCAGTACGAATTCATAATTTACACTGACGGATCCGCACAACCCGCAACAGGGAGTAAGCAAGCTTACAGTGCAGCGTGCGCAATCGTTAAAGGTCGCATGCGCGATGGCAACTTCAGACCTATGGTCACAAAAACCCAGTCTCTAGGAGATTGCACAGCCCAGTGAGCTGAACTGCAAGCATTCAAACTGGCACTTGAAAGTACAGATCGAGAATTCCCCACACTAATAGTGTGCGATTCTTTCTACTGTGTGCAGTCGTATAATGAATATAAACAAACTTTGCTTGAAAACGGGTTCGAAGGTGCAAAAGTTGGCACAATAAAGCATAAAACGCTTTGGGAACAAGTAGTTCAGTTAAAAAGCGAACTACCAAAGGCTCACGTGATCCATACACTGAGTCATCAACGTGATGGCGTTCACGTTGCAGGGAATTCAGTGGCTGACGAAGCCGCAAAGGGAGCTGTTCAGACGGCTTCCGTAGCTGCGATCACTCGTTCAAAAACGAAAATAGACAGTGAGCTAATGTTGGCTGTCAATGCTACGAGCAAAGGCAGTGGTGCAGCGTTACCAAAAAAGTTTCCACTTAAGTACTCTTATGTAATTGATGCGAACAACGTTCCTTTTGCTCGAATCCCTGGAGTGGGGGATAGGGTAATTCCAAACATGGAACGTAGAGCTGCTTTGATTTATGAAACACATTTGGGGGAGGGTCTGTCACATCAAGGGATCTCTAAAACAATATTGACATTAAAAGAGATGTACTGGTGGCCTGGGATGAATACAGAAATACACATATTCATCAATAATTGCATAGACTGTAAATTACAGCGAGAAAGCCACCAGACACCATGCTACGAATGTAGCTGCCCAGTACAGACAACATTGTTAGACAGCATTAGACTATTTATGCACAGGCGTCCTCATGGACAAGTGCAATCCCACAAATACTAAGTCAAGGTTCCTATGGATATGGCCTCAGCGCTCGGCTGACGCTCGAACTGTTATAAAAGATTTGCGAGTCTTTATCGGCACATACGCAATAGGCACGCTACATTCTGACCAGGGCCCTGCGTTTAGCTCTCGGGCTTACAAAGACGCCATGGCCAGTCTGGGCGTTGCATTGCGGTACTCCTCTCCGTTTCATCCTGAGGGAAATTCTGTCATGGAAAGGAAAAACCGGGACATAAAGCAGTCTATAACAGCTAGGGTATTAGGTTCGGGTGATGGGTGGGTCAAACATCTTTATGGGGTCCAACGCTCATTAAACAATTTGCCAAGAAGTTCTCTAGGGGGGGTCACTCCATATGAGGTCCTATTTGGGACAAGAATGTGGGTGCCCGATCTGGAATGTAGAGGCACAGTGGTGGAAAATAAACCCTTTGAGATCAAAGATCGTTTGGCTGTTTTACAGGAGCTAAATGAACTAAGATCGAAACAAAGCAACGTGTTCCTGCAGCCAACCACCACTGGGGAAAAACCGGCGGTCCCAGCAAGGCCTGTCTGGATTCCAAAAGTTGGGGATCTAGTCAGAGAGAAGATTGCGGACAAGAAGGAATTTGGACCTTCTTACAGACAACCAGTACCTGTCCTAGCCATACACGGAACAAGAACAGTACTTCTACCGCCCCTTGCTGGAAAAAAAGGAGAAAAGATTTGTGTCCATCGACCTCATCAAACCACAGTATGTGGCCAATACTAAATAGTAGGCCTCGTGGACTCCGACCTAGTAGCAGACACACTCCTCTCGCTACTATCCAAGAGGTTCAGACTGAAAGACTGATAACCATCGAGAATTCAGCAGTAACAGATGAAGGACTGAGCAACAATGCTATGGAACTCATCCCTCTTGAAACACAAGTAACAGTTCGTCCAAATACACCTGTCTGCACCAATGTAACAAGTGATCAACTGGTTCCAGCGATTTCTACAAATCCTGATGCAATCCCAACAATTGACAGAACTGCTTCTGGCTACTTCATTAACTTTGATACGTTTTCGGAGGATCCAAGTGAGCCCGAGACGTCGCCAGCATCAAAAACCTTTAAACAGCAAGTACAAGACTTTTTGCATTTTTTGAAAAAGACTTATCTAGTTTCACCATGGAATGAACTTTGGGTTATTTCTGGAATATTTTTCTTCCTGCTGTGGCTAGCTTTGGTTATGACTAAGAGCGTGCTTATAAATGGGAGATACATCCATTTGGACATTGAAAGAAAAGAAGTGAACTTACTTTTGAAACCTCACAAATCATCCCATCGTGAAACAAGAGACTTGTCTGCAGTGAGCATCACAGCCGTTCCTATACAGGATGGTATAGTGTGGGACAAAACAGATTTTGATATTTTTGGACCGACGTGAACATTTGAACATTCCACATTTATTTAAGATCTCACTAAGTGATTGGGACTTTGAAACTGTAAATGATATGATGTTTGACCTAGAAAAATCTGCTGCATTTTCTAATAATGAATATTTAGAGGGTTCATCAGACTATGAACAGCTGTATTGCTATAACCACTATGGTCATCATTTTTTGCATAAATCTGCAACACCTAGAAATGTGTTTATGTTTAACCAATGGGAGCATTGTCCTACACCACCAAAAGGTAGTTCAAAAACATTTGCTAAGAAGTTTCCACATTTTTTCAGGATACAATACATCTGATCCAGAAACATTTTATTATAGAAATGTAAACAAAACAGGACTGAAAAATATGTTAACAAATACAAAACAGATTTACTCTGCAGCTTTTATTGCCCAACTGTCTAGACCGGGTTTCGACTTATGGAAAGACACAATATACACAAAATCTGTCTGGGGTACTAAAGATTGGCAAGTGCAGGGGATAGAAGCTTTATTTAGAGCCTGTATCGTCCCTCAGCAAATAATGTTTTTGAATGACACGGTCCAACAAACGTATTGCCTTGGGTTAGCCAAGATTAAAGACATGAAAGCACCTTCTGTACCGACACCTGCAAGTGATAACAATACACAGGCAGCGGTTACAGTTGACACAATACTACAACTCAACAGAACAAATCCTGATTGGAGAAAATGGTTGATCTGGCCCACAGACACAAACAACTGTCAAGGGAGATTCCTGAATAAAACAAAGGGGTTTACTATTCATAGGCCAGACCCACGATACGTCCAAAGACAGCATCCGGGGGTAGTAACAACATACAGTGTAGGAAAATTATGCCTTGATTGGCTGCAAAAATCTACACTTAAGGATGTGAAACAACACTTATCTTTACTTAAAGAAGACGCAGACCTTAGGGAATTCTTGCTTGGACCAAGAAAACCGCGTCAAAAACGTTTCATATATGCCGGCATTTATGCCGGCATTTATGCTGCTTATAATGAAGCATGGAAGGTGTCACAGATGGAGGCCGCAGAACGAATACGTGAACTTGATCGTATTAACTTAGAGAAAACTCTCTCTGTGGTCGATAATGGGTTAACAACTTTGTCCTCCAGATTTTATTCATTGGACAGTATTGTATCCTCTGCTATCGACATACTGGAACAAGATTTAGCCATGTTACAGCAAGGCCAGTCTCAGTTACGTTCTATTATGTTATTAAGCTGGACCTGCAATCTTTGCGTGCGGGCTATGTGCCTTGGCGTTTTATCAACACGACGGCTCTGTTTGCAGAATACAATCTAACTGATAAACAGATCGAACTGGCACAAAGGGGAGCAAAGTATACAGTACTGAGCATTGAAAAACTTGAAAAATTACCATTCACAGTGGCAGAAAAACCAGCTACAGAATGGCTTATTCATGCAAAATTAATCTACCTGTGACTACTTTCCAGTTTCATTATTGCCTTAGACAGATGCAAGCAGGCAAATATGAAAGGTTGGGTAAAGAATACATTAAGACATCCTGGAATTTACCTTACACCTATAGATGTTGGAGTGGGGATCGTGAAGTGTTTCTAAGCGGTACACACTGTGAAAGTGCACTAAGCGGTTCACTGATTTGTCAGGACATTTCCTTACACGAGGCTTGTAATGGTTCTGTGGCAAATTTGTCCTGCCACCAGCAGGGTACACCAGCTGCTGAGATTAATCCAACGTTTGGACAACTTTCTAATGGGAGTTACCTCATGTTGAATGATCAGAGTTGCTGTGGCATGTTGCCAGGCATCCCATATCTAGTAACGGTCAACTCCAGGGTCACTTGCTGTATGCAAGTATTGTTTGCCCCAATAGACACAGTCAGGGAGTCGCCTTTGTGGCCTTCGTTGAATGTCTCTTTTATACGATTTGATACTTTAAGCAGAATGAAAGCCATGCTTTTACAACAATCAGTGCCTTTGACCTCGGCCAAAGAAACCTATGATCTACAAGTTGCAAGGACTTCGGCTGAGATACAAGCTTTAATTCAGTACAAACTGCCCTATACATTTCGTAGAAATGATAGGACGTATCTTTAATATGTCAGATACAAGCGGAATTGTACATGTATTTAAGACCATCTGTTCCGGACTATTAGCACCTTTCCAGGCTGTCCTCGGAATTATCCCAAACTTCGCACATTCGGTGTTTGGTGGTGTGCCGTTAATTCTAGCACTTGTTGCAGGAATTCTGTTTCTATTCCTCCTACTACTCTATGGCAAGCCTCTTCGCCAACATCACTCCGAGCGATGTGGAGAGAGTCCTCCTTGAACGGAGATGCTGTGAGCGAATAGTACAGCTTTTGGGCATGCCTCGTCTAAGGGAACTTAATACAACGTGGTTCCTGTCATTCAGACCAATCTGGCAAGATTGCATCTTACCTGTTCTACGCTGCCTGTTTTGTGGTGAAGAATGCGTGCTAGACACCTGTCTAACACTCCCATCAGTCATGCCAACGGATATCGATACTCTGCTGGACCCGATAACGGCCCATGCTGTGTGTTGTCACCAGAGGCTTCCAATCCTGATGGCGGCATTCATTGAGATCTCACAGACGCTTCCGGCTGCTGCTGGGGTACGAGATGGATCAACGGGCACACAGGTAACAACGGACGCGAACATTGCATCTTCTGTTGAAGGCGATGTTTCTCATCTCTGTGCAATTAACTTTCTGAACGAGGTGTTCCAAATGTCGCCAACTTCGGTGGATGATATTTTGGCTACGGAAATAGATGATCTAATGTTTACGCCAGACCCATACACTGATTTTGATTCGGCTCACAGTGTACCAGGGCAACAATGAAATTTGGCCTTCATATTTTTCAAACTTGGAACTTTTCCCAGAATTGAACTTTTTTCTTTTTTTAATTTTTGAAATGACATGGCAAATGAACAATCTGCTTACAGTAGAACTAGTCTTATAAAACGGACTTCTTTGAATACTTCCAGGGACACATTGTCACCTTACTTGTCTAACATTTCATTTACTTCCATGATATGCAATGGCTTTTATTTTAGGAACTTACCGACCATTTCATCATATATATATATTACCATTTCATTCACGTTGCATTCTACTTCCGTTATATGCTTAGAATGAAAACAATGCTTTAATGTACAGTACCTATGACATTTCAACAGTTTTGAGCTTCTTTTAAAATGCTTTTAGAAATGTTTTCAGTAATATGTGGTACTCAATTTTATGTTTAGCATTTAATATGTTTAGCATTTAGTATTATCGTTCAATCGAAGATGGAGTGGGTGTTGTATTCCGCTTTATTGGTCCGTATATAGGTTTTCCTGAATCATGTCCTTATATAGGCACAATTCGCCTTGCCCTTATATAGGCATAGAATCCCTGTCCTTATTTAGGCATTAACCGTGCACTCCAAATACAGGCATGGTCACCAACATCCGTCCACCCTAAAGTCACAACGAGTTCTTAGAAATCAGACCGTTAAGCTTCGGGAGTTCCCCTAGCACAGGACTATTGATTTCTCCAAGAACTCAATTATTATGTATGAACCGTTATACCTTAAGGGTTCATTCCTGACGTCTTCCTCTGTCCGACTTCACGTCAATGCTAACATTCCACGACACCTACCAGGTATAAATATACCTTCCCTTGCCCAAGCAAGTTAGAGGAGACCTCGACTTCAGAGGAGCCCGTATCCCGGCCTGACGCACTGAGAAGACGCTGTCATTCCTGCACGCAGACGAATCCAGCTTCCAGTGTTCTGACTCCCCTCGCAGGGTGTTAGAGTTCCAGACCCGGCAGGAGATTCCCACCTCTCTCATTCTCAAGGTATGCAGCTGACTAGATCCTAGAGGGACTTTTGGCATACTAGACTTAACATACTCTTAGTCTACCATCCTCGAGAATACTCCACCTACTTCTACCTTTCCCTACACCTAGACTAGGTTAGGTACTTTGGGGTAGAACTAGCTTAGAGACGCATCGTATGAGTACTCGCATTCTTAGTTCATGTTATTTATGTACGTGAATATATGCTAAAAGATAATGCTAGCGCAGTATTATTTATTTCTACTGCTTACGCTGAATATTATTTATCTTACATACTGTCTTGTGATCATAACAGCACATATCTCTTACACGAGAAACGAGGCTGTTCAATAAAACACTTATTATTGAAACGCCCGTCTTTCCTTTCTGTGTAACTCTGTAGAAACTAAGCAGGCACGATTGAATGAGTGAAACTGTTATCTATTGTTTCCACGATTCTGAGACATGTTCCGATTCTAAAGGGAAACAAAGTTGTCATGTCTTGCGGTTGCCAGTAACTACTCCCTTCTTGTTCTCAAGGAGTTTCTAGTGGCCTCTGAGCTAGCTGGCACAGGTAATTAAGTTTAATATAATCGATAGGGACATACCGACCTTAGTCCTATGTCAAACCTATAGGTTATATTATTCCAATGGGCAGAGCCTATTAGGGAAATAGGAACTACACTACATCACCTTATGGGACCTCACCTTATGGGACCTCACCTCAGGTACCTTACCATAATATGCTTCACCTCAGGTACCGTACTTCACCTCAGGCACCGTACTTCACCTCAGGGTCAATAGTTCACCTCGGGTACTGTACTATACCTTACCTCAGGTACCATACCACACTTTATCTTGGGTACCTTACCACACTTTATCTCGGGTACCTTACCACGATTTACCTCGGGTACCTTACCACGGCTTACCTCGAGTACCTTACCATGCCTTACCTCGAGTACCTTACCACGCCTTACCTCGAGTACCTTACCACGCCTTACCTCGAGTACCTTACCACGCCTTACCTCAGGTACCTTACCATACCTTACCTCAGGTACCTTACCACACTTTATCTTGGGTACCTTACCACACTTTATCTCGGGTACCTTACCACTCTTTACCTTGGGTACCATACCACACTTTACCTCAGGTACCTTACCACACCTTACCTTGGGTACCTTACCATACCTTACCTCGTGTACCTTACCAAACCTTACCTTGGGTACCTTACCATACCTTACCTCAGGTGCCTTACCATACCTTACCTCAGGTGCCTTACCATACCTTATCTCAGGTGCCTTACCATACCTTACCTCAGGTGGTTTACCATACCTTACCTCAGGTGGTTTACCATACCATACCTTACCTCAGGTAATTTACCATACTTTACCTCAGGTACCTTACCATACCTTACCTTAGGTACCTTACCATACCTTACCTCAAGTGCCTTACCATACCTTACCTGAGGTGCCTTACCATACCTTACCTCAGGTGCCTTACCATACCATACCTCACCTTACCTCGCCTTACCTCAGGTACCTTACCATACCTTTCCTCAGGTACCTTACCATACCTTACCTCAGGTACCTTACCATGCCTTACCTACTTACCATGCATTACCTCAGGTACCTTACCATGCCTTACCTCAGGTACCTTACCATGCCTTACCTCAGGTACCTTACCATGCCTTACCTCAGGTACCTTACCATACCTTACCTCAGGTACCTTACCATACCTTACCTCAGGTACCTTACCATACCTTACCTCAGGTACCTTACCATACCTTACCTCAGTTAGTACACAAGGAGGGTAGCTGTTAAAAGAAAGGAGATGTCTGGTTGGAATGTGAATGGAGTGAGTTAATCTACCTTATTGGAAGGTGTTGCCCTCACACATCCATGTGGGTGTTATGCTTCATCATCTGGCTTAGGTCCTCCTGGGACCGGTGCTGCAATGCCCCACAGGCCCCGCAAGAAAGCTCTTTTTCTGCGATCTCTTTGCATGTAGCTGTGATGAGGAGTGCGTGTGTGTGTGCAGAAAGGTCAGTAAGTTGTGAAATAAAGTGAGCTAAAACTACCATAGGGGTATCAAAAGCTATTTTAATCACGGGTCCCCTTGGCAGCTTAAAAACCGATAGCCCCTAAGAAAACTCCTTCATACTAAAAAATAAAATCAAGGTGGCAACCCTATATCAAACCCAGAGCTATGAGGACCATCTGAGCCTTACTGCACTGTATCTCACCTCAAGTACCTTACGTTCCCTTACCTCAGGTACCTTACCTTACCTCACCTTATGGGACCTTACCACCTTATTGGACCTCATCTCAGATACCTCACCTTATGGGACCTCACCTCAGGTACCTCACCTCAGGTACCGTAGTTCACCTCAGGTACCTTACCATACCTTTCCTCTGGTACATTACCATGCCTTACCTCAGGTACCTTACCATACCTTACCTCAGGTACCTTACCATACCTTGCCTTGGGTACCTTACCATACCTTACCTCGGGTACCTTACCATACCTTACCTTACCATACCTTACCTTGGGTACCTTACCAAACCTTACCTCGAGTACCTTACCATACCTTACCTCGGGTACCTTACCATACCTTACCTTGGGTACCTTACCACACTTTACCTCGGGTACCTTACCAAACTTTACCTCGGGTACCTTACCACACTTTACCTCGGGTACCTTACCACACTTTACCTCGGGTACCTTACCATACCTTAACCTCGGGTACCTTACCATACCTTACCTCAGGTCCCTTACCATATCTTACCTCAGATACCTTACCATACCTTACCTCAGGTACCTTACCATACCTTACCTCGGGTACCTTACCATACATTACCTCGGGTACCTTACCATACCTTACCTCGGGTACCTTACCATACCTTACCTCAGTTAGGAGACAAGGAGGGTAGCTGTTAAAAGAAAGGAGACATCTGGTTGGAATGTGAATGGAGTGAGGGAATCTTCCTCATTGGAAGGTGCTGCCCTCACACATCCGTGTGGGTGTCATGCTTCATCATCTGGCTTAGGTCCTCCTGGGACCGGTGCTGCAATGCCCCCACGGGCCCCGCAAGAGAGCTCTTTTGTGGCGATCTCTTTGCATATAGTCGTGAGGAGGAGAATATGGCCCTTTACAACGAATGCTTTCAGTACGCATTCCATTACAACGCGGTTGTTACGACTGCGTTGTTTCTACGTGATCCATTACATCGCACGTCGTTTCAACGACTTGCTGTAGGGGGCGCGCTGGACTTAGGAATAGTATTAATTACTATTCCTACTCCAGTTTGCGCAACAGCAGGGAAGGTGTTGGATTTAAAATCCAACACATTCCCTGGTGTTGCACGCCCCCTACAGCAAGTCGTTGATACGACTTGCGATGTAATGGATCGCGTAGAAACAACGCGGTCGTTGTAACAACCGCGTTGTAATGGAAGCGCATTGTGTTGACAGCGTTGTAAACGCTGTTTCCCGATGAGGAGTGCACATGTGTGTGCAGAAAGGTCCGTAAGTTGTGAAATAAAGTGACTTAAAACTACCTTCGGGGTATCAGAAGCTATTTTAATGACGGGTCCCTTTGGCAGCTTAACCCTTTCACTGCTACGCCTTTCCCTCCTGTGCTAAGCTTTTGTTTGGCTATTTGGGGTAGTTTGCGCTTAGGCCCCTATAACTTTTTGACCACATAAGGTATCCACACCAAATTTGCGTCCTTTTCTTCCAACAGCATCGGGATTTTAAAGGTACCCGTGGTTTGTTGATTCCCTTGGAGGGGACCCAGAAATTAGCCAAAGTACAGCCAAATTTTTTTGGGGGGGGGAAAGTTGGAAAAAAGTGCTGAAGATGAAAGTGTCTGTTTTTTTCCTTGCAAATGGTATCCAGAAAGGGTTTGCGGTGCTGAAATCACCAGCTTTCAGGGACAGACTGACTTTTGTCAGAAAAACAAAAATTTTAACACAGTTTTGGCATTTTACTGGGACATAGCCTATTTTTGCTATTTTTTATGCTTTCAACCTCCTTTCAGTTAATGGTAGAAATGGGTATGAAAGCAGTAATGGATCCTGGAAAGCTATACATTTCAAAAAAGCAGACACATTTCTGAATTCAGCAAGGGATCATTTGTGTAGATCCTTCAAGTTTTTTTCTATAGAAACTAACAGTTGAAAATAGAAAAAATTGAAAATGAGTTGAAAAAAACAGCCGTTTGTGCCAACGTTTTCAACTGTAACTTCTTCTAAGTATGACAGATTTTTTAAAGCAATATACCGTTACATCCGGTGGACCCTTCTGGTTGTGGGGATATATAGGACTTGTAGGTTCACCAAGAACCCGACGAACCCGGAGCCAATAAGTGAGCAGCATCTTGCAATGGTTTTTTATTGTGTACCGGGTATATAGCAATTCATTTGGGAAAATATAAATAGTAAAAACATTTGGTATGAAAGACACCTATGTATTTCTGAAATGGGAACAAAATATAGAGTTTAGAAACATTAGCTATTTGCTATTTGCACATCTCCGAAATTGTGGATACCCATACTAGTATGTGAATTATAGGACATTTTTCAAAGTGACTTTTTTACACATTGTCTTACATTTGTAAAGCAGAAATGCATCGAAAGTCAATAGGTAATAACAGTTGCTCTACAATTCTGTCTTCCCCTAAGTCTCCCCATAAAAATGGTACCTCACTTGGAATCTGCATGGATCCACAAAATTCCACCCACCCCGCATTCCCCAAAGTCTTCTGATAAAAATGATACCTCACTTGTGTGGGTAGACCTAGTGCCCGCGACAGGAAACGACCCAAAACGCAACGTGGACACACCACATTTTTACAGTGAAAACTGATCCTTTCTTGGCAAAGTACCTAGTTGTGGAATTTGAATCCTAGCTCTACCGGCACCTAGGGAAACCTAGCAAACCTATACATTTTTGAAAACTAGACACCCAGAGGAATCCAGGATGGGGTGACTTGTGTGGCTCTCCCCAGGTTCTCGAACCCAGAATCCCTTGCAAACCTCAAACTTTGTAAAAGAACCCCACATTTTTCTCACATTGCTGTGATGGAGAGTTCTGGAATTTGCGTGGATCAACAAATTCCACCCACCCCGCATTCCCGAACACAACACATTTTTACAGTGAAAACTGACCCTTTTTTTGCAAAGTGCCTAGCTGTAGATTTTGAACTCTAGCTCTGCCGGCACCTAGGAAAACCTAGCAAACCTATACATGTTTGAAAGAAGGACAACGGGGAATGTTCGCTCTCTGGCAGCACAATAATCTGGCGGTCATCTTGGACTCTATATCAATAACTTTTAAGTGCAGGGAGAGGTCAGGAGAGTCAGGAGAGTCGCACCGAATCACGCCCCTCCACCGAACTGCGCCACAGCATTGTTTTTGCTGCCGGTGGAGGTGAGGCGAGGCAGGAGACAGTACAGGCGGTGTGGCCCAAGCCCACGGAGGAGCGGTTCTAGTTATTAAAGCTGCTTAAGCCTGAGGGCCCTTGCTTTCAATGGTGACTCAGTGTTGGTGCTCAGATTCCAATAAATGATTTCAGTGGAAGCTCCCATATTCCAGTACTGACGCCTTGTTTCCTGCCCATTTACCTGCCTGACTACCGGTCCCTTGTTCACCAGCATCTGGGGCCGGGACTTGACAGGGATTGTGGCCCACAGAGACACAGACACTGGGATTCACGTTTGGGCCCGGACTCGTACATAGGGGGGTGTGCAGATACACTTGAGCGGAGTCCCGTCTGCCCAGTCGCTTGGGGTGCTGCAGAGAGGACTGACTTCAGCGATCCCTTCATCGCGCAAGAACCAAGCACTCTGCACTTTTGTTGGGGGGGACCACAGCCCCCACCAGGCAACACGGCAGGAGCCGCCCACGCCCTTCCGTCGCGCCAGGAGGCACTGAAAAGCTGAAGCCCGTCTGCGCCCGTCAGAGCCCGGAGGAGGCTGGACTGGGCCCATTCTCTTGGCCCTTCTAATTCAGACCCTGATTTTAGGCTTGTGGTGGTGAAATCCTACCCCCGAAGCTACGTGACGGCATAAGGTAACCCTACCATTTTCCCCTATTTTGAGCAGACACAAGGTCATTTTTACTGTGGGGAAACGGAAGCCTACACCTGCCCCAAAAACCACTGACACTACTCTTGATGGTTTCCTCCAAAAGGCGGTAGGGGCTATTAGCAAAGAAATTGAACGTGCTGAGCGGAGACTTTCATTAGCACCAATTCCCGATTCACTTCCCTCTGTTCTTGTTGACAATGAACTCCAGTCGGATATCCCTGAAATAGTCATTGACCAGAGGCCTCAACCTACAATCTCGCCCACTGTTATAGTTTTGAGCCAGGGTGAGCCTTGTGTAACACAGGAAGAGGTAGTTGAGTCCACCACCCGCTCAACTGAGGAGCAGACTGGACCACAGACTGCACCAGGTGGAAAGAGGAAACAAACTGAGATGGCAGGGGTAGCCCATAATTTAAATGGCCAGTCGCCAAGGACTAAGAGAACTAAACAAACTCATACACTAGGAAATGTGTGTAAATCTCGTACAGGAGGGGGAAGAAGCATTGTACAGGATTGGCTTGATACCTCAATCGGAAAATTTTGTAAATTAGTTCAGGAGGACTTGGCACCTATTCTAACTAGATTGGTCAGTAAAGAGGAGCAACTAACCCAAGTTCTACAGGAGCTAGCGAAAAACTCGCCAGCAAAAAAGCAGGCTGAAAGGGTAATTCAATTAAGCAGCATAGCCGAAGGGCAGGGTGTTGTTCTTTCTGGTGTCTCCTCGGCCGGGGCGGCCCCCGTAAGAACCACATCTATTTCAAATAATACGGCTCCCTTCCAAGATCCCATCCACAATACCGCAAATATTAACCCCCTGGCCATGACATCAAGGGATTTTGCGTCCCAGGGGGTCGCCCCTGGAAATTGTCGAAACTTGGGACATGGGGCCCTGTACCAAATACGATCTGACTCGGTGGGCGGGGGTAGACCGCTCTCTGGAGCCACAAATGCAACATTCGACCACAAGCTTCATCAAGTGGGCTTGGGTCAAAAACACACTAAACCTGCCCCCAGAAAGTACACCCTATACTTTGATCCTGACGGGGTCCCGTCATTATCCTTCGGTCAACAAGAAAGTTGTCAAAGCCTCATAAATAAATCAGCACACTGGTGTTCCAAGAAAACTCCCCCTCATTTAAACTGGTTTGAATATATCATCATGGCCAGGCGGGTGAGTTAGGTGGGTTGCATGACCAAAAGCATACAAGGGGAGTGTGTTGTTCTGAATTTTAGTGATGCGAGGTGTGTGCATTTTGCTTTAAAACATCTCAGGGATTCACCTGGCGAACTGATAAAGGCTCGCCCATTGGGTTTTTTCTATCCCCCCAACCAGGTTTTTACCATAAGTCAGCGGCCTGTACAGCCAAGAAAGAATACATACCCCCCCATTCAGCCCCTTTTTACCCATCCCAACCGCTTTGATGCCCTCTCAGGTTTGACTGAGATCGACTGACTGACTATACGATCTGGACAGCCAGCCGACAAGAGAAGTAGGGGTTTCCAGTATTCCGACTCAGGGAGAGTGTCACATGAAGATGTACCTGGTCATTTACAACTCCCAGAATCTTCTGGCATAAATCTGTAGAATTGTATTACTGTAAATGAGAATATGAACAACCCTGTAAACTACTCCCAGTCCCCAAACTTAATTACTGAGGATAACTATGAAGGAGAGGGTCTAGGCCAGATAGCTCTTGTTAACACGCCCGCTATTACTCCTATATCAGTGGACTTGAACCAGGGTCACCGCCAATGTTCCCTCTAATTTTTTTCCTCTGTGTGCGGCAGTGTAGGGTCTCTGTGCGCTGCAGCCATGGCTATGTGCGCCAGGAACCAGACCGCGTGTGTGTGCAGCGCCAAATATTACTCCAAACTTTTGCTTGAAAAACCAATCACCCCGCAGCCCAGCTCTGTTAAGAAGAGAAATGGTATTCCTCTGTCTGATGTAACATTTCCTATACATTGATTCAGTGTCTGTGTAACGTGTATGCAATGTAAAGTGCTTAACACCTTTCACTGGTATGAGTGGCGCTAATAACAAAATAAATATGAAAGAGAGTGGGGTTATGGAGACTTGAGGGGCACTGTTTAAGGTTGGTAATGAGAGTATCCATGGCGGAGGTGGTCATTGGGGCGCCAACAAACATTGTCACACCAGGCGCCACCAGCACTAAAGCCTGCCCTGTTCAATTGGCACTAATAATTACAGTGAAATTATGAAAACGTCCCACCTTGCAATTTGAAACCTTGGCAGCTATGTTGCTGCATTTCTTTTCTTAATAGGGCTGGGCTGTGGGGTGATTGTGTGCATTTGTTAAGGTTTTCGTGTTAATTGCAGCTCATGATGGGTGCTGCGATTAACATGAAAACTTTAACTAAAGGCACAGGGATATCTTAAGGATTTTGAGGGCCCTGGTCCAAACTTATTTCTGGGGCCCCTGATCAGAACAGCTTTTGATTTATGATCCAATTTCAGCTTTTTCATGTCCTTTTTGGCCAGGTCACCGACACTGCAGAGGCACGCTGGTCCAAATTCTAAATGTGCTTCCATCTAATATTCAGGGATAGTAATATATGTTTTCAAAATTGTAACATAGCAGCCAGAAGGAAACGAGAGGATACTAGTGAGAAATAGGATTTAGTGGCGGAGAAAGGGGAGAGAGGAACAAAGGAGAAAAAAGTCATGGCGCAAAGATGAGAAATGGAGAAGGGGGTAATGGAGAAATTGGTAAGAGAGGGACGGAACGAGAAGGGCAGCCAGAGGGTCTGGAGAACTGGGAGGGAGAACAGAGAATGGAAAACCGGTAAGAGAGAAAGCAAAGAACAGGCAGCGAGACGGAAATGGAGACAAGAATGGGATGGGGAGAAGGGGAAAGTGGGTAAATGTGGAGTGGGACAGATATGAGGAAAAGGAAAAAGATGAGAAGGAAACAGCGAGAGCAGCTGAGGAGTGGAAGAAAAAAGGACAAAAGATATGTCAGAGAAGACAGCAAGTGTGATATGGCAAGGCTTCAGAAGTAGCATCTCTGCATTTCGACGTTGGGGTTCTAAAGGAGACTTTTTCGCCATCTTGTCATTTCTAAACGCTCGCTCTATGTAACCGTGCTCACTTGAATGAACTAAGAAGGGTGGAAGGCTGGTTAGGCCTTGCCAAGATTTTGAATCTTTCCAAAATGCATGTCTGAGCAGATGGCAGCTGCAAGTGTGTAAATGACTGATACATCTGTCGGGAGTATTCTCTTCACTAACACTTGCTCATTTCCTACAACACTCTCCAAACCACTTCCTGCAGGCACGAGCTCGGGCTCCGGGTGCTATGAATGGACTAGTCTTGCACTGGCATGGAGGATATCCAGAGTGACCCCCTGCATGGAAGACCCAACGCTTCCCGCAGCTTTTGGCTTCCACCGAGAAAGCTCCCTTGTTCGTGACATTTCCTCCTGGTAGTCTCCAAATCTCACATGTAGTGCCAGGTCTCATGTGCTTACTGGCAGATTTAGACTCTTAGTTAATCAGCACCTAACGTGCCCTTTCTCACATTCTGATTGTGTGATGTTCCTAGCTGACAGTGGTTGACTTATGATGGACACTACGTTCAGGGCTCTAAGTGGGCCGGGTCACACCGGTGCTGAGCACCTGCAGTTTTTTAAAGGGGGCTTCGAAACGGGTCTCTATCGGGCTCTGTTTTGTGCCCTGGCACAGACGGTCCGTTTTTTCCGGACTGCAGTGACAGCAGTGAGCGTGCTCACACTGCTCACTTCTCACTAGTGGAGAAGTTACGGCATGACGTCATGCCAGGTGAGCGTTGTAGGGGGAAGGGAAATCCTTCAAAGAGTCTTTTCTCTCTGGATTTCCCTTCTCTTTTGAAACTCAGGAGCAGCAACATTGTCGTGGTGTCACCAGGGCTTTAAGTGGAAGCTTTTTCAATATTATATACAAGCCATAGTTGCTGCTTATTTATCTTATGCAACTAACCAACCACTGACAAAGCCAATAGTCCAACTTGTTGTAGGTATGATGTTACTTGTTGTATCATAAATCTGGATGCAATGACAGAAACAGCAAAATACAAGTCAAGTGGCATACTATGCCCAGCACAGAAAAGTTTAATAACAGTCACACAATCACCCCCAAGCTGCGCTCTATTAAGAAGAGAAATTCAGCAAGTCTACAAACAGGGGTGTGCTTTACATGCCAAGTTTATAGAGTTGCTACATATCTTTTCTTAATAGAGCTGGGCAGCGAGGTGATTGTGTGACTTGCTAAAGTTTTCAGGTTAATCGCAGCGCCCGTCAGGAGCTGCAATTAACAAGAAAACTTTAACAAAGTCACACAATCACCCCGCAGCCAGTGCTTAATTTGTGCCGGTGGTTTCCGGTGCTCAGCACCGGCACGTAATTCACAGGGCCGGGACGATGCATGCTTCCTTCTCACTACAGCAAGCTCACCATCACCCTGGTACCAGAAGCTGCCTGTGCCCCAGTATTGGCACTCCAGCGGGTTCATCATAACCCCGATGCCAGCTGCTGTGTGTGTCTCAATACTGGCTCCCCGTCTGCTGGAGGTTACCATGCGCAGGTGGGGAATTCCCGCCAGAGCTGGACCTGTGCCTGCACCTGGCTGTCCGACTGCCTGCTGGCACCAAGAGGCCTGGCTGTATGTAAGCACAAGCACCTGGCCCCCTCATGCATCCCATGTGTGCCCCTTTCCCTTCCAGCCTGGCACCACCCAGCGCTGGCCGGCTGCTTGTCACGCTTTTGCGGGTACTGCTGTGAATGCAGTTTCTCGGTCCTGTGTGTGACACTACTTCTTGCCCTGGGCAGTCTTTACAGGTCTCAGTTTTACCTATACGATGTGAAGCGCCCTCCAGTCCGTGGTGTAAAGAAGTGATTCCTCCCACGTGCCCGCTAGGAGAAAATGCCCAATATTCAAACTGTGTGAAACTACATGTTCTTGCTGTCTTGTCGCTTCAGTCAGTGGCCATGTTTGGCATGACATCATAGTGAAGGTATGGTTCAACGACGTCCACCCGGTTTTCACAAGTGTGCATTCGTATTTCACATGATTCACTTGCCGAAGTTAACAAATTTACATTCCGGTCGCCTGCCTCTGGTAATCAAATACAAATAGGCGCAAAACAGCATTGGTAGTGCTTGTGAGCTGAGTGCAAATTGTGTGTGCTTACATACTGCACCTTTTAGCTCTTAGGTGGTAGTGAAAACGCCCAGCAAACATAAAATGCAAAATAAAAGGACGCCATGAATACCGTTTTCACATTTGTGCCCGTTTTTTGCACCTATCTATGTAAATAGAGTTGAATGTGCGTAGGGGACACAAATGTTATGTGCCCTGGGTGTTCTTGCACTGCATGTATCACACCAGTATCAGATTGAGCCAGCATGTATCACAGCACCCACTGTTACTCTTCTGCTGACTCCTGTGTGGATGGGAGTTGTGCACACATCTTTACAAATCCGTTCCGGATATCATCCGATGCCTCTGTCTGGGTCAAAATAAATATATCTAGCTGGGTGACTGCGTGGCATGCTTCCACTGACTGGCCCACCCTGGTTTAAGCATGATGAATGTGTATTGTTCATCATCCTAGTGATGTTATCATGCCTTAATGTCACAGCCCTGTGCAATCACTAAATAATTGTGCCCTGCTCTCTAATTTATCACCTGGCCTGCTTTAGACAGCGTGTCTGCGCCCCCGTTAAATAATTGCATCAGGCGGCTGGCTCCTTATTGAATTGAGCGAGGTACGCTGTGAAAGCACAGGACAGATTTTGAACACTTTCGCATTGTCCATTTAAACAGTGGTCACGACAATGGTACAATTGAGTGGTGGCAGGAATATAGTTGGGCGGACAACTGGAAGAAGTGGCTGCTGCCTCCTAAGAAATAGGTGAGCACCGGGACTTAATTTTTTACAAATTAAGCACTGCCCGCAGCCCAACTCTGTTAAGAGG
This sequence comes from Calotriton arnoldi, assembly GCA_963921515.1. Taxonomy (NCBI): domain Eukaryota; kingdom Metazoa; phylum Chordata; class Amphibia; order Caudata; family Salamandridae; genus Calotriton; species Calotriton arnoldi. The sequence goes on from CAWUFW010007904.1 coordinate 929,440, forward strand.
AGAAATTCAGCAAGTCTACAAACAGGGGTGTGCTTCACACGCCGTGTTTGTAGAGTTGCTGCATATCTTTTCTTAATAGAGCTGGGCAGCGGGGTGATTGTGTGACTTAGCTAAAGTTTTCAGGTTAATTGCAGCGCCCGTCAGGAGCTGCAATTAACAAGAAAACTTTAACAAAGTCACACTATCACCCCGCAGCCCAGCTCTGTTAAGAGGAGAAATTCAGCAAGTCTACAAACACTGCGTGAGCTTTACACGCTGTGTTTGTAGACTTGAGAATTTCTTTTGTTACAAAAGCGCTGCTGTGGGCAGATTGTGAGCTTTTGTTTAACGTATTCATGTTAATCGCAGCTCGTGATGGGCGCTGCAATTAACATGAATACTTAAACAAAAGCACACAATATGCCCCGCAGAGGACTCTAGGTACAAAAGAATAAAGCAAGTGCCCTCCATAATCCCCCAGGCTGCCGCAAGACTTACCTGCCGCTCCCTCGTCGTCTTTTCAAATTAGTCTATTCCGCCCAGGAAATACTCGTTTTCGCGCCGCTCGCTTTATTAAAAGCAGCGGCGCGAAAGCTCTTGCGGGATCATGTGCTGTGTGCGCGCTCCACACACGGCACTGCGCGCTCATGGCAACAGAGGTGCGCGGGCGCGCATGCGCGCAGCTTATTGGGAACAGTGGTCACCGCACTCTTCCATTTAAATTAATTTCCTGGAATATAGCGGGTATCCGCCCCAAATTATCACATGAGGTTTGGTTGGAGTATATTAGCGGATTTGACATCATCTGACTGCAGGAAACATGGCTTAAAGAGGGCATTGTGTTGGACGGCTATCATGCTTTTACTGTTCTTGCCACCCCTTTGTCGGCTGGGAGGGCAAAAGGAGGGTTGGTGACACTAATACAGTCAAATATGGTTCCATAAAAGCCCTCTGTGTAAGTTTGTCGCCTTGGTTTCAACTGATTTGATTTCAAACCTGACGCAGGTCAGGTTATTATTGGTAAATTGTTACTATAATATTTTTGACTCAAATAGCTGTCATGTATAGAATCTTTACAGATGGAAATTAATAATGCATCTGGGAAGTGGCAGCCATTATATATCCTTTGGGTGGGGGACTTTAACTGTACTTCTTGTGTGCATAGTAATAATCGAGTCTATGGCCTCTTGGATACAGAGGGTCAACCTCTGGCATATTTTATCCATACACCGCAGGGCGAGGCATTAAATATTATTATTGAGAACGACCTAGATGGTTTGATTAGCAGTTCTTCAACCCAGTGCCCCACTTTTGGTGGCGGTGGCAGGGAAAGTTTTATTGACTTTATGTTTATCTCTAGGGAGTTCTCATCGTTTGTCAGTGACTTCGAGGTGGTACCCAATTCTTCTAGTGATCACAACCCACTCACTGTCTTTCTTAATTTAGCAGCTCAGGCAGGGATGGGTGATGGTCGCCTGATTCATTACAACCCCAATAAAGGGGTAAGATTAAATTGGGGCAAGATAAATCCTACCCAATTTGAGGCTGAAACAGTAAAATTAATTATGATCTGATAATGCGGTGCCTCCAACAAGGTTCCCCCTCAGTCGAGATTGTCCGAGATTTTGAAAGGATCTGCACAGACGTAGCTAATAGACTAACCCACCCTGCTAGGTCAAAGGAGCCTCAAGAGGCACTGTGGTTTAATGCTAAATGCTCTAGAGCCCACAAGAATCTAAAAATCGCCCTTCAGGCCAGCCCTCATAATAGGACCCAAATTAAATATGCTAGACGATTATATAAATGTACCATTAACAAAAGGAAAGAGGAATTGAGGCGTTTAGCCTGGGAGGACTTGGAGAAAGCAAGTGCCCTTAAAGACAGTAAAAATTTCTGGGATATTATTAACCGTCCTCAATTTACGGAGGAGGTGAAAAAAATGGGTATATTGATCTTGGGCGACACTTGGGAATCCCACTTCTCGGCCATATTTAACCCAAACTGCTTGCAGCTAGCGGGGAGTAGTGAGGTTTTGCCCGCGGATTTAACCTTGGCCTCCCATTTCAGTGCCTCTCTCACAGTGGCAGAGGTTGAAGAAGCCTTAGTGAAAGGAATATGTATGAAAGCCCCAGGACCAGATGAGGTCCCACTAGATTTGTTCAAAAGGTATATCAACCTCTGGGCACCCCTGTTGACTAATGTTTTTAAATCAGTTGTGATTGGCCCCATCCCAGCTTCTTGGAAGGAGGCCATTGTTGTACCTGTGTTTAAAAAGGGCACTAGGAATGACCCCGCCTGTTATAGGCCAATTTCCCTCATCAACGCTACTGTTAAGGTGCTGAGGAGGGTTGTCCTTGCTCGACTTGAGGCTTGGGCAAGCATCAAGGCGGTCATTTCAAAAACCCAATATGGTTTCCAGAGGGGGATGGGTACTACAGAGCAGTGCCTCAATTTGTCCCTGATCATGGGCAAGTATGTGAAGGCCAGGAGGGGGTCTATCCACCTGGCCTTCATGGACTTGTCCAGCGCTTCTGATACCGTTAACAGGGAGAAATTGTGGGCGATAATGGGGGAAATGGGCATAGAGGAAGCACTGATTTCACTTCATGCTAACACCACTGTGGCCATAAGATATGGCACACAGGGGGAAAAGACCAAGCCCATTGTCTCCACAGAAGGTGTTCGGCAGGGGTGCATTTTAGCTCCTTTTCTTTTCTTGATTTATACTAATGGTTTAGAGGCTTTTTTTTATTAGGAAAGAAAATTGATTTCCCCTGTATTGGGGGGAAATCAGTCCTGCTACTTTCATATGCAGATGACCCCGTACTCATGGCCTTGACGGCAAACACACTGCAAAAATCACTCGATGCCTTCACGGATTTTATGTCGGCTCTTGACCTAAAGGTTAATTTTACAAAATCTTATGTTATGGTGTGTGGCCCTAAAAGGACAAAAAACTGAAATGTTATTGTAAGGGGCAAGAGTATTGGGAAGCTGGAAAATGTTACTTATTTAGGGAACGTGTTTAACAGTGAGATGAAGTGGGAACCACTTGCCACTACAAGAGCACAGCAGACAAGTAGGTTAGTGGAGGAGCTCTTCTGCTTTGCCCGCAAGCTAGGCCATAAGCCGGTGACTGAGCTAGTCACTTTATACAAAGTAAAGTGTTTATCTGTTGCGTCTTATGGGGCAGGTGTTTGGGGCTACCATAAAAGTCGCCCTCTACAAGTCATGGAAAATAAGTTTATAAAAAGGTTACGGATGACTCCAAATAGTGCCTCCACACTTTTTTGTCATTTAGAATTGGGGATGGAATATGTAAAGGATCGTATTGACATTGCACCTTTGCTCTTATGGGCCAAAATCTGGTCGTCTGAGGACTTATTGTTCTCTAGGGAGGTGATTGAAGATTGTACCAACTTGGACAATGCACTGTCGATCCCCTGTCTTCGATTTGTGAGGGAAAGGCTATTTGAGATAGGCTTGGGAGAGTACTTTGACAATCTGACGAGTATTCATACAAACGCCAAGGCCATCATAAAAGAGGAGCATCTTCTCTGGGCAACCGCGCGCCACATGCAATCGGAGGCGACAGGTCCCGTTTGCTCGTTCACTGCCAATCAGCAATTTTATTTAACTTTTACTATTAATGTGCAGACACAATTTTTTTTAACCAGACTGCGTCTAGGCACTTTGCACTTTCAAGTGGCATTTCTAAGACAATCTGGGTGGGCCGATAAACTCATTCCTTGTCCTTGCGACAATATGGCAACCCACAGCACGCTGCACTTTATGTTATTTTGTTCGCTCTACAAAGAACCAAGGGGAAATTTTTTAGCACCACTTTTAAGGGATATCCGGCCTTGTACATACGTTGATGGGTTCCAATATTTGCAATCATTGGTTACTCCTGTTATCTGTATTGCGGTCTCAAATTATATCAAAGTTGGAATGGCCATTAGAAAGCGTTATGAACAATAGCAAACAAACAGGATGAGTAAAATCTTTTATCGTGTAATTTTAATTATTATGACATTTTATGGTTGATGATATATGATTTTTTTAATTTATCTGATTTTATTAATAAGTATATGTAAATTTTTTACCTGTAATGTCTGTTTGTCAAACGTTTGTGGTCCTGGTACCGAATAACGTTATTTTGACTGACTGACTGACTGACCCAAAATGCAACGTGGACACACCACATTTTTACAGTGAAAACTGATCCTTTCTTGGCAAAGTGCCTAGTTGTAGATTTTGAACCCTAGCTCTACCGGCACCTAGGGAAACCTAGCAAACCTATACATTTTTGAAAACTAGGCACCCAGAGGCATCCAGGATGGGGTGACTTGTGTGGCTCGCCCCGGGTTCTCAAACCCAGAATCCCTTGCAAACCTCAAACTTTGTAAAAAAAAAACAACACATTTTTCTCACATTTCTGTAATGGAGAGTTCTGGAATCTGTGTGGATCCACAAATTCCACCCACCCCGCATTCCCCAAAGTCTTCCGAGAAAAATGGTACCTCACTTGTGTGGGAAGGCCTAGTGCCCGCGACAGGAAACGGCCCAAAACGCAACGTGGACACAACACATTTTTACTGTGAAAACTGACCCATTTTTTGCAAAGTGCCTAGCTGTAGATTTTGAACCCTAGCTCTGCCGGCACCTAGGAAAACCTAGCAAACCTATACATGTTTGAAAACTAGACACCCAGGGTAATTCAGGATGGGGTGACTTTTGTGGCTCCCACCAGGCTCTCTTACCCAAAATCCCTTGCAAACCTCAAACTTTGTAAAAACAAAACCACATTTTCCTCGCATTTCTGTGATGGAAAGTTGTGGAATCTGCGTGGATCCACAAAATTCTACCCACCCTGCATTCCCTAAAGTCTTCCGATAAAAATGATACCTTACTTGTGTGGGTAGGCCTGGTGCCCGTGACAGGAAACGGTGCAAAATGCAACATGGACACACCACATTTTTACAGTGAAAACTGACACTTTTTTTGCAAAGTGCCTAGCTGTAGATTTTGATCCCTAGCTCTGCCGGCACCTAGGGAAACCTAGCAAACCTATACAGAGGAATCCAGGATGGGGTGACTTGTGTGGCTCTCACTAGGTTGTGTTACCCAGAATCCCTTGCAAACCTCAAACTTTGTAAAAAAAAAAAAACACATTTTCTTCACATTTCTGTGATGGAAAGTTCTGGAATCTGCGTGGATCCACAAATTCCACCCACCACGCATTCCGCAAAGTCTTCCGATAAAAATTATACCTCACTTGTGTGGGTAGGCCTAGTGACCGCGACAGGAAACGGCCCAAAATGCAACGTGGACACACCACATTTTTTATAGTGAAAACTGACCCTTTCTTGGCAAAGTGCCTAGCTGTAGATTTTGAACCGTAGCTCTGCTGGCATCTAGGAAAACCTAGCAAACCTATACATGTTTGAAAACTAGACACCCAGGGGAATTCAGGATGGGGTGACTTGTGTGGCTCCCACCAGGTTCTCTTACCCAGAATCCCTTGCAAACCTCAAACTTTGTAAAAAAAAACACATTTTCCTCACATTTCTGTGATTGAAAGTTCTGGAATTTGCGTGGATCCACAAAATTCCACCCAACCCGCATTCCCCAAAGGCTTCCGATAAAAATGATACCTCACTCGTGTGGGTGGGTCAAGTACCCGCGACAGGCAAGGGCCCAAAACGTATTGTGGAGACATCAAAATCCCCTATCACAAAACGACTTGGTTTTGCAAGGGGGTGCTCCTGGGCTTTTGGCCCCGGGCTCAGCGGCCATCTAGGGAAACCTACCAAACCCACACATTTCTGAAACGAAGACACCCTGGGGAGTCCAGGGAGGTATGGCTTGCGTGGATCCCCCAACGTTTCCTTACCCAGAATCCCCTGCAAACCTCAAATTTAGCTGAAACAAATAAAATTTTCCTCACTTTTCTGTGACGGAATGTTGTGGGATCACCGGGCTGACACAAATTTCCTACCACCTAGCGTTCCCCCAGGTCTCTGCATTTCACACTAACTGGAAGTGTTCACACAGGGCATTTGAGGCCTGTAGGAACAGTGTTATCATCAGAAAAGCGAGAGCAGCGAGGAGGGCAGGCGCCCGAGTGCGTCCAAGAGCACCAGGAATAGAACCAGGAACAGCAGGTTCAAGCGCAAGACCCCAAGGCGAAATACAGGGAGGACAGGGAAGCAAACCAGGGTGAACTATGACGGACCTGAAGGCGCATCACAAGCGCAGAGTAGTGGGCGGAGGGGACAAACTGAGCCCCGCAAGAGGACGCAAGCCCCCTAACCCTAATCCAAACTCAACAAGTATCCCGATTCATCAATACTTCACAAGATTGAAGGCGGAAACAGCGGGAGGCTGCACGGGGCGGGGGTTGTGGGACCTGCGGCAGTCCCAAGTCCTGGCCCCGGACTAGCAATGGCTGGCCAAGACACTACACCACAGAGAGAAGTGTCCACCAGTACCCCAACTAACGCTGCCTGTAGCAGCCCAGAAGAATCATCATCCGCAGAGATGGCAAGACTCGCAGATATGGCAGGTATGCCAGCGGACAGTTTCAGCTTCAGCGCCCAAAGCATTACCAATAATCAACATAATCACCGCATGCCATAGTGCCATCAGCCATAACCGACATCATCGAGATATCAAAAACAATAAATGACGGCAACACCTCAGCTAAAATCCAGGACAAAAAACCCATGGGCACTACTCAAAAAGGGAACGTGTTCAAAATAGAGGCCCTTGTCCATCGTATCAACAACCAGGAACTTGACACCTTGGACGATTCAGTCAATCCTGTTAACCCTATCAATCCAAGCATCCGGGGATCCACCCAGACATGCTCTACCCCTGCAATTAAATTAGGAAGAGCGCAATTGTTACAACAACTCAGGAACTTTGACGACCATAACACCTCACACACACTATTTCATGTCCCAGGAATGACTCCACGATCTGGGCTCCGACTCACTCAAAACTCACCTACGGACACAGATAGTGACACCTTTAAAAGGACAGAAGCAGGTAAGGGAGCACCAACGGACCAACTAGCCGGCACCAGCCCCCAAAACCCAGTTTTCAATGACAAGGACGGTCCAACACATATTTTGAACACAATAAATTCTTCCCTGCTGGCAGCAGTAAAGGCACTCACGTGGAAATCTCATAAATTGAAGATTCAAGAGGAACTAATACACATGCTTGCACAAAGCGCACTTACGATCGATAAAAAAGTGGATATGCTCAATTCCAAAATCGATTTGTGGGCCCAAAGAGAAAAAGGTTCCGGGGCCACTGCAAGCCTAAAAAAAAACACAAGTGAAGCAATAGTCGAAAAATTGACGACGCTGCCAGATCTGCTATCCACCTTAATAAGGCAATACAGGGAAGCATGGACAAACGACAAACGAAACAGGGAATTCTTTGTAAACACGGAACTGCCCATTGGGGCAACAACTGCCCGAACAGATCTATGTGAGCCTAATGATTCAATTAACACCATAGGTCGCATCGGTACCACGCTCCCAGGCGCAGGCTGTAGTCCCAAAACCAGCATGGTTTATGATCACCCTAGCAGAACAACCGGCCAAAAAGAAATCGCAGGCCAGCTCTCTAGAGGTCAAAAGAAAAAACGACGGAAATTGCAGAAAATAAGCAAAAGGAATAAGGGCCTGTCAGTGGCACAAAAGACGCCCGAAAAAACTCTAAATGCAGCCCACAACCCCTCAACGATCGGAGCAGACAGTACATCTAGGGGCACAGCAAACTATCTAATCTTTAAAACAAACTCCAAAACTTTGGATGAAGTGGGACAAGCAAAAAAACACCAGGAATCAATTAAACCTAACAGCCTTTATCCATCACACACAGATGGTAGAAATAGGCCCAACCCCCCTTTCCTTACATTCCGACACAAACCTTCAGGCAAAACTCTATTCAGAGGCCGTAAACTCCACCACTAATAGCGCACCAAAAGGAGCAGCATGTCTGGAACCTCTATGGCAACCAAAGGGACTTTCCAAGGTCAGTAATAGCTCGTCAGCCGATGCAACTGCTCATAGGCCTGAAGGCACGCATCTATGCACACAGCCGGTGCTGCTGTCCCCTGCATCAAAACGGTCAATTGGCACAGGAATGCCACAAACATCACCCATAGAAACAAAATGCGAAGGTTTGAATACAGCCTCATCGCAAACGGCATCAGCATGGGTGATGACACCCCCCCAAAAGGCACGGACGGTCAATCGCCTCACCAGCGCTAAAACGGATGAAACAGCACAAGAGGGGCAAAGACCGCGTAATATCTGGATGGGGACTCTAGAACAAAGACACATGAACAATGACCTTGCATGCAACGAAGATAAAAATGAAATGGATGACGTCTCTACGGCCAACTCACCGCTTGCACTGATTTTGACTCCCGAATTTGAAACAAGAGGTCCAGGTAATACCCTTAATCCGTCAAATATTTTATATCTCTTGACGAGCATACCATCATTGGCCTACATAACAACAGCACATTTAGCATCCGTGCACTTCAAGACCTACACCTGGATAAGCCACAGAGAGTCAACTCTGACAAAGTGGACAAGCTGGGTCGATGCTCAAAATATCATGGCAGAAAAACACACACTCAAGGAGTGGGGGATACGTGTAGACATTTGCACAACGGAGAAATATCCCAATATCCTACTGCAGAGGTCACAAACAGAAGAGGCTCAACAACGCCGGAAATGTGTATCAAAAGGCTCTAAACAGATCCCAAACTACAGCTGCGAGAATAACATCAAAATCCAGCTTTACAAGAGTGATGGTATTAGATATTGAACAGAGGCATAAGCAACCAATGACGCAAGGAAGCCAGATGACTGGGCCTGGATTTCAGCAGCTTTGCATACAAACAGGAGAACACGGTCCTAGCATAGGAAAGTATCTGAGCGTTCGTGGGCATCAACGCCATCAGATTCCGAGGGAAGCTAAGACATCTGGCACTAGAGGTCAAATGGAAGAGAAAATAAGATCCGGGATTAGAATAATATGCTGGAACATTGCTGGGTTCAGAACAACAACTGCTGACAACGACGCAATGGAACTCCTACGAACAGGGGACATCCTATGTCTTCAGGAAACATGGCTGACAACACCAAGCTTGATCAATGCCTTTCAGGCGTTTCACGCCCTGTCACACAAAAAAAAACCTTTTTGGAAGGCCAATTGGTGGGATTTCGGCACACATAAAACTCAACCTGCAAGTCAGAGCTAATGAATGGCCCACGTACTCACCCGACGTCCAGATCATAAGTATAACCGGATTAACCCTAAATGGAATACCGACCACCATTGCAGTAATCAACCTCTATGTTGATCCAAATAAGAAGGAAAAACTCAAGAACATTAAGACATTCACAGACCAGATTAGAAAATATCTCTATGAACATCAGAAGACCATGAATGCATCTTAAACGGAGACTTTAACTTGAGAGACCTCCTCTGCTTAGATCAAAATAAAGGGGAGAGGGGGCGGAGAATCATGGAGACCTGCATCAATAAATTCAAGTTGGGGAGCGCGAGTCAAACAGGACAGCCGAACATGAAAACACAACCCACCTTTAAAGACATTTCCACGCTTGATTACATCTTTTTGAGCAAAGTCTTGGTGATAAGGTGTGAGGAATATAGGGTGCACCATTCTACAGTGAGTGACCATCATCCATTATCCATTCTTGTGAATGTAAGTGCCACAATGCACGAAGCATATCTCCCGGCTGGCCAAATGCTCGCCGCAACCAATGCTTTGGTGCCAATAAAAACAATCAAATGGGGTCCCTCCTGTCGGGTAAGCTATAGCCAATGGTAGCAGGCTACATCTACAACGGGCATTGGGACCAGCTGGACAGAAATATTAGCTTCCCTATACAAAGCGGTGACAGCAGGTAGGGTACCCTTACATAAAGGAAGACATACTGGAAAGGGACCCATTCCCCTTCGCGACAGTAAGGAGCTTGAAGACAGCAAAGGAGGCTCCGCCACGCAGAGTCACAATATAGGATGAGAAAGTGTGCACGGACAAAAAAAACCCTGCAAACCGTTAGAACATTGCACAAAAAAACTATCTGGCGTCTGAAACAGAATGACATAGAGGAGGAATGGAAACATATCTACACCCTATTAGCGCCTGACAAAAATAGGGAATTCTGGAGATACGTCAACAGCCTCTACGGTGCAGCCCCCACAGAGAACGCTGTACCCACCAATGAATGGGCAGCTCATGCAACTAAGCTCTACGTCAACCAAGAAAAACCATTGGATAACCCCATGGAGGTAGAGGGCAATCACCCAGGTGAACCCGAGGCAGCCCGCGCGGTGATAACAGAAAAAGAAACCCTCTTTATCCTAAAGGGCATCGGAAGGATGGGGCAACAGGACCTAATGGCTTACCGGGTAGTATCTTCAATGAAGATCGAGAATTCTGGGCCGCCCATATGCACAGTTTGTTCAATCAATGCTTCCTTATTTCGACAGTGCCGGAATCCTGGAAAGGCTCTATTCTGCACCCCATCTACAAAAAGGGGGATGCATCACAACCAGAGAACTATAGACTGATTGCTTTGCTGGATGTTGACGGGAAGGCATTCGCTAAAGCGCTCTTGAAAGAACTAGAGGGCTGGATAAAAGAAAACCATATAATACCCCAATATCAGACAGGATTCCTGCACAAATTATCCACGCTGGACAACGCCATTGCCCTGTCGTACCTGGCAACTCGGGCAACAGAAGCCGCCTCTCCACCACTCTACGCCTGTTTCGTTGACTACAGTGTAGCCTTTGACGGCGTTGACCGTCACATTCTCTGGACCAAGCTTGTAAAATGGGGCATCCCGAGGAAGCTCTTGGCAGCCATAATGATGCTCCACACAGGCAAATGAGTTTGCACCAAGCTCTCGCAGACTTACGTGATGGCCAAAATATACACCAACAAAGGGTTAAAACAGGGTTGTGTGATTGCTCCCACCTTGTTTAATTTATACACCGCAGACTTGGGAGAGGCGCTATTGAAAGCTAACATCTTTCTACCAAAATTAAACCATCGTAGACTCCCCATTATGCAATACGCCGACGATCTGGTATTATTAGACCACACTAGAATCGGCATGAAAAGGGCATTGGAGGCATTACAGCTGTACAACATGGATAACCTACTCCGCGCCAACACTTCAAAAATGAAGGTCCTGGTCTTCGGCCACAAACCCAAAAAGCACCTGCTAGAATGGCATCTTGAACCATTAAGGATCACCACCACCAACAACTATAACTACTTGGGAATACTATTTACAGATAATGGGAGGTCGAACCTGCAGGCTAAGGCAGTTGAAGCGAAGGCGGCCAAGGTCACATACGGGCTATGTAAATTAAACTATAAGCTTCAAAGTCATTCTGCAGAGGGTATCCAACGGGTCATGCAAGCTAAACTGATACCCGCGCTGAGCTACGGCCACCTTGTTTTTCCCGGGCCAACTAACCGAGAAAATGGAGCGACTACATATAAAGACATACCGAAAGGTATTCAACCTTCCCTACTCAACGAGGAGCTCTCTGATTCGGCTGGAGTTCAATATTCCAGCGATGGACATTGAATGTAAAATGGACATCATCAAACTGAACCACAGGGTGACCAAGACGGACCCTGACACAATTAGAGAATCACTAAAAGTAGTTTTCCAGGACAACAACATTGATTGGACCAGGTACCTTTTAAAGGCTAATGAGACCCTGAGCTGGCCACCAGAGACTATAACCGACACACTGATTACAATGGCCAGCCTGAAAAGCCTTTTAAAGAAACAGGGCAAATGTATCTCAAGGCTATAGGATCTCGAACGAATCAGCTATATCCCTGGCGCTGAGGGCCTCGTCCAGTCACACAAAATTACAGTAAGTCAACCTTATTTGAAAGCAGGGCTGGGGAGGACAGCCCTATAGAGCATATTGAAAACTAGGTTCCTCACATTGCCAATTCAGGACTACAGGACCCATTGGAAACACAGTGTGTCTGGGAACAAGGGTTGTCGCCTGTGTCATTACCATAAAGAATCAGCAGAGCACATCATTTGCTGCTGCCCAGTGTTGCAGGGTCAAAGGAGACTATATCTAAGATCTCTGTTCTTGCAAAACTGCATGAGAACGTGCAAAGAGGCCCTTAGGCTTATTTTTACTATCACAGAGCCAACGGCCCTCTCATGAATTGGCAAGTTCCACGCAGAAGCAGCAAGGACCCTAAGTACTACCCAAGTAACAGAGACAAAAGTCCATAACTCACAAGCCGAAGCTCACTAAGGGGCATGGGAACATCAAGTGGAGGTGCATCCTATACGAACTGGTTACGACGAGCTTAGCTACATGATGCACTTCTGGTACCTAAGGTGTACATTGACCTGCATGAAGGACGGATTATCTGAAGGGCCCGCACATGGTGGAGAATTTCATCCAAGCTTCCCACACTACTTTTGGCGAGGTCCTTTCTCACCAAATAAGTCCAACACCTCACAGGGCACGCACCCGCCCACACCTGCATGGATAAAGGTCTTACCACTCTAGGGGCCCGCACACGGTTCTGTTTCCATCTAGTAACCCAATATTATCTCTTGGTGGGGCCTTCTGCACAATCACGTGCCAAACAGATCGACACTCCACTGAGCATGGAATTGGCGATCCCTATCACTCTAGGGGCCCGCACACAGTTCTGTTCTCATATAGCAATCCTGCATAATCTCTTGGTGGGGCCTTCTGCACAACCATGCTCCAAACAGTCCAAATCTCTGGGTGGGGCTTTCCGCACAACCATGCGTAAAACAGACCGACACTCTACTGAGCATGGAATTGGCGCCGGGTATAGCACCGATTTTTACAGGTTGAACCAATCGTCGATACCTGCTCTGTATATCTTAATCTTATGCATGTTTGCACGTTATAACATGCTAAGATCATGTAATTTATTTATACATCAAGCGAAATATCATTTTTATATCTATGGAAAATAATAAAAAGAAAAAATATTTTTTATAAATAAAACTATGAACAAAACTATTACTGTTATGGGACAATGTATTTTCTAATGATGGATGTATCACCTGATTACTAATTGAATGTTAAGGAGAGGTTCCTGGTTGTTATTGCACGTTATAACATTGCATGCTCGTGCACCACATAGCTTGGGCTTTGCGCAAGCATTGTCTCACCTCACACTCACCATATAAACCACCTTGACTGTGTACCCGGGGAGGTTGTTAATTTCGCCTGGCGATAAACTTAACAACAATTTTTAAAATGTTATATCACACAATTTTATGGTATAGCTTATGATATCTTTTGCATCTATTGTTTTTTTATTGCTATCCTTTGTATAAGATTTTAAGTGATCATACAATTAAGATTCATTCACCATTTCTGAAAACTAGACACCCTGGGGAGTCCACTGAGGTATGGCTTGCATGGATCCCCCAAAGTTTCCCTACCCAGAATCATCTGCAAACCTCAAATTTAGCTGAAAAAAAAATCACATTTTCCTCACTTTTCTGTGTGGGAATGTTGTGGGATCACCGGGCTGACACAAATTTCCTACCACCTAGCATTCCCCCACATCTCTCGATAAAAATGGTACCTCACTTGTGTGAGTAGGCATAGTGGCTGCAACAGGAAATGACCCAGATTGTACTGTTGAGACTTCAAAATTCCCTATCATAAAACTACCTGGTTTTGCAGGGGGGGCACCTGGTTTTTTGGCCCCGGGCTCGTGGCCATCTAGGGAAGCCTACCAAACCCACACATTTCTGACACCTGGAGAGTCCAGTGAGGTATGGCTTGCGTGGATCCCCCAACATTTTCTTACCCAGAATCCCCTGCAAACCTCAAATTTAGCTATAAAAATCACTTTTTCCACACATTTGTCTGTGAGATCACAGTGCCTGCACAAATGTCCTCTAACCTAGCATTCCCCTTGGTCTCCCGAGTAAAATGATATCTCACTTGTGTGGCTGTCCAATGCAGAATCCGCTAAAAATTTATTTTCTTTTAAATGTAGCGCTTAGAATTTGCGGTGCTATACCTTTAATCCCTATGTTTTTGGCTCTTCCCAGTCACAGGCCTTTGGCCCACCCACACAAGTGATGTATCATTTGACTCGGGAGAACAAGGGGAACGCTGGATGGTAGCACATTTGTGCCGGCACGGTGATCCCACACAAAAATGTATGGAAAAAGTGACTTTTTTCAGCTAAATTTGAGGTTTGTAGGGGATTCTGGGAAGGGAAACTTTGGGGGATCCACGTAAGCCATACCTCACTGGACTCCCCAGGGTGTCTAGTTTTCAGAAATGCGTGAGTTTGGTAGGTTTCCCTAGATGACCGCGAGCCCGGGGCCAAAAACCCAGGTGCCCACCCTGCAAAACCAAGTCGGTTTATGATAGATAATTTTGAAGTCTCCAAAATAAGTTTTCGGCCCTTGCTTGTCGCGGGTACTTGACCCACCCACAAGAGTGAGGTACCATTTTTATCGGAAGATCTTGGGGAACTCTGGGTGGTAGGAAATTTGTGTCAGCCTGGTGATCCTACAACTTTCCCACACAGAAATTTGAGAACAATTTGATTTTTTCATCACAATTTGAGGTTTGCAGGGGATTCTGGGTAGGGAAACTTTGAGGGATCCATGCAAGCCATACCTTCCTGGACTCCCCTGGGTCTCTAGTTTTCAGAAATGTGTGGGTTTAGTAGGTTTCCCTAGATGGCCGCCAAGCCCGGGACCAAAAACTCATGTGACCCCCCTTGCAAAAGCAGATCGTTTTGTGATAGGTAATTTTGATGTCTCCACAATAAGTTTTGGCCCCTTTCCTGTCAGGGGTACTTGACTCACCCACAACAGTGAGGTACAATTTTTATTGGGAGACCTGGGGGAACGCTGGGTGGTAGAAAAATTGTATCAGCCCGGTGATCCTACAACTTTCCTACACAGAAATTTGAGAAAAATTTGATTTTTTCATCAAAATTTGAGGTTTGCAGGAGATTCTGGGTAGGGAAACTTTGGGGGATCCACGCAAGCTATACCTCCCTGGACTCCCCCAGGTCTCTAGTTTTCAGAAATGTGTGGGTTTTGTAGGTTTCCCTAGATGGCCGCCAAGCCCGGGACCAAAAACTCATGTTACCCCCATTACAAAAGCAGATTGTTTGGGGATAAGTAATTTTGATGTCTCCACAATACGTTTTGGGCCCTTGCCTGTCACAGGTACTTGACCCACCCACAAGAGCGAGGTACCATTTTTATCGGGAGACCTGGGGGAACTCTGGGTGGTAGGAAATTTGTGTCAGCCCGGTGATCCTACAACTTTCCCACACAGAAATTTGAGAAACATTTGATTTTTTCATCAAAATTTGAGGTTTGCAGGGGATTCTGGGTAGGGAAATGTTGGGGGATCCATGCAAGCCATACCTCCCTGGACTCCCCCTGGTCTCTAGTGTTCAGAAATGTGTGGGTTTGGTAGGTTTCCCTAGATGGCTGCCAAGCCTGGGACCAAAAACTCATGTTACCCCCATTGCAAAAGCAGATTGTTTGGGGATAAGTAATTTTGATGTCTCCAGAGTACTTTTTGGGCCCTTGCCTGTCATGGGTACTTGACCCACCCACAAGAGTGAGGTACCATTTTTATCGGGAGACCTGGGGAACGCTGGGTGGTTGGAAATTTATGTCAGCCCGGTGATACTAACTCTTACCATACCTTACCTCAGGTACCTTACCATACCTTACCTCAGGTACCTTATCATACCTATCTCACCTTACCTCAGGTACCTTACCATACCTTACCTCAGGTACCTTACCATACCTTACCTCAGGTACCTTACCATAACTTACCTCAGGTACCTCACCATACCTTACCTCAGGTACCGCACCATGCCTTACCTCAGGTACCTTACCATGCCTTACCTCAGGTACCTTACCATACCATACCATACTTTACCTCTGGTACCTTACCATACCTTACCACAGGTACCTTACCATACCCTATGTCAGGTACGTTACCTCAGTTAGTACACTGTTAAAAGAAAGGAGACATCTGGTTTGAATGTGAATGGAGTGAGGGAATCTTCTTTATTGGAAGGTGTTGCCCTCACACACCCATGTGGGTGTCATGCTTCATCATCGGGCTTAGGTCCTCCTGGGACCAATGCTGCAATGCCCCACAGGCCCCGTAACAGAGCTCTTTTGCAGCAATCTCTTTGCATAAAGCCGTCATGAGGAGTGCGCGTGTGTGTGCAGAAAGGTCAGTAAGTGGTGAAATAAAGTGACTTAAAACTACCTTAGGGGTATCAGAAGCTATTTTAATCATGGGTCCCCTTGGCAGCTTAATAACCGACAGCCCCTAAGAAAACTCCTTCATACTAAAAAATAAGATCAAGGTGGTAACCCTATATCAAACCGAGAGCTAAGAGGACCATCTGAACCTTACTGCACCGTATCTCACCTCAAGTACCTTACGATCCCTTACCTCAGGTACCTTACCTCACCTCACGGAACCTTACCACCTTATTGGACCTCATCTAAGGTACCTCACCTTATGGGACCTCACCTCAAGTACATTTCTTTTTTTTTAACACAATTTTATTAGAGGTTTGCGATACACATCATAATACAGGATAAATGGTTCATTTTTAGTTACTTGTAAGCGTTCAGATTGTGTGCATATCTTATCGGGTGCCTTCGTGACATTGCACTGTTAAGCACAAGCATTTGGTACGTACGCTAATAGTCCATGACACCATTGTAAACCTTAACCAGAGTTTACCTCGGGTACCTTACCACCCCTTACCTCGGGTACCTTACCACACCTTACCTCGGGTGCCTTACCACACCTTACCTCGGGTACCTTACCACACCTTACCTCGGGTACCTTACCACACCTTACCTCGGGTACCTTACCACACCTTACCTCGGGTACCTTACCACACCTTACCTCGGGTACCTTACCACACCTTACCTCGGGTAACTTACCACACCTTACCTCGGGTAACTTGCCACACCTTACCTCGGGTAACTTGCCACACCTTACCTCGGGTACCTTGCCACACCTTACCTCGGGTACCTTGCCACACCTTACCTCGGGTACCTTGCCACACCTTACCTCGGGTACCTTACCACACCTTACCTCGGGTACCTTACCACACCTTACCTCGGGTACCTTACCACACCTTACCTCGGGTACCTTACCACACCTTACCTCGGTGCCTTACCACACTTTACCTCGGGTACCTTACCACACATTACCTCGGGTGCCTTACCACACTTTACCTCGGGTACCTTACCACACCTTACCTCGGGTACCTTACCACACCTTACCTCGGGTACCTTACCACACCTTACCTCGGGTACCTTACCACACCTTACCTCGGTACCTTACCACACCTTACCTCGGGTACCTTACCACACTTTACCTCGGGTACCTTACCACACTTTACCTCGGGTACCTTACCACACTTTACCTCGGGTACCTTACCACACCTTACCTCGGGTACCTTACCACACCTTACCTCGGGTACCTTACCACACCTTACCTCGGTTAACTTACCACACCTTACCTCGGGTAACTTACCACACCTTACCTCGGGTAACTTAGCACACCTTACCTCGGGAACCTTACCACACCTTACCTCGGGTAACTTACCACACCTTACCTCGGGTACCTTACCACACTTTACCTCGGGTACCTTACCACACCTTACCTCGGGTACCTTACCACACCTTACCTCGGGTACCTTACCACACCTTACCTCGGGTACCTTACCACACCTTAACTCGGGTACCTTACCATACCGTAACTCGGGTACCTTACCATACCATAACTCGGGTACCTTACGATACCTTACCTCTGGTACCTTACCATACCGTAACTCAGGTACCTTACCATACCGTAACTCGGGTACCTTACGATACCGTATCTCGGGTACCTTACCATAGCGTACCTCGGGTACCTTACCACACCTTACCTCGGGTACCTTACCACACCTTACCTCGGGTACCTTACCACACCTCACCTTGGGTACCTTACCACACCTCACCTTGGGTACCTTACCACACCTTACCTCGGGTACCTTACCACACCTTACCTCGGGTACCTTACCACACCTTACCTCGGGTACCTTACCACACCTCACCTTGGGTACCTTACCACACCTCACCTTGGGTACCTTACCACACCTCACCTTGGGTACCTTACCACACCTCACCTCGGGTACCACACCTCACCTCGGGTACCACACCTCACCTCGGGTACCACACCTCACCTCGGGTACCCACCACCTCACCTCGGGTACCACACCACACCTCACCTCGGGTACCTTACCACACCTCACCTCGGGTACCTTACCACACCTTACCTCGGGTACCTTACCACAGTTTACCTCGGGTACCTTACCACAGTTTACCTCGGGTACCTTACCACAGTTTACCTCGGGTACCTTACCACAGTTTACCTCGGGTACCTTACCACAGTTTACCTCGGGTACCTTACCACACCTTACCTCGGGTACCTTACCACACTTTTCCTCAGGTACCTTACCACACTTTACCTCAGGTACCTTACCATACCTTACCTCAGGCACCTTACCATACTGTACCTCAGGTACCTTACCTCAGTTAGGACACAAGGGGGATAGCTGTTAAAAGAAAGGAGACGTCTGGTTAGAATGTGAAAGGAGTGAGGGAATCTTCCTTATTGGAAGGTGTTGCCCTCACATACCCGTGTGGGCGTCATGCTTCATCATCGGGCTTAGGTCCTCCTGGGACCGGTGCTGCAATGCTCCACAAGCCCCGTAACAGAGCACTTTTGCAGCAATCTCTTTGCATATAGCCGTCATGAGGAGTGCGTGTGTGTGTGCAGAATGGTCAGTAAGTGGTGAAATAAAGTGCCTTAAAACTACCTTAGGGGTATCAGAAGCTATTTTAATCACGGGTCTCCTTGGCAGCTTAATAACCGACAGCCCCTAAGAAAACTCCTTCATACTAAAAAATAAGATCAAGGTGGTAACCCTATATCAAACCGAGAGCTATGAGGACCATCTGAACCTTACTGCACCGTATCTCACCTCAAGTACCTTACGTTCCCTTACCTCAGTTACCTTACCTCACATCACCGCTCCTCACCTTATGGGACCTTACCTCCTTATGGGACCTCACCACCTTATGGGACCTCACCACCTTATGGGACCTCACCACCTTATGGGACCTCACCACCTTATGGGACCTCACCACCTTATGGGACCTCACCTCAGGTACCGTACTTCACCTCAAGTACCGTACTTCACCTCAGGTACTGTACTTCACCTCAGGTACTGTACTTCCCCTCAGGTAACGTACTTCACCTCAGGTAACGTACTTCACCTCAGGTAACGTACTTCACCTCAGGTAACGTACTTCACCTCAGGTAACATACTTCACCCCAGGTAACATACTTCACCCCAGGTACCCTACCTCACCCCAGGCACCGTACCTCACCCCAGGCACCGTACCTCACCCCAGGCACCGTACCTCAACTCAGGTACCATACCTCAACTCGGGTACCATACCTCAACTCGGAAACCGTACCTCAACTCAGGTACCGTACCTCAACTCGGGTACCGTACCTCAACTCGGGTACCGTACCTCAACTCGGGTACCGTACTTCAACTCGGGTACCGTACCTCACCTCGGGTACCGTACCTCTGCTCGGGTACCGTACCTCTGCACGGGTACCTTACCATACCTTACCTCAGGTACATCACCTTGCCTTACCTCAGATACATTACCATGCCTTACCTCGGGTACCTTACCATGCCTTACCTCGGGTACCTTACCATACCTTACCTCGGGTACATCACCTTGCCTTACCTCAGATACATTACCTTGCCTTACCTTGGGTACATTGCCTTACCTCGGGTACATTAGCATGCCTTACCTCGGGTACATTAGCATGCCTTACCTCGGGTACCTTACCATACCTTACCTCAGGTACCTTACCATACCTTACCTCAGGTACCTTACCATACCTTACCTCAGTTAGGACACAAGGAAGGTAGCTGTTAAAAGAAAGAAGACGTCTGGTTGGAATGTGAATGGAGTGAGGGAATCTTCCTTCTTGGAAGGTGTTGCCCTCACACACCCATGCGGGTGTCATGCTTCATCATCGGGCTTAGGTCCTCCTGGGACCGGTGCTGCAATGCCCCACAGGCCCTGCAAGAGAGCTCTTTTGCAGCGATCTCTTTGCCTATAGCTGTGATGAGGAGTGCACATGTGTGTGCAGGAAGGTCAGTAAGTGGTGAAATAAAGTGACTTAAAACTACCTTAGGGGTATCAGAAGCTATTTTAATCACGGGTCCCCTTGGCAGCTTAAAAACACTACAGCCCCTAAGAAAACTCTTTCATTCTACAAAATAAGATCAAGGTGGAAACCCTATATCAAACCCAGAGCTATGAGGACCATCTGAACCTTACTGCACTGTATCTCAACTCAAGTACCTTACGTTCCCTTACCTCACCTCAACTTATGGGACCTTACCACCTTATTGGATCTCACCTCAGGTACCTCACCTCTGGTACCTCACCTCTGGTACCTCACCTCAGGTACCATAGTTAACCTTGGATACCTTACCATACTTTACCTTGGATACCTTACCACACCTTACCTCGGGTACCTTACCACACCTTACCTCTGGTACCTTACCTCGGGTACCTTACCACACCTTACCTCGGGTACCTTACCTCTTGTACCTTACCACACCTTACCTCTTGTACCTTACCACACCTTACCTCTGGTACCTTACCACACCTTACCTCTGGTACCTTACCACAGCTTACCTAAGGTACCTTACCACAGCTTACCTAAGGTACCTTACCACAGCTTACCTAAGGTACCTTACCACACCTTACCTAAGGTACCTTACCACACCTTACCTCTGGTACCTTACCACACCTTACCTCGGGTACCTTACCACACCTTACCTTGGGTACCTTACCACACCTTACCTCGGGTACCTTACCACACCTTACCTCGGGTACCTTACCACACCTTACCTCGGGTACCTTACCACACTTTACCTCAGGTACCTTACCATACCTTACCTCGGGTACCTTACCATACCGTACCTCGGGTACCTTACCATACCTTACCTCAGGTACCTTACCATACCTTACCATACCTTACCTCAGGTACCTTACCATACCTTACCTTAGGTACCTTACCATACCTCATGTACCTTACCATACCTTACCTCAAGTACCTTACCTCAGTTAGGACACAAGGGGGGTAGCTGTTAAAAGAAAGGAGACGTCTGGTTAGAATGTGAATGGAGTGAGGGAATCTTCCTTAATGGAAGGTGTTGGCCTCACACACCAGTGTGGGTGTCATGCTTCATCATCGGGATTAGGTCCTCCTGGGACCGGTGCTGCAATGTCCCACAGGACCCGCAATTGAGCTCTTTTGCGGCGATCTCGTTGCATATAGCCGTGATGAGGAGTGAGCATTGTAGGAGAGTAGGATCTGCTTCTTATAGTTACCCCCACTTTTTGCTAT